>OY982567.1:12490424-13090424 GCA_963859945.1 Euplagia quadripunctaria
CAATTCTACGTATTTTGCTAATTTTTTCTACCATATTATGTACATAAAAAAACAATAAGATGTCGTAATGATTCCTACACTACATCATATTATTTGTTTTAAGTTGTGATAGTTCGTACACTACGTCATATTATTTGTTTTAAGTTGTGATAGTTCGTACACTACGTCATATTATTTGTTCTCATAACTAAAGTCTACACTTATACTTATACTTTATAAAAAAATCTAAATTTTTAAAACAAGTTCAGTTTAGTTTATTTTTATAATCAATTCGTCTACGACACGGGCCAATTGAGGACATTTTTACTTTTTTACAAAAGACAATTTTAACACTCGAAACACCTAAATTAAAGGATTAAATTGAAACTATAAAACACTTCTTGTAAAATGTGCCATGACAAGTAGTAGACAAGTAAAAAAAAAGAGGCAGTCGTGGGACTGCCGACAAAAGTGCAAACTTAAACGATACGACGAACTTAAAACGTCACATTAACCGACCGACCGACCGACCGATCCATCGACTCTCCCACTGTCCCAATCTCCCTCCCTCCCTCCCACTGTCCCTCCCTAGATTCTCTCCCTACCTCCATCTCTCTCTCACTCCCTCCCTCTCTCTCTCACTCACTCCCTTCCTTCCTCTCCATGTCTCTCTGACGCTGTACATGTAAATATAAGAAACTCGCGAAACTCTTAAGAATTTTCGATCTCGTCATAAAAATATATTTTTTTTAAATATCACTCGGACACATTTTCCATACAATTTCGATCAGGGTCCACGTGACCCTGAATCCTGACGCGAGTTCAATATTTTTTACCTATCTCAAAAAGTGCCCAACACCGCTAAAGAAGTTTTCACTTCAAAAATAAAAAAAGTTAACTATTTTGCCAAGTAGGACCTTCGACATAAGACGGTTTGCAATAATGTTGGAATCAGCCAATATTATTATGAGTTATTATTATTATATGTTTAATTTTTAAATCACTTCTATTTCTTTAAAACAATCGTCATCGTTCCTTTTAAGAAAAAGTAGAATTATAAATAAGGTATTATACTCACGTGCCACCGAAGTCGACATAAAATAGACGCTGTAATACTTCATAAGTTAAAAGCGTCACACCGAACTGTGGAGAGGATCGGAACACACGCGCTGAAAATTTATAACGCAATATTAAAGCTTAGACCAGGCCGTTTTAGAGTCTAGGAGGGTTCCGGAAGTCTTAATAAAAGCTGTTCCCGGATCCCTCCTACTTAAGGCGCAGTACGGCACACCGTGTGGTTTTAGTCAGTTCGATTCCGACACACCGCCCCACCGAAAACCCCGGTGGGGCGAAGGCCCGAGAGGGTTTCCACACGCACAAAAAAAAAGGCCGTTTTAGAGTAAAACTTTTTCATAGTTATTAAAGACACGGTTAAACTGACGTATGTGTTTAGTGGAAATTCGACTAATATCGGTCCCGAAACGGGCCCTTTAACAAGTGGTGAAGCGACCTGTCGCGTCATTCTCAGATCACACAACCGTGTATCTTTAATAACTACGAAAAAGACTTACGGAAGATCTCTTGTTGTTAGGTTGTGTGTGTAAAAGTTTTCGATAGTGTATTGGGTGTAATTATTTTGTTCTTACCCAACGCTCCCTTCCAGAAAGCTCTAGCACCCTCCTCAGCGTATATCTTTCTAGTAGCGTCTATCACACCGTTGTACGTTGTTTGGCCTGATCTGGCTACCACCTGGAAAAAGATTTATTTTAAAGTTAGTACACAGATCTGCCAAAGAATTGGAGAAGGGCCGCTATGGGTCGACACATATGGAGGGAACTTGAGGAGGCCTATGTCGGACGACAGCTTGACCTGTTTAGCTGATGATTAAAATGCAAATTAATGGTAAGAGATTTAATCATAGTTACATTTTGTTTTATTTTATAAAAAAAAAATATTAACGAAGGTCAGAGGAAATAATTATTTAATACAAAAGTCGCAATGTATGTATAATTTTTGCGAAGTCCTGTCGTAGTCGTGTATCCTTGCAATTATAAAAAGTTAGTTTTAAATTAAATTCACTACTCCATATACATTTTATTATTCTGCGCCTAAAATGTGTAGGCCAGTGCAATATGCTCAATTCATATCTTACGTTTAATGAGATATGAACAGATTTTTTTGATGCCGCACGGATGGCACAATGGTTTAAAGGTTCGTCTGGCAACTTAACAACGCCGAGTGTAGTGGGTTCGATTCCCACATGGCATAAAAATTTGTATGATCTATAAATAGTTGTCTTGAGTCTCGGTGTTCTTTATGTCTGTTGTTTGAATATTTGTTAAGTACCTCGCGACACAAGAATCATTGTTATAGTGTGGACATTGTCTTAAAAAAGTATATGATAATGTCATCTTTAATGGCTATAGATGACACTATTTTTATATGTATTATAAAAAATGTTTTATGATAAATATACGTACACCATAAGATGAAATAATAATAAATTATCGATATGAAAATTGCACGATTGCATCTTCCAATTATTTTTTAATTTGTCATTATAAGCACTATGATGGTCTTTTGTTTGGGAAGGATAATAAAATGTTTTAAAGTAGTTTCAGAGTTAATTTACTTCACACGGGAAGAGCAGTTCAATAGTGGTGTACGTACCTGGAGCCTAGTCTTGATGACGTCAGCGGGCGTGACGAGCGAGGCGGCGGGGATGCCGGCGATGGCGCCGGCCGCCAGCAGCGTCAGCGGGTGGTTGTAACCGTTATCGTCCGCGAATTTGGCCTGACAACAGTATCGACAGTTACTAATATATGTATATTTTAAATCATGTTCGAGACCGAAAAGGGAGCAATCAGATTTTTGTTTTTAAAGAAGAATTTAAAAAATGAGACATAGTTTTAATTAAATACTTGTATTTGCAAAATGTTTCACAAAAGTTTTGCCACAAATGTGAAATTGTTATTAATCTATTCAAGTAAAAAAAGTTTGCTGGAAATACATAAACGTTTTAAATCTATCACAATGTTTTTATGACCAAACAGTAAAGTTACTAGTTATCTATATTAAGAAAGTGTAAAAGTTCTCCTAACTTGTCTTTGTAAAAAAGTATTAATAAAAATCTTAAAATGTTACTATTTAA
Organism: Euplagia quadripunctaria; assembly: GCA_963859945.1. Taxonomy (NCBI): domain Eukaryota; kingdom Metazoa; phylum Arthropoda; class Insecta; order Lepidoptera; family Erebidae; genus Euplagia; species Euplagia quadripunctaria. The sequence goes on from OY982567.1 coordinate 12,493,555, forward strand.
ACCCATAAATTTATACACGTACCTTCACTTCTTTTAAGAAGCCGATCAAAATTAATATCGAATACAAACTGCTAGTACAATAAGTTAACCTTTCGCGTTCCATTATCATATAATTATCTTAATGCCTAAGGGAATATATATCCCTTTGAATTGCTTCACTCGGTCGGCCTATGACCTGGTCTATGTAATCTGATTAAAAAGTCAGACAGTTCAAAGGTAATTCAAAAAATGGCATTTATATAATAAGCTGACAGACCCGTTGGTCTAGTGCTTATTGATTCTGACTGCTGGAGCCAGAGGTCGTAAGTTTGATTCCCACCCAGGAATTGTGTGATGAGCATGATCACATTTTCTGTGTCTGGGTAAAATTTATATACAATAATATCTTTATTGGGTGTAATGTGTCTCAAGTTATTATTGTCAAACGCTTGCTGATAATTGATATACGGTTGTCGAGTGTAGCTTAACTATACATACCTTAACATGAGCATAGGCCGGGAAGTAAATAGCACTGAAGGGTACATCCCTTAGCAAGCATGCCTTAGCTCCCTTGTACAACCCGAACAGTCCCAAGTCCTTCACTACGGACCACGCCCGCACTTTTTGTGCACCAGCAATTTCTCCTGCCACTTGCAGACGGATTTTAACTATTTCTAATGGATTCGTAAATACTACTTGGGAGCCACCAGCCTGGAAAAGAGAATGAGTTTGTTTACATCGTGTTGTCCCGTCTCTCTATCATATCCTTAGGAGTTCTATTAGGGGTTTATCCTCAAATGGTCAAACTGGTCGCATGCTACGCGGTTTTATAGAACTGCCGCCCTCTAACTTAAATGGGGTCTCGCTATTTAGGGAAAACCACGGCAATACTTGTTTGCTAATAGTTTAAAACATACGGATACAGTGGCATGCGCGCTCTAAAAATAGTGTTATGTACGTATAACTAGCATTAGGCTCAAATACTTGGAAACGGGCGGTTATGGATCGACATTGGTAGATAGCCATCTTACCTACTTTCAATACGGTATTATTTATTTTTAAATATTTTGAAATAAATATATTTGACTTTGATGGTATTTACAACATTGAGTGGCGGCCATTTGTCTGTTAATTACAAAATAATAAGTAGATATATTTCACAAGTGGAGACTTAAATATCTTAGATCAAATTTATATAGAAAGTCGCCCCTTCATATAAGAGTGCTCTTATATGAAGGGGCGATTTTCTATATAAATAGAGTAATTTATACGATATCTAATTATTATTTCACTGCCAATAATTATTTCATAACTTAATTACATTACTAAAATATTAGTTTAAAAATCACTTGAACAATGTACTTACACAACCACCTGCCAATATTTCCGCATATAGCGATATATTGCCGTTCTTGTCTGTGAATTTGTCTCGGACGAGGTCGTTTACCTAGTAACAATAAACTCTTGTTAGACATTACCATAAAAACAATTAAGTTATACAAACAATGGCGCCAATTGTCTCGGTTTCCGCACGACAATTAAAATAAAAGTTATGAGAATTAAACAAAAATAGCAAAGCAAAAGATGTAAAAGAAGAATATTGTTTTATGATGTCCGTGTCTATCTCTCTCGTAACTACTAAACAGCTGAACCTATTTTGATGAAAGTAACAGAGGTAGGTAGCAGTGTCATTGCTGTTATGAAATATAATTTTTTTTTATAGCAAAACTTATTTTATTTAGCACCGGTTTTCGCACGCGGCTTCGCTCCCTCGGGAACAGCCCTTTTTTCTGGATACTCTACATCCTCTGTGTCCTTATCAACGTGTATGCAAGATTTCATGGTCACCATGAACCATGAACGGTATATAAGTATATTAGATTTTGTTTCATAGGGAGACGCTTAAACGATAAACTTGAGCTATTTCTGCTGTTTACTCTTTTTGACACGATTTTCTTAGATCGACGTGTAGGTGTGTATGTAGGTATGTAACGGAATCTTTCAAAGATATTTTTACAAACATAAAGACATCGGATTGACTTCAAAATAATGACAATACAATTAGATCACTTATTAGGTGCAGCAAAACACGTGTGCCCCGCATATGTATCTCGACCTCCGCTCACTTTCACTTACAGCTGGTGTAGTTTGACTTTTATTCCGGACTGAGTAAGTCGTGACTAAATAATAGTGCAAATATAAATGTATTCTAATTCTGCGGTACTGGATTTATAAATCAAAAACAAGGAGGTGTATCTTATCAGTAAGCCTTAATTAAAAATTATTTAAGTGTTTGTACGTTACGTAGAAATTTAAGTACAGCGGAGTGTTTAATTTGTTAATTTTTATTTATTTTTGTATTTGTTGTCATGGCGGCAACAGAAATACACACGCTGTAAAAATTTCACTGTCTACCTATTACGGATCATGAGATACAGCCTGCTGACAGACAGACGGACGGACAAACAGCGGAGGCTTAAATAGGGTCCCATTGATTACCCTTCGGGTACGGAACTAAAAACTACCACTGTCGAGCTACTTTAGGTGAGGGTTCCTTTTAAAGAACGCATAGCGTTGTGCATCGCTGAAGTATTGATATTGCCGACCCTATGTGTCCGGGCTTACGAATGTGTGTTTCGCGAAATTACCTTTACCAGAAAATACATATATATATATATATATATGTATATGCCTTAATCAAACATTTTATCTTGTTTAGCTTACCACAAAAGTAAATATTTCACTGTCAAGCACAAATTTACACTGTATAATAATAAAAGAAATAAATATATCAATGAAGCGATGCTAATTAGTCTAGTACAACTATTAATTTCTATATTTACTAATAAATATTAACAAATTAAAGCTAATATTTATTACCTTTTTCGAAGTAATTATACTAACCGTCAACTTAATGGCCTTCTCCGGGGCCACCCCAATGAGCTGCGGCACCAGCCCCCGGTACAGGCCGAACAGCCCTTCGTGTCGGATGACTTTCTTGAAGCAATCGAATGAATTCCTATAAGCCACTTCACCGATGAACGAGCCCGTGCGCTGATTCTGCATGCGGGTCTTCACCAAGTCGATGGGGTACACGGCCGACGCGCCCACGGCTACGAGAGAGGGGGGATTAGGTAGTGGTTGGTTCGAGCATCATATCAACTTATATTTAATTAGTAAAATAAAGGTTTTGTTAAACGATATTTTATACAGATACTATAGAATTAAAGAATAGTAAAATTTATTTTAAAAAATTGTAGAAAGAAAACAACTAAGTAAATAGTCAACTAAAACCCACAACTTTACTATGACTTTTACATTTTATTCAATTTTAAAATTTTACTTGAATTTTAAAAGTCAAGTTATATGTGGAGTTATAAAACTCAATTATCAACACCAAAAATAAAATTAAAAAAAAACACCATTTACAATTTTCGAAAAAAAAATAAACATAGGGCCTCTCTCTGTGCACCATCTATGCTATCATGTGATAGCATAGATGATGCGCAGAGAGAGGCCCTATCACACTAAATCTAAAACAATATCTTATCGAATAACTATAGTCAACGACAAAATAATCATTTTAGCTCGTTTTCCATCTATCTTACTGGATTAAAAAAGACGACAATAAAAAATATTTCGTGCATTACATACCACCAGCAATAGAACCCAGTGTGAATCTGTATGTGCTCTCCAATATTTGGATGAACACACCTCGCTCTTCTGGGCTCTGTAACAAACAGCCGACACATTTACCGTGTTCTTTCGGATCACACTTTACAATAGAAGAACATAAAAATGTGTTACACAGTGAACGACTTTTACGAGATTTAGTTTGTTAATTTTGAATTAAGCTGAACTTTCGCAATGCAGGTAACTTTAAAACTTTTTTTTTAACTTTAACTTTTATATTATTCTAATATGTTTATGTATGTATGTTTGTCAATTATTAAAACAATTTTTACTTTATCAATTACCATTAGATCGATTAATGAGGATCCCGCACGTGAGAACTTTTTCCTATAGAACACGCGACAAAATGAAAAATTGTGAAATTCTCTCTAAATTTTATATCATTATGCTTTGTTTATATATATAAGTTAAACTCTCGTTAATACACGTTTTTGCTAATTTATGAGACTACTATAAGATTATATATTTTTAAGAATTTAGACAATATACAATAGAATTAGATAAAATAAAATGCCTATCAATATGTTGGTTTGAGCTACCCGTATCGTCAAAGTTACAGAATAGTCTGTTTAGTTGCGAATCCTTTTTAGCTCTACTTTAATAACTTTATTGCAAGTTTTGTATGTGTCATTGTGCCGTCAAGGTGGTTTAATTTCTTGTGATTTTATATTAATTTCAAGAGGTTTTGAAATTCATATGTGTGTGAAGCAATAATTTTATATATTAGCAGCAATAAGATATAACAGTAATGTGTCAGTTGACAAAAAGTTGTAATCGTTTGATAACCTAATGGAGGATATGATATTAAGCTTTTGATTGTAGTCCAGTTTCACTATTACTATTTCTTTACTTTATTTACTAATTGTTTTATTGAATGGAAAAAATATACTTTCAAAATTAACTTATTCTAAACTATTTTGTATATACTAAACAAATTTGTTCGTACTAAATATTTTACTCTCACTATACTAATGTCATAGGTAAATTAATAGTATAACGGATATATAAATCAATAATATATTTAAATAAATAGTAACTCTCGCTACAAATAAAAAAAAATAGTTAATCCTCAATGGTGCGCCAACACGACACTATAAGGTATATTTTCCTTACGTTCGCCGTGCTGTCTAATATGTGCCTAACCACTAAGATTTTTATGACAATGATTGCCATCCATCAGTAGTTCTCGTGAACTGCGATGGCTGTCAGTAATTCACTTGCAGTGTACGAAAAATGCACATCACAAGAAGTTGAAGAATTTACTTAGATGGATTTGAAGTAGAAATAGGTTATAAATCTAGTTAGCAATCGATTAATCAGTTAATTAGAGATTATTATTAATGATTAAGTAAAATATTTTTTTGATAAAAATTATGTGTTGTATTCAACTATAACATGTCTAAATTAGCATGGTCGAATTTAGTCAGCAAGCTTTAGATATATTTGTGTAAAGGTGATAAAAATGTAAGTACGATGAGTGAACTATAAATTAATTTGATAATTAAAAATAATTAGCAATGAATTTTAGGTAGTCTATAGCCATATTTCTTCAAAAAGTAAGATAATAAATATATTTATGTTAAAATTATGCCGATCGAATTGGTCTGTAATTCTTTACGCGAAAAAGATCGTAATTATATCATTTTTGTTTGGTCAATGACCTATGAATTTAAAAGTCGTAATCCGTTCGTATCAAATATGATATAGCAAATACGATAAGTAATCTAAATAAACACAATAAGAAGCGAATGCGCTTTAACTACAGCCGCGCAAGCCTACCAAAAACTCACTGTCACAACAAATTTTAAAGTAAAGGACAGAAACATCATAAACTTTGTACCCTTACTTACCAAGACGAGATCCAAAATGTTAACAAATCGACAAGTCTTTATCATATTTACCTCCTCCTTTTGTGCATGAAGAAAGAGAAATATATACCTTTCAGTTAGTGATGTTTCCAAACTAAATAAAACTTAAGCTAGTCCGCACACACGGACGCATAATGGCGGATCGCAACCTTAGCAGCGGTCGGGTTTCGGAGGCGTACGTATATTTATGAATGCGCGCAATCAGTGTACACGTAAAACTAATTTTATCTAAATAGCTTCAAAGCAAGTGTATTGTTGTTTACTGTTTTAGCTTCAAATTCATATTATCTGTGTAATGTATGTCTGTGTAAAATTATGTGTGATTTATTAAGTATTAACAAAATTATATTTTGATATCTTAAAATCTAATAATTTAAAGAAGAATAAGTATTTTTAAAACTTAGTAAGTTAATACAATATATTTCTTTACAATATCTAAACAAGTTACACAAATAGACCACCATTTTTAAGATTATATTTTTGTATAAAAATCTTAAATATGCGACAGATGCGACCCGCCTTATTGCATTCTGGTTAATTGCATATACAAGTCTAAAATACACTAAACACACAATACATTAGGCTGCTCCAGCAAAAACCTCACTAGAGGACAACTATGTACGGTTACACGCGTGTGAAAGAGATGGATATACTCACGGAGACAGCTTTGATTTCTGTGACGTAACGTTTGACGTGCTTGAAGTATTGCTCTGGTGTGATTGAAATTAAATCTTTATAGATGATTCGACTGAAAAGAAAGAAAAATCAAGATGAAATATTACTATAATATATTATCTACTACAAGGTGTAATAGAAATGCGGGGCCATTAATTTCCATATTCTAGAGTCGCAGGCAAATTCGTTCAAAACAGACCGAATGTAGAGCATTTTGAAAATGATGACCTCAAAAGGTTCCATACCTTTACAATTTTTGTATGGAAATTTAATATGTTGATTTAAGTATAGTTATTATTAAAAATGACTTGGAAGATGATAAATAGTCAGCTTGTGTCACCTTGTGATTTTCACTACGTGGCGATTTGCATATAGGAATTTTAAGTCTAAGTGTACTTTATGCTAGTTATTTGGTATGTGTAAAAAGGCAAAAAAAACTCGAGAGTCTGACCATAACGCGATATTTTAAAGTACCGTTATCAACCGCTTAAAGTATGTATCAGCGTGCGAAATCTCTAACAATCATGGGTAATTTATAATATTATCACATGAAATTGACACATTGTCACAATTTGGTCGTGATATTATCAAGTAAATTCACATCTAACAAAGAAAAGTGTGCAAAATATTCATCAAGTAAATATATGTGTGTACCGATATCTAGATATAACCAGTTCATTTACCTATTTCCCTAGACACAATAAACATATGTTTAGCAAAGATAACTGTTGGCAACTACGTGTAATCTTTACTTTTTTATTTACAGTTTGACATTGACAAACATTTGAGGTCAACGCACGTGGGTAATGCGTTTTATATAGTTATTATGACTAATATTTAAAAAAAAACCTATGTTTACCTACTAAGAAGTTAAGTTCAGTAACCGTTACAAATATTGGCACAAATGTAATTTTATTTTACTAGTTTTTTTAAGAACGTAGAAGTCATTAATAACTTTATCAGCTGTCTGTATAATTTGCCTCCACACCCTTCTGTCAGCATCATATCTGTATTCATTCTCTTACTTTCCATTTCCCTTCTAATGAATACTTTCTTATTCATATTTATTAGTCTCTTTTTATTATTCCTTTCATCGTATGTCCATATTATGTCACACACCACTTCTTAACTTTTGCGGTACTGGGAGCAACTTATTAACTTCCTATAATATACAAATTCCTATTTCTTTTCATTTTCGTCCCACTATAGGTACATCTCAGACACACACAATCCACTTTCATCCATTACTGACATTTTAGTAGCTATGCAGAACAGCATGTTTTATTAAGATCATGTGATTAAAAAAACTTGAGAATCACAAATTGTCTCTGTGATCTGCCACTAATTGATCCACTATTCGCTAACTATATTTTGTAATAATTGAGGTCGAATTTTATACCATATTTAAACCGTCTAATATTGCAGCTAAATAAAAGATGCCACTAATTGACACACACCCTTGGTGTGGTATTGATATTGCCATTATATTATAGGGGCTTCAGATGCCATATTAACATTATACTTTGATAAAGGTACTATATATGTTTCCACCATCTTTTTTATTTATTTGGCAACACAGGTGTTGGAGGAATACAAAAACTACAGTGTTATTGTGGCCTTAATATTCTTGACACACAAAATGAACCAGCAAGTCAACTCACCCATTTGTATGATGTATCGTATCACACAACGTGAACAGAATATCAACTTCAAGAGGTGTGATCTGTGACATCATCTGAGCGGAGTGCAGGAACTCTTCCTTCGTTACTTCTTGAGTTCGATGCCCGTTCGTCGCGTTAAGGTATACTCGTTTGATTAGCTCCATGTTATTTAGCAAGGAATTGAAGGCCATGTAGTAAGGGAAGCTGATTTTACGTTCGCCTTGGAAACCAGAAGCCTAGAAAAATAATACATAAACGTAATTTGTTTATGGTATAACCCATATGTATATATGTAAATAAGAACAGTGATAGCTCCTTTTTCACGCTTTCCTCATTCGCGTTTTCACTATTCATCAGTTAAAAAATGCGACACAGTTCTTGTATCTAAGGCTAAAAGTCCTAAAACATTTCTCTGTTCGCGGATCCAAAGGGTGTACTAAAGACCTTTGGGTGTTTTTGGGTCCGCTCCTGGTTTTAAGACAGCAAAACATAGGATGACTTTTACTGCTCTATTTTAACGCATGTGTGCATTACTGTTTGTAGGTATGTTTTTAACTGCCTGACCTAGGCGTATCTTGTATTTCAATACACCTAGGATCCTGTTCTCGACATAGTCAATATTATAAATGTACATTACAAATATTAATAACTAGCAGCGCCTCGCGGTTTCACCCGCGTAAGTCTCGATCCTGTGGGACTATCGGGATTAAAAGTAGCCTATGCGTTAATCCAGGTCTCCAGCTATCTACATACCAAGTTTCTTCGCAATCGGTTCAGTGGTTTTTGCGTGAAAGAGTAACAAACATCCATCCATCCATCATTTATAATATTAGTGGGATTAACTTACATTAATAACTTTCGTCATCAACTCCTTCGTTAATAGATGCTTCTTAACCGACAGCATAATTTCTCTGAAATCTCCTACACTGATAAATCCAGTTCCATCTTTATCACATTTCTTAAAGGCTTCTAGTCCATATTCCTCGTGGAAGTCGTGAAGGAACTGACTGAACTCTGGGTATGTTACCAGACGCTTCTTGTCTTTGCCGAAGTACAGGCGGACGAAGGTGCTCTCCATATTGAATGGGAGTTTTTTGTGTAATACCGTTTTACGCATAACCTCTGCGAATTCGTCTGGAAAATGGAAGCAACTTTAGTACATTTGCATAATTTTAATAACAGTTATTGCATAACGCATATTTACTTTGATTCCTGGTGGCAACCTCGTTATTTTTCAAAGTAGTAATGCTTATTATATAGTACTTATCACTTGATTTGACGTTGAAGAAAAAAATCGTGGGAAACTTAAACTGAGAGTTGTCCATAATTGTGTCGAAGACTTTTGAAGGCTGTCAAACCACACTAGATCAGAGTGATGATGAGATCAGGGATTATTGACCCTTTCCAAATTGAGAAAAGACTAGCGCCTAGTACAATTTATAAACAAGAGAAAAGTGTCGATAAACAGTACTAGTAGCATTGTGATGTGTTCTGGTGGTGAGTAACGTCGCCAGAGTTCGGCTGTATTGTTGTATTGTATTTTACGACACCGGTAATGGTTTACCATGGATTTATTGTTAGCAGAGATCTATATAAGAGCCCCGTACTAATATTGACATACAACTTCCTATATTTCATAGAACTAAATATTAGGGAGGATCTTTTGAACATCTAAAACTTACAAGATAGATCAGAAAGGATGCCTGGCACAACACTAATCAATTTTTTTTATAAAGATAATAAAAACCTCACCAAAAGCAACAAGTCCATTGCCGTTGGTATCAAAGAGCTGGAAGGCGGTCTTATACAGTGCGTCTGGGACGCACAGCAACCCCTCGAACGCCTGGAACTCGGGGAACGAGATGAACCCGTCTTTGTCCATGTCCACGATGCCCGCGATGAGCTCCACAGATTCCTTGTTGTAGTCATCTGGAAATTATAGATGTAGGGTTTAAGAAATTTGTTCCCCAAACTGACAAATGAATGACTGAAAAATGGCCAATTGATCGCATAAAACAGAAACCCCAAAATCGCATATATCAAGCTTTCAGTTTATACTGCAAATACTCGCCCCAGCTGAGATGAATTAGTAATCCATACAGTAGTTCGACACCATTTTAGGTTAATGTAGGCTACAATTGTAATCAAAAGTTAAAACGAGTTGATGAGGTTTCTGCTTAATAATTTTCCTATGTAGTACTCTAAAACACTATCAATACCTCTTTAACTCTCTAATAGCGCTTTTGGTTGTGCATGCAGGCGTTAATTTCGTTTTGAATAATGATTTCATTAAGACAAGGAGACGTGGAAACGGAAAATATAGAATCCAAAATATCCTAAATATTTACCTCTGTCTAGTCTGGGTATAGGACCTACTTCTATGGTCCATAGAAAATCACCATATACATAAATAGGTGTGTAGAAAAATAACATGTTGAGGATACCTCCTTACTTACTGATATATATATATATATAATATCCTCGTCTGACAACCAAAAACCGGACAGATTTAATCATTGTTTTTAGTAGAAGTACCAACTAAATATGACTTACTTGTGATTTATTAAAATAATATGGACAAACCTCTTAAATCAATGGACATTATATGATTATGATTCTTTATTCTAGTAAAAAATGCAGACAAAATTCTGCTTACATGCAGTGAAAACGATTACGTGTATATTATGCATCCATCATAAACGTATATAACGCGAGAGTCCAGTTTATTCTTCATCATTCATCAGGGTGATGAATGATGAAGAATAAACCATGTAAATGATTATGGGTAGTCATTTTTAAAAGAATATTGAAAATTACGTCTATGACTTGTTTTAGTAATTATTATTGACTCTTGTAGTCTCTTACTTTTCTATATAAAAGCTTTGGTGAAGATGTGATGGATGGTAATCTGTGATATCACTAAAGCTTAAGAAATCAACATTCAGGTGAATTATACGTGATATCTCTGTTGATCAGAGATCATTACATCATTGTAAGAGCTCTTATTATTAGCTCATTATAAGACGAGTGATCGAGGTCGTTATATGATTGTATGATTATGCTCATTTGTGGCGGTGTCTGACGAACTATGTAGAATTATTTGTTTACGGAGATTTTTTATTCACGTTCAATACTTTAATTATTCATAACTCTTTCGGTGGTTTTATTGAGAAGGAAAATTCATTGAGATTTCTTTATTACTCAAGTTAGATGGTTTTATATAAAATATCTGACTAGCTAGTATTAAATCCACCCACTCGCCCTATGATCTTATTACATAAACTTGCTAAATTAAAAGACGATTGGCAATAAAAGTTCATATTTATAAATCATAGTGCCGAAAGGTCAAAAACGGATAAGAACCTCTTTTTTTGTAAATTCAAAGGAAATGTGAACATGTTTAACTTTATTTTATTACTACTAAGTTACTAGAAAGAGCGTAAAGTTAAGCATTCTCTGGTGTAGCCCGGTGTCTTATACAGATTGAGGGGAAGACCAAGAAGACAATAACAACAATTCAAACTGTACGTTCTAGATAATAAGGCTTTATATTTATAACTTCGTCGTCGTGGACGCCGTAAGTGAGGTCTAGTTACCCATGAGAGTACGAGTTTACTAAGCGCGATTGCAGTTGTTGGCAGGAAGTGTGGTGTCTTATCAAAAAGATTACTAAATCCACAGATAAACAACTAGTATTTTTTACTTTTTACCTGATCGGTTACATCAATGATAATGTTTATCGTATAGTATAATTGTTATCAAACATAATGTTATTAAATTTATCATTCTTGCACTCGTTGATCACGTCCCATACACGCAGTCGTACTTATATACGTAAGCAATGATTAATTTTAGAAGTTTAAAAAAGTTTAATATCAACAAGTTTAGTCTGGTTTAAAAAACTTACCTTCATTAAATAATCCTAGGAACTTTCGAACAAAATCTTCACTAGTGATGCATTTCTCTCCGTTCTTCTCGGCGGTTGCGTACTTCAGAAAAATCTCATGTAACCGGTCTGTATCTGCCCTTTTTAGATATCCAGCCCCCTGCGAAGAAACAAAGAAGTTGGTGTGAAAGTTGTTAACTGAACTTTAAACATAGTTATGTATTTACACGGGAATTAACGCGATCACGAAATAGGTATTACATACCTCTGAATTGCCTGACGTTTCGACCAAGTTGCAGTGGCCCCACGACCACTCACAGGCTGTTAAATATTAATATTCCCGTGTAAATACATAACTATGTCATAGAACGCGATAGTTTAAAAGTTAGTATGAACTTTAAACAGTTTGTTTTATTAATTTTTGAGGAAAATAACATAGAACTCAACTACAATTCTTCACCTTAGACTCATTATTCATCAGTATACCTACCTAGTGACTTTGAATTCGCGTTTTTATTTCTTTTAATACTAATCTGTAATTTTTTAGAATGTCGTTTGTTGTTTATAGAATGTGTTATTCATTTATAGAAAAAAAAAAAACAAAGACCCAGGAAACGGTTTAACGTTGGAATTAGCAAGTCTCTATGTTTACCAAAGAGTATACAAACACTACGAGGTTTACTACGAACTTACCAGAGGAAGAGAAAAATGAAAAAAAAAACGATCATCCCCACTTTTCTACACTTAAGTGTCGTTTTTTATTGGAATTGACACAAAACCATATTCAAGAAAAAACAATCGGACTACTCCGTAAAAAGTTATGTGTGGGAAGTGACTAGCGACAATAAAAAGGAATATGAGTCGAATCGTCTTCTTTTCGTCGGTTGAAAAGAAAAAACCCGAACTAGGTACTTATTGTTCCCCTCGCGGTGCACAGTAAATCGCCGACGTCTTCCTCACAACGTTGTTTATAATAACCATACCTATGTAGTTCTAGGCTAGAAATCTAAAACAACAAACATTTGTCATTCAATGCCTACGGTTACAGTACTTGACACGCTTTGCCGACTAACTGATAATAATGAATGAATGAAATGTACACAACTTATACCATTTGTTCATCGAAAACTCCAGGCACGGTAATGTTAGATATATAACATTACCGTGCTCCAGCCATGTTGTTTTTGTATTTGAAATGAATTAGGTATATTACTATTTAAGTATAGCACCGTAGATAAACTTATTTTCTAAGGTCAACAAGAGAAATTATTTATCTGAACAAAAGTAGAATCAACATTATATATAAAATGAAATTAATTATATTTAAAATCATATGTTATTAATTAAAGATATACGGTTTTAGTCACGTGTATACATATTCCGAGGATGCCTAAGTAGTTTCGGACTAGTTGTGAAGGGGTGAGTCATATTACCAGGTCGGTTGCAGGTGCCACCCACCAATCGGACTGGCGCCCCTCGCGTTTATAAAGGGCCCCCGTCGGGTCCGGAACTAGTCGGGCATCCTCGATATATTCACGTGAGTAAAACCTTATATATCCTTAATTAATATGAATACCACTCACGAAAGTTTTTATTCGAATCCTACGTTATATCAAAAAATTAAAGAAATTGCGGTACATCCAGGTGATGACCCGTGGGGATTTCCACACGAAAAAAAAAAAAAAAAAATGTCGGTGACGTGATTCAGCAAATTCTCCTGTCAATCTAATAACAACGGTCTCTGAGGAAGACATGAAGGAAAGTATATCGAGAATGTGAGGGGTAGTTAACAATTTGTATTTATTTCGTAACCAGTTTAGAGCTGGTATGTTCACGCATTATTAAAGTTTACATCTTAATGTTGACTTTTATAACCTCGTACAGAAATTTGATAGCAACTGATAAGAGTCTACTAGTGATATTTTTAGACAAAACATTTTAATCAATTCTAAACTTTATTTAAAAGTCGGAAGATCAGAATTTTATTTGTACGTTGAAAGTATTGGTAATTTTTGTCAATATCTATTATTATTTTTAATATGTTTTCTCTTACGTAACCCAGGAGTTACAATTTGACAACTGTTTGCGGCTAAGTTTATACCTTCACTTGCTCCCGTTATAAGAGGTCGATTTATAGGATCATCGCGAGTTCCTACTTCTGTCATACCTTTCTCGACACAAATTAACCGGCAGGACGTTCCCAGCCTCTTTTTTTAAAATGTGTTTTTTATAATTTTTGTGTTTTTTACGCGTTGATCAAGGATTTCCAAAATGAAAAACTTTTAGGTGACATCTTGGTATGGCTACGACAAGGAATTTTAATAGCGGAATAAACCAAAATATCTCCGATTTTCAGATCGATTCGAATACGGCAGTATTCCCAGTAGTCTTCTACATCCCCATTAAGATATTAGAGAAGACTTGTAGTCTTCTCTAATATCTTAATTGGGTGCCAAGCTGAACTAACTGCCATCACCGAGCCATCTATGATCTAGATGACGTTGACGGTCTTACAAGTCTTTCTAACAGCCCCGAGGAGTTCTACTGTCTTTTCATAAAAGGTTCAGTCTACGATTAGTTCGGATACGGTTCTGGAACTGATCATTCCCCCCGCTATGAATGATTTCAAAGATCAAGGAAAGGAAGGGAACTCACCGTCTATCGTTGATAGGTATTATGATTCATAGTAAACTAATAATAACAAAAATTAATCGAACAACTCTTTATAGTTAAACTGTTCTGTTGGCTGCAACATGAAGGCTGCAGTTAGAAGGCCAAGGTTGTGAACAAGTCACAGTGTTCTATATACCTACCTACTTTTTTGTACTTAGATACATGGTGGATGCTCGCTGATGGTTTCTTCAACTAATAATTATATTATATTGTAAATAACGTAAGAATGAATTTTCCACGATTTGTAAAAGTTTATAGAGTAAAAAGTTCTAATTTGTGTCTTATTATTTCGTTTTGTGAGTAAATTTATTTGTATATCTTAATAGAAGTAATCAAGTAACGTGGCACACATCAATACTATTTTAACATGGAAAACATAAAAAATACATCCAAAAAAACCAACAAGATTAAGTAAGTGTTTACCGGTGCCAATGAACATTGGTGTCATCTCTATTCAAGTAGTTGTTTATTGGGTAGGGTTCGGGTCCGCCACCTCCGTATCACAAGTACGACAAATATATAATATGTTTTTATGCGAAAGAACTTACCCCTGATTGAATAATTTATAAAAACATATTATGTTCAAGTAAAACATATTTTAATGTTTCGTCACAAAAATATACTTTATTAATATTAAAAATGAGCCAGTACCTACAGAAACTTAGTTACGAAGAAACAGAAATGCTACTAGTTATAACACAGTAATTAAAATGTTAGGTTTAAAACTATTCATACAAAGTCGCACACATACACATATCACATACACCTGCATATACATACACACACTGATCACACTATTTAAACATGCATGCACACACCCACTTAATACACCACTACCACTCCACCACCACACCTCGGAACACTTCATCACTTACATCACTGTCACAACACTTACATACACTTCATCACTAACGTCACTCAACAAAAAATAACATTCTCACACCTTCACAAATTATATTTAATTTTAAGTATTAGAGTATAAAATGTTTGTAACAGAGCACAACCAGCAAATTAGAAATAGTAGGCTATTATTACAATAAAATAATTAGAGGGGATAGATAGGCGCTGATAATAGGAATACAGGCTTTGCCTAGTTCGGTTACAGATGCTACATTCATTGGTCTGTAAAAATAATGCCAAATTATTTGTAATACAGTGTTAAGTTTTTTTGGAACAAATAAATATTATTATTATTCCCTTTTAATATAAATACGCGTACTTCGTTTACCATGCACAAAAAAACGGGGGTAGCTGTAAAACAGCACGCATTTTTCACCCGTACACCTGCCAATTGAGTTTGGAGTTTGTATATCCGATTGCCATTGTAGAAACTTGTTGGATTACCTACAAGTAAGTATCTTTTTTTTAATTAAAATTGAAATGTAAACGAAGAAGATTTTTTACGAAATAATTATATTCATTCAACATTATTGGCAGCAAGTTGATGGCGATAGTGATAAACTAATTTTAATCAATTGTAATTGATTAGATAAAATGACAGAAGGAAAAGACATGTGAAGTATTGAAGTAGTGAAATATTGGATTTCTACATTCTTATCGCATACAATAATGTGTAAACTGCCGTACATACACTGTCTAAAGAATGCCTACAATTTAGTTCAATTGTTCTTGGCATTCACAGCATCCGCTCTTGCTATGATCTCCGCTGCGCGCCTTATCATACAGTTGGATAAAACTGGACAATGTAAAGAATTTTGGATGTGGTAATACATTGGGAAGGTTAGCAGCGAAAACCTTGATAAGTAATAATCTCCGTAAAAATACAGACTAAATCCACAAAATACAAAGAATCTTATTAAATCAAGTTTTTAAACTGGTAAGCTGGTTTGAATGTACATTAAAATTTAGGGCACAGAGAACGAGTTAATTCTACGTATTTTGCCTGTCCTCCATATATAGTTGTTATTCACAGATTTGGTATCTTATTACTACTGTAATATTTAACTAGTTAGCACATATAAAACGTGGTGCTCCCGCCCGTGACATTGTCAAGGTATGTATTAATACTTAAATTATAAATATCATGATCACACTGATTTAAATGTTGTGTGAATTTTGGGTTGTTGATAACTTGACTCAATTTTTTTGTATGTGTTAGTAACAATTTTGAGCTCCATAGAAAACCGGTTATGACTAATTTAATTATTTTGTTAATATATCTATACTTACAACAGTTAGATTTGTTCATTTTTATTTATAAGACTAGCTGTGTTGTTTATATTTAATTCCTTTTCGACCTACCCGTTCTGGAGATTAGCCAGAACAAACAGACAGACAAATATTTAAAAAGTTTTTTGGTTTAAGTAAACGTTCGGATTCATTTAGTAAGAAGCTGTTGTTATTACATTACAAACGGAAACTTCAATTTTATTTACATATTTGTACAAAAAGAGGGGTGTGCGCACAGATACACAGACAAGTATGTCTGTGTATCTTTGCGTCTGTTTGTGGCATTGTAGCTCCCAAACGAATGAACCGATTTAAGTGCGTTTTTTTTGTTTGAAAGGTGACTTTATCGAGAGTGCTCTTAGATATTTTTTTTTCTTTTTTTTACAACTCCCGCATTAGGAATTACTCCTGTGTCGCGGGGGACTTTACAAACATACAAACAACAGACACAAAGAACACCCAGACTCGGGTGGGAATCGAACCCACGACCTATGGCATAGCAGTCAGGGTCACTAACCACTAGACCTACAGGCCAGTCAACAAATATAATTCAAGAAAATCTGTTCAGCCGTTCGAAGATCATCAGCTCTGTTTTAATCGTTGAAGGGATTTTCGAGTCGGGATGTTTAAAATTTATGATTATTATTTTACTGCTCAAGTGTATTTATTTAGATTATGATACTCCTTTACAACAATTTCTTTTGCTTGTTTAGACCAACGCAATATTTAAAACTAGTTATCCCGCGCAACTTCGTCTGCGTTTGTAAATTTTCCCCGTTTTAGCCATATTTTTCATTAATGCTCCGCTATTGGTCGTAGCGTGATGTTATATAGCCTTCCTTGATACATGGGCTATCCAACACTAAAAATTTTTTTTAATTCGAACAAGTAGTTCCTGAGATTAGCGCGTTCAACCAAACAAACAAACCCCTTAGCTTTATAATATTAGTATAAATTCGAAACTATAACTTAAGTAGGTAAATGTGCTTAATGACATTTGTGTTCAAGATATGTGACGGCAGGTATTTACTAACGGTAGGACAGGTTACATACATATTTGACGGTAGTTACACAAGATGATGGCCCTTTCTAATATGTACGTAACATTCAGTTTTGAACCGACTCCACCACGGAAGAGGCATATTCACTCCGCGGTTTTTTTCATTTGCATGTGGTTGTGTGGATTTTGAATCAATTCTACTTGGTGTTTATGAAAAAGATTTTAATATTGAGGGTGCTCGCGTTTGGAATTGAATGTTAACCTTTTAGGTTTAACTGAACAGGTTAAGTTTAGTTTTTTTTTACATATGTATAGCATTTTTATTAGGTTTATACATTTATATGTAGTTCCATCCAATCTTCAATTAGAAATATTTATACCGTGATGGTGGAAAAATAGGTAAGTCTAAGCTTAAAGAAATATTTTTAATCATTGGTTATTAGTTAATTATTACTCATTACGAGAAAATATGCGTTTCATTTAAATTAGAATATATCCTAATAAGTGGGGTTGCACCTACCTAAAGTATATGCTTATACTTTTACATCTTTTTCTATATAAATAAATAAAATTGGAGTATTTGTTTGTAATATTAAAATAACCGCTTTTTACTAAGTGCATTTGGATGTATACATGGTACATATAACAAAACAACATTTTTTTACCATTTTTGTCTGTCATTCTGTTTGTTTCGGCTAATCTCCGGAACGGGTGGATCGATTTCCACGGGATTTTCACTGGCAGATGACTGGTGTTATAAGGAGTAACTTAGGCTACTTTTATTTTAGAAAAAGGATGAGGGTTCCGCGCAAAATATATAAATGTGTACACGCGAGCGTAGCCGCGCGGGAACTGCTAGTAATATATAAAAATCTCGTGTCACGGTGTTTGTGGTCGAACTCCTCCGAAACGGCTCGACCGATTTTAATGAAACATTTTTTGTATATTTGGTAGGTATGAAATGAGAATAGGTCGTAAAGTATTTTCACACTCCTGCCGCACCGCCATTTCATAAAAAAGAAAAAAAGCAATGCAACACATGCCGGGTGCAGCTAGTGATATATAGTGATACGTGCCTATAATATGTACGAAGTTATAGAGCCATTACATTGAGTTATAATTCGATTTTCATTCTTATTATTCGCAATAGATTTAAAATTATTGTTGATTGATTGATTAATATTATTGTAGGTTAGGTAAGTAGGTTTTATTATATTAATTCAAAATTCGAATTCGAAAATAGGCGCGCGATTCCAGCCGACAAATGTTGTGGCCGTTATGGTGCGCGAGGAAGAAATCCACCAATAGGATTAAAACAACGATACCAACAGCCAATGATAAGCTTTAGCTAATTGCGTTGGACAATTGTTATCCCACCAAGCAAAATAACAAACCTTAGTAGATGTCGCAGGTACTACTTCTAAACTCGTAATGCAGAGTTTTGCTAGCGGAAAATTCCGTGGCCTACAAGTTTTGTAGTTACAAGATTGACATATTTTTCAGAATTGGTTATAGTTATTATTAAGAGTGGACATTTGTCATTTGGTGGACAAATTAAGAAACGGATAACTTTAGTTGAGTCAGTTCTTTTTTTAGGAAAGAAGAAACGCAGCCTAAAATCATATACGAAACTGTATTTTCTGGATTTATTGTCACGTGGGTACTCATTGAACGTTATTATATATTATACAACGTAAAATGAAGAGCTTTGTTTTAGCATAAAAGAGGTCATTGTGGCGCACTTCTGTTGCTTTTCCACACAAACATAGAAAATTGATAACTTAGCTGTTCGATGCGAAATGCTTAAAAACGATGTATGATTTCGATAGTAGAATTGTCTCTTTATTATTTGCGAACGTTGTGCTATATTATAAACTAGCTGACCCACACAACTTTGTCCGCGTTTGTAAATTATCCCCGTTTTTGCAACATTTTTCATTGATGCTCTGCTCCTATTGGTTGTAGTTATATGGCTTATAGCCTTCCTCGATAAATGGGTTATCCAACACTAAAGGATTTTTTCAATTGGAACCAGTTGTTCCTGAGATTAGCGCGTTCAACCAAACAAACAAACAAACTCTTCAGCTTTATAATATTAGTATAGATAAAAATCTGATTTAAAATTTAATAGTTTCAACTCACTTTTACCGTGTAGATACCTACTGTACTGATAAATGCAACCTAAAGAGAAAGAGAAAATCTAAAATAATTTACCATTCTACAGTTTTATCCTAGTACTAGCAACCCACCCCGGCTTCGCACGGATACAAATTATACACCTAAACCTCCTTCCTTCCTTCCTCATGAATCACTCTGTCTATTAGTGAAAACCGCATGAAAATCCGTTCAGTAGCTTTTCAGTTTATCGCGAAAAGACAGACAGATGCGGCGGGGGACTTTGTTTTATAATATGTCGTGATTGAAAGCGCTCTTTAGAAGTACCAGTTGAAAAAATCTTTTCGCATTTGTTCTCCCAATTACTGAGGAAATGCTTTTGGATTGAAATTTTACGCTTGGGATGTTAACTAGACATCCCAAGCGTTTATTATTATTACGCTTCCTCATCTCAATTATGGCAATATTAAAATATCATGAAAAAGAAACAACAATAAAGCTGATATAGTAAAAAATATCGAGTGTTACAGAATCGTTATGATATCTTATCTTCAATTTACGTAAATAGTAAATATCTCGTGCGACCATGAATTATGTAATGAAACAAACACTCAAATATTGTGTACTTTATGGACAAGTGAGGTTAGCAACACACTTGAGCAAATGATGATGGATTTACCATGAACTAGAAAACCCTAATGCGGCAACTAATGCCATCCAAAGGGTGGATTTTATGTCTTCCACTCGCATTATAGCCTTGCTAAGGAGTGACGACCTTCCGACGGCGAAAATAAAGAAATTAATGGGGTGGGTTGCCGATTACAAGTCAAAGACCGATATGAATAAGTTTTGACACCGAGTGTCTCAGTGAAAATAGCAAATAGTCGGTCGAGTCTGTCACAAGTTCTAGTCGATAAGGGATTAAGATCACCTTAAATATCTCGTAAATTTTGTTTAATTACATATTATAAAACAAAGTCCCCCGCCGCGTCTGTCTGTCAGTTCGCGATAAACTAAAAAAACTACTGAACGAATTTTCATGCGATTTTCACTAATAGACAGAGTGATTCATGAGGAAGGTTTAGGGGTATAATTTGTTAAGATTTTGTGTAAATTAATTGAAATATGTTGACGATTCTTGAAGATGTCTCTGCTACCGGTGCGAAGCTGGGGCGGGTTGCTAGTCTTAACTATATTATTAATGCGAAAGTGAGTTTGTTTATTCGTTTGTTACGCTTTCACGACTTAACTACTCCACCGATCATCATGAAATTTGCATACACTTTTTCAGGGGGTACAGAAAAAGACATACGGTACGTTTCATTCAGAAAAAAAATTATGGTTCTCAGGGGATAGATTAAATAACAAAATCTACATAAGTGCGAGCGAAGGCGTGGTAAAAATTTGTAAGAAATTAATGAGTTTATAATAGACTTGACTGGCCAACTTCGGAGCTCTAAACTAACAGATACCGCACAAACAAAATTTCTTAAATAGTGTATTACTGTTGGTGAATTGCTGCTGAAGGTTTTTTGGGAAGATCATAGAGCAGGTGCCTATAATGCCACTGGTGATACAAGCTATTATACGCAATATTTATGAGCTGGTTGGTAGGTGTCCCGCTCCTATTACTTGAAACTAGAAATATAACTGGTTAAATGTGGGTGTCATAAATCTCTGGTAAATTTTTGAGCTATATACAGATGTATTTAAAAAAAAAAGATTTTTGTTTACTGCATTGGTCCTTTGAGTCGTAGATAATATGAAAACTTCACCTTTTCTGAAAAGATATATTTCCACTATTTTACTATTACGCTGTTATATTACAATGTAGGTCAGTAAAACACCTACTGTATTCAGCATATAATAATCGCAATAAACTGCTAATGATAGTAAGAGTAATAAGTACATGGAAGGCTGCATATGTATTATTCTTTTATCCTAACTACTCATTTGTTCTCTAATTTACTTTTCAGAGATAGCTACTTATTTAGCCTTCGCCTACATTAAATTATGCACAAATTTTATTATATTCTGTCAACCTCTTCTTTGATATACTGCTGTTACAGTATAAGTATATGACAAACTAGCTGTGTAATTTTGGTGAAATCTATCCCACGGGAACTGTCAAATTTATTGTAAAGAAAGAAATGTATATTTTTCAATAAATTTTTTGGAAACAAATTCTTACCTTAAATCTGTGGCTGGCGTGAATACGTTGACATGTCTAAAATTGCTATTTGTCGGGGTGGCCATTTTTAAGTTTTGATTGTTATATGTATATGTATGTTGAGATTTCAAATAACGAATATTATTTTGGTGACTGAGTGTAAGTTGATATAAGAAAATATCAATATTCATTCACAAAATCATGTGACTCGTTAATTTAATTTGAGGTTATCTCAAGTTATACATGTTAAAATGGGAGATGTCAACATATTTCCAAAGTCAATTGCTCCAAAACTTATGTATTTTTGACACTGTACATTTTTTTTTTTTATAAATTCCTAATGCGTAGGAAGTATTATGCCAATAAAAAAACCATACAAGTCGTCATGTCAATGTGTTCACGCCAGACACGGAAATTTGTTGTGTATTGATTAAGGCTGTAAGCTACGTAACATCACATTATCATAAGAACAGAGTAATAACAACTAGGAATTTAATATGGGGGAGAATGCAGGATACAACTAATATTATTGTTTGTGAAAATTGTACAGAATCTTGCTTGTTATTATTTATCTATTTGACATAGAATAATATTTGAAAAGCTTACATCTACAAGGCCATTGATTAAATAGATAGCTACAATTGTGTTTAGATTAGATATGAATCTTAGAATTTATTTTTGCAAAATAACTTCTTGGCAGACTAAAAACTATTATCAAATGACACTTAAACTGGTTGGTTATGAAATAGAAAATGTATAACACAAGGGAAAAAGTGAAATATTTCACTTAAATCTGTTACATAAATTATTAGATAGATTAATAAATATATAATCTTTAATTCTGACCCTGAAGAACATGCCACAACCTTTATTTAACTTCATTATTTTAAACATCCATTTACTATCAGGGCAAAGTAATAATTAACAATCAATTCAAGGTTTCTTAAAGGATGAAGGGTGACTGACAATAGATATGTGGCTAAAAATATTTTAAGTAATGTTAAGCGTACATAAACAAAATAATACTTATATTTGTAAAGATAACAAAAATCAATCACCAACTTGAATCAAACAGGTTGTTCATACTTAACCTCATTATCAATAACTCATATAAAAAGAAGTATATTACTTTTAAAAAGTATTTAAGTAGTAAAAAGTTATAACAGTAAAAACTCATTTCAAACCATGTTTTCTGGAGTTAAAACACATTTCTCTATATCAACAACACAATATTTGATGAACACATTTCACAAGCACAATTGAATATAGAATCATAGAATTAAAATTTTTGATAAACAAGAATAATTGTTTAAAAAAAAGAATTTACCCGGCGAGTTGTCATTTTGTTGTGAAGATTTATATCAAACTGAAGTGATGGGAACTAATGTATTGACGTAACAGATAAGACTAAATTATCATGTGTATTCAAGCAATATAGAATATTCACATCCTCTTATCATTGTAAGTTTATTTCTTCATACAAGACGGACATATTGTGAGTATATTTTTATGTCTACAATAACATTACTAAAAAGAACTTTATTATGTATATTCGAGATTTGTTTTTTAACTTAAGCTTTAATTTTAATACAGCTCATTATTTATGTGCATCAACTGCTGTAACATATTTTATTTCGTGGTAAAAGGTTAGAGGTTAAATGGGTTATCTAATATTGCCTTGATATATACATGTGAAAACCTTTAAATTTATAACTAACTAACTTGTAAGTCAACCAAATTTTCTTGGTTTAAGTCTGGACGAGCGACGTATAGTGACGTACCTATGCAGTTGAAGGGCGGACGAATCAAGGGCATTCAGTTAAAAATTAACTACCTGTACATATTATGTCAACAATATCCAGTTTTACTTTTTACACATTGAACCAATTTATTACAGTTAAAAACTTACCCACCTCTTGACAGCTGGCCTGCGTTAATACAGTGTTCAACAAAGATTTAAACATTACAGTATTTTTTTAAGTCACAGCACGATTTTCTGGTTATAACACTGTAATGTTTAACTCGGTAACTATTGTATAAAGTACGTTTGCCTTGATAACACGTCACTATACATAAAAATGTAACAAAATCTATTTTTGTTAAACACGCACAGTGCTCATGATCGCAACAGCCCGCCCGGCTACGAATACGCCGAAATATTTAAAAGCTCTTTTGTTTATACGTTAACCTAAAAAATATTTGCACTCTTTAATTTAGCCGCACAGTGCAAACTTTTTTCGCAAAATTTTGACGTAATAGTGATGTACTCTTAGTAAATATTGTATCAGACTTCGATCATGATATATACCATAATGGTATATTTGACTACAGGTATCAGATGAAAGATTATTTTTTTTAATTAATATTATTTATAAAAGGTATATTTTCTTAATATAAGGCATTGATTTATTATTTCTTTTCAAAATAATAATAATAACTTCACACATCTCACACACGGCCGTGTGATTCCAAACTAGGTACAGCCTGTACAATGGTAACCAGACTGCTAATAAACATACATCTTATAAAATACACACATATTATAGATAAATTACACCCAAGACACAGAACAAATGACCATGCTCATCACACAATAATTTGTCCGACTAAATGACTCGACTTGTTAAACGCCAGTCCAAAATTTAACTTCTTTTTTAGTGTTATTTGATATCTAAATTTATTAAGTCAAGTTATACGGTCTCCTACTATTACTGTTATTCTAGATGGTGTTATATATAGTAGAACTGTTCCTGTCAATATTGTTTACGGTTCTTATTTTAAACAATACCCCATGATACATTAAACTACAATAATTGATCTTAATATTAATGTTATTGTTATGTAAAATGGGCGGTCTTATCGCTAAGAGCGATCTCTACCAGATAACCTTAGGATGAATTTAGTGACTGAATTGTGGTAGTTGTCGGTGTACTACATATGTACAAACATATACCTAGTTTTATACATAAGCATATAATATACATTTATAAATATACAAATATATACCTATAAATATATATATTTTCATATATACCGAAGCAATAACATGAATAATTTAATACATGACAATATTCAGCAAATAAACATTATAACGATAAAAGTGACAGATGATTTCAGTATACCTCTTATTGGAGCTATAAGTTTAGGTAGTAACTTTTCACCATTGCTTTAAAGGCGTTTACTGTTTAAGCTTTTCTTATTTTGATAGGCAGTGCATTCCACAACCTTGTTGCAACAACGGTAAAAGATTTGTCGAGGAACGATGTGAAATTGCATTTTTAACTCCAAGTTTTCAACTCAAAACTCAAAGCGTCCCTTAAAATAGGAAGATGTGGAAGGGTTAAACAATATATTATATAATAAAGAAAGAACATGAGCATTCCGGCGAAGGCGTATGAGGAACCACTCAAGCTTTTGACGAAATTCTGAGACGTGATGATACTTGCATAAACCAAATATCAATCTTATACAAAAATTTATGAGTCGCTCGAATTTTGTATTGGGCCTCAGTGAGATCTGCGTAATCCAGTATTGGGATTAGTAGCGAGTTTGCAAGTGCAATTTTGGTGACAGTAGAAAGAAAGATGCATAGCTCTTTCAATGATCCCGCAGATGCAAACATTTTAGGGCTTACTTCCTGCAGTTGTGGGCCCCAAGATAATTCAGGGTCAATAAAGATCCCCAGATTTTTTACTTTTTCACTAATTGGAACCGGGACGCCATCAAAAATAACCTGCGGAAGTTTGGACCAGACAACACTTGAGTTCTTCTTAGAGCTGCCAACAATAATAACTTGGGTCTTGATTGGATTTACAGTGAGCCCATGTGACACACTCCAATTATGGATTCGAACCAAATCGTTATTAATGTTGTCAACTGCTTCAGGCAGTTTTAGTTAGTATGCGGTTCTTATAATATCCGTGATATTTACCAAGGCTGTGACAGTACTATGACCGGGGCGGAAACCAGATTGATGGGAGTCAAGACTCCGTTTGATAATAAATTAAGGTATCTTAGTTAGAAATTATAATTATAGCATTGATAATCAGAGAGCTCCAGCAATAATTTATCAAAGTTATAATCAAATATAGTTATTAGTTATTTAAAAATATAATATTTGATATTCTAAGACTCTTCAGTGATAAACGTAAAGATGGCTTTAGAAATTGATTTTACACGAAAAAACCGGTAGGAGCAATCCAAAAACATCACATGTAATAAATTCAAATTTCCTTTTTGTCTTATACTTTGATTTCCGAATTGTATAACGACATTTGATCTTTTTATACCATATTTCGATTATAGTTACAAACATTGATTCTGTATTGCAAATATCGATTAAATATTTATCGACATAACCTTTTGTCCACTGGCGAATCCCTAGTATCTGGCACTGAGTGCAATAATAATGTTATTAAATAATAATTTGGCGAACAGAACAGAAAAAAATACTGTAGTAAAAGATTAATCAAAATTAAGAATATAAAATAGATTTTTTCTATACTACCATAATTATAGAGTAGCGGGAAAATAAATTATACATAACTACCTACTTGAGAAAAAAATGGCATCAAATAAGGGCAATGATACCTACAACACCCTTCTCGCGTAGTTTGAGCTGTCGATACAGGTACTATTATGTATTCTGTGCTAACGATTTAAAGCAAGAAGGAGCAACTTTAAAATTTGTCAGAAATAAATTTACTGATAGGTTTTTGTACGCATAAATGAGTGATTTTGAATAAGTGCTTTGAGGAAAAAGTAGGCTGTCTGAGTTTAAACTGTATATTGTAACTTCTCTTGTCATTAATACACAACGTTGTGCCGAGATGGCGCTTTTCAACATTTAAACGCTTATATGAAGAAAACTAGCTTGAACGTTTTAATAGATTTTCAATTTGGAAAGGCTTTAGTGCTGTTTTGATAGAGTATATTAATACCTCGTTACGAAACATCTACCGGACGTTTCATTTACTTGAATTGCGAGAATGGTTACCCAACATAAAATAATGAATAATAGTGCGCGTAGCGTTTTAAATGTATGTATTATTTTATTAACCTGGGGATGTCTAGGTACTTGACCCTTTTATTTTTGGAAATTTGGGTAGGTATAATTTAAACATCACAAAATAAATTATGCTTTCAATACTTTTGGAATTTTAATAGGGCTGACTGGGTGTGGTTTGGAATTATATATGAGAGTCCGTAATTGTTTTGAATAAGTTGGTTACAAAAAGGAGAAGGAAGGGATTACCTTACTATGGCTTTCTTTATTAGTGGGGATAATGCGTCCTCCATTCTAGGAGGGAGGGATGTCCGACTAAAACAGGATTTGCAGCTGAAACCAAAACGGAACCTTTGGTTTCGGCCTCAGTTTTAGCTTGCCGTGCTTTCCCGAGACAGAAACTTAATTTTAATTGTGGCCCAACATATCATTTAAAAATATTTTTTTATTAAAAGGTGGAACCCGGTCGCGACAGCCTCACGATCCCTAGTGTTTCATTCGCGGTGGTTAGCATAACACTCTACGGATCTAAACCCACTCCTAATACAAGTGTTCAGTTTAGTTGGAGGGTTCAATAAGAATTCTAGTAATGTGCAAGCCACGTTATTGGTTGTCTTTATTTAACAAACGGCCAAGTGCGTGTCGGGCCACGCACGGAAAGAAAGAAAGAAAGAAAATCATTTATTTAGAACACGCACAGATATAAAAGTAAACAAAAACTATTTCTAAACTTATAATAAATTACGTACTAAATTAAAAACAGAAAGAGAAAAAAAAGAAACAGGTCCCATTCTGTGCGAGTCTAAAATGGCCGCCATCTCACCATATGCTGCATGTATGAAATGTAGCGCTGGTTTTCAGATGGAGCCTCGACAGCAAGGTGACGTCGAGAATAAAAAATAAGCAGTTAACATAAACAATTACAAATACAAAAAACACAAAAAATATAGCAACTAACAAAAATACAAAAATACTAAATACTAAATGGCACTGGCAACTCACACATGCTCCCATAGTGTAGGGTTTCGTAGTTATCAGTCACAATATGTGGACTTAGAAGGGAGCTTTTTAGGATTACGTTCCTCAAAAGGAAAGAAAGGATCTCTTATAGAATCATCACTTTGTTATTGTCCGTCTGTCTGTCTGTCAAAACCCTTTTTCTCAGGAACCCGTGAACGCATCAAGTTGAAATTAATACCAAATACATAAGTCTACGGTCCCTTGAAGCTATAAAAAAATTAAGCTTCTAAGTCAACGCAATCAAAAGATATGGCCACTTAACTCTTTGTTTTGACCAAATTTGAAAATTTCCCCCGTAAATCAAAACCTATAGGGTAGGTACTTCCCATTGACCTAGAGTCACGAAATTTGGTAAGAAGCAAGGTCTGACAGCACAAGTAAAAAAAAAACTGAAAGTCGTTAATTTGTTGATATATCACATAAAAACATAGTTTTGTGGTTACAAACTTATATTTTGCGGTTGGAAAGTTGACTGTCGTACATCGCAACCGCGAAGTTAAGTTTGTCTTTCGGGAAAAGATGGGCAAAAATCTTCGAGAATTGATTTCCGAGATGGACGTATATACTATCTACGAGTTCACGGTTCGGCTAATATTATCTAGAAAGGATTAACATAACGTGAACATTATTATTAATTTAGAAATTATTATTATGTGTGTTGGGTATTAAGTGTTTAAGTGTCTTATGATTAATTTGTTATATTTAGCTTTAGCTTAACACTTTACATTGACAATAAATATTACAATAAAATCTAAATTTTGCCAAGTAGTACCAACAGTAGTAATTGTGCATTGCTGATAGCCCGATAGGCAAACCTTTCCTGTGGGTGCCTGACACGCTCATAATTTTCCACGTACATTACTTTGGCGATGACTTCAAAGTAATTTAAATTAAATAAATTACAATATATATAATATAATTACAATAATAAGAAAAGTTTTACAAGAACAACTTTAAATGATAGTAGGTTCTTTACATTTTATTAGTGAAACGTTCATAATACTATAATAAAATTATAAATACTATTGGTGTGTGTTACATAAGATAATGTATATAAGTATGTATACTAAATACATATACATATAAATAGTTTTATAGGTAGTTATATATTATTTCATACTTTTACATTTTATGATAAACTAGCTGACCCGTGCAACATCGTCTGGTTAGTAAATTTTCCCCGTTTTTGCAACATTTTCATTGATGCTCCGCTCCTATAGGTCGTAGCGTGATGTTATACAGCCTATAGCCTTCCCTGATAAATGGGCTAAACAACACTAAAATAATTTTTCAATTCAAACCAGCAGTTTCTGAGATTAACGCGTTCAACCAAACAAACAAACAAACTCTTTAGCTGGATAATATTAGTATAGATGTACTAAGCTTAATATTTCATAAACGGATTCCTCAATCGAAAAATGGTTTTTTACACCCGTAATATTTTTGAACGATCTATCCAGCGATACCCTACACCATAGGATAGACGAAGAATTCAATTTTTTTTATTTGGTTCAGTTTACCACTTTGTCGGCGTAATAAATATATAGGTAGGTACACCTACTCATGCCAAATTAATGCTTTCGACTTACGAGTCTCTGAGCTAAGCCGTGGACAGGCGGACGGACGGACATGGAGAAAAAAATTTTACTCCTTATCCAAATAATTGTTATCAGTTCCGGAATCTGGCCTCTTCCTCTTTCCGGAATCTTATAAGGACAAAGGCTGCGCTTTTGCGGCTGCTACCAAATAGGCCTCTTACAGGAAGCCTCCTGTAAGGCTCTAAGACTATGTCGGAATCTCGGACCGTCGGACCTAGAGGAAAAAACTGCGTCGTAATATGAACGGCTCAATAAGGGACTAGACCAGCACCTAAAACTCGTCTCAGCTTCGCCAGGTGGGTGCAACAGCAACATAACCACCCTGCGATGGCTATTGGTGTTAGAAGCTTTGGTTCTATCAATACTACAAAATGAGAGAGCGATGAGAGATTTTTTCTCGTTTTCTAATTAAGTGATGATCAGCCGAAAGGAAACAGGAGAGGAGTCCTCTGTCTTCTCTGTCCTTTGCCTACATAATATAAGAAAAGATACATCTTATCTTATCTTACGTAGACAGTTGAAAGTTTCACAGAATGTGTATTTTTGTTGCCGTTGACAGACGGACGGACGGACGGACAGCGGAGGCTTAATAATAGGGTCTCGTTGGTGACCCTTCTGGTACGGAACCCTAATAAATCACCTAAGTCCGAACTCCAAGATTTTAGATTTTTCTCATATCTGTCTACCCCATTTGCCTTGTCCCTGTATTCATAGTTCAACCCTGTACCTTATAAGTAATGTTTTGTTTTGTTGGTTACACTGCGAATTTCGAATAATAAGTTCGTTAGTGCATTCACCATTGTGGTCGCGACTGTAAACAAATGCACGTTACTATTTCACTTCGAGCTGCAAAATACGGTAGAACTTGCCCCCTCAGCGCAGAACAGTTACAACTTAATTTCTTTCGCAGTAGAGTCTATAGTTCCAGAATTTTTGTGTACCACTACACCGTAAATGTATTTCCCCTTTATTGGCACTACATGCTATTTTCTACATAGTATTTCATGTTTGTTTACGACGACTTCCGTATTCAAATTTTCAAATGATAATCTACTAATGACATTTCAAGTTTACAGAGACAAAACTTTTATATTTATATTTCTTTATGTAATGCTTTCATAGACGATATTACTTGGTTGACAGTAGGTACTATCTAAAGATTGCTATTCTGACGCATTGAAAATTTTAATGCATTAAAAAATTACCTCTTGTGTTTGTCAAATGTTTATAAATAAGCCTGCGTTTATGGTCACTGCTCCGGTACTAAGGTTCGTAGCATGATGATAGGCCTAACCTTCCTCAACAATATACCTATCAAATGCAATTGCAAAATGCAAAAATAAGTTTAGGGCATTGAGTAGTGAGTGAGCATCAGACTAACATGCGACCCGGCCGACCTGATCCACTGAATTTTTAGCACGATTAGTCGAGCCCTCTGCGTACTTGCAACTTTATAGGTGCCTAAAGTGTGGAGTGGTGTGGTATAGATAAAATAATAACAATGGGAATGAAATTGGCAGGGGGCGCAAGTGTGACTCTAAGATTACTGTTTCTGCATACAGTTGTTTTATCTGAAGTATTTTTCATTCTGTCAAATTTAGGTATGTTTCCATTCCCGGAAGGTTATTTCACTTGATGTTTATTTTTTTAATTCTTGTTCTGAGATATAAACGTAAGGCGGGAGTCACGGTAATAAATAAAACGTTTTTATTATTGGAACAATTACTAAATAACATTACAATAATTAGTGAGACACATGATTACTAATCATAACAAAATAAATATAGCAGATACAGTACCTTAGTTCCAGTACCCTGATTGCTAAATATTTTTATCATGATTAAATTTAGTCCTAAGAAAATTTTTCTCAACCGAAAATACTACCTATACAATTTTATACTGATTTTTATTCTCTGGAGAGCTGTTCAGAAATTCTATTACTAACTAGAAAGAGCCGTAGGTATAAAGACATTAAATATTTCGTAGATACTGGTATGTTAAGTGCATTCTACGCCGGAGAATCAACCGGTTTAAAGCATGGAAGTATCGCTTTCAGTATTTCCATAATAATATTCAATAAACGCTGTAAGCGGACTTTTGGAATAAGCTTTCAGTCTCCTTTTATGTCTTAAAAGGCATTATAGCTGAGTGAGTGTAAAATGGACCTTGTCGGAGAGGAAAACATGTTCTTGTAGGTATTTGCAGCACGCTTTATGATTGAAGGTAATATTTACTTACTAAGATTTTTCATAAAAAACGAGTAAATAAATATTTAATAATTTTGCGATTCGTATCGCATTTCTATGAAAAATTGAGGCAGTTATAGGATTTAATTTATGATACTTGTACAGAAATACAGATTGTTTAAAGACCCATTAGTAAAAAACAAGCCATTATTTATTATATAATATATTACATATATGTATATTCTAAAATAAGCAATTTTCTTAAAATCTCATTACAATAAAATTAAAATATTTTGAATTGGCTAGCAGATGCAACCCACGGTTCTCAAAGTAATATTGGTTCACGGAAATACAAAAGCTACGATCAAGAATTTAAGTGGCTTGCGTTAGGCAGATAAAGGCAGTTCTCAACACCTTAATTCCTTAGATTCCTCGTTATTTTTCGATGAAGATGCTTCGATAAGCGAATAATTTGAAAATTCCAATATGAAAAAGAAGCATCCCATCTCGAATGTCAAAGTATTCTAAAATAAGCTCGTTCTTCTAAATTCGCGATAAGTGCAAACCTCAGAACATCAGCCGGATAAAACATACTGAATACTCCTAACGTAACAGGGAAGGAGAAAAACGTCAGGAGGGCAAAGTAAATTAATTTGTAATGGCGCTTTAAGAAATAGTGTCTGCATTTCCATGCTTTGGTGGGTCGAGACAATATAACATATATCAGTACGGCAAAAGAATCCCACATCATTCCATAAAATTTAATGGGCGCTTTTGCAAAATTAGACAACTGTGTAGCTTACTATCAATTGTAACTTTTCGTTTTATGGCCCATAAAATCGTTTTTCTCAATAAAGAAAGAGAAAACTGTTCAGCCTATCCCGATATTCAGCTAACAGCCGGTCAACGATCCCCGTGTTAACATGTCAATAGGTACTAAAATTGGACGACTTTTAGCCTTTAGATCGTACTTGCGATGTATTGAAGCCGTTTTGGGTAATAAAACAACTACTTTAAGACATTTTTGTTTTACTTTGGGTTACGTTTCTAAATTCATTAACATCACTATTTACAAACTATGAGGTATCCTTATTTCTTGGGACTCTTACCCTTAGTTAGCCATCATCTCTATGCCTATTCACTTTCTCTTATTTCGTCTTATTTGTCAATTTAAATCGTCATTACAATTGATAAAATAGTACTTTTTTGTTTAAAAAAAAAAAGCCAAAAAGAGTTTACAAAACGACGTTATGATCATGCTCAATTGACTAAAGTTTATTCCTTCATGCTTCATCAATAATCATGATCGCTTTTTAGAAGAAAAATAATTTCTATAATACGCATTTTCGCTATAAACGAGCATTTCTTGTATATTTGAAATTACTGTATTGTTGAACTGCGACAGCTTACCAATATCCAAATGTATCCCCATTCTATATAAATAACACTATTAAAGTTGTTGCACACTTATGATTAAACATTGGATCTGTCAATTAAATTACGGAAAGAAGTAGTTTATAAAGCATATCGACCAGGTATTTCGCAAAAAGTAATTCGGATACTCGAGTGCAGAATAAACAGTCCAAGTTTTACGTTTAAAAGGCACTACCTTGTAAAACGTAGAGTATCCGAATTACTTTTTAAGAAATGTCTGGTCAGATCCATTGTTTAATTATAAGTGTGCAACAACTTTAATAATATTATATATATTAACTAGTTAGTTAATGTAATTGTTAAGTTTATATAGAATCCGTTTACCGGCTACAAACAACAGAAGATAAAATGTTCCAATCTATTCCAAATACCTGAACGTTTACTATCTTCTAACTCTTAGTAATCAAATTAAATATCAATATATTTTAAATAATATTATATATGTAATTTACGCACTAGCTACCGCTTAAAATCAAGCAGCCCTTGTCCATAAATTTCTTTTAATCGACGTCATAACTTTAATTTTCTTGTAATAATTATATGGACTGCATGTTCCATCCAAGTTTGAAAAAAAAAAATACAAAACAAGTGGCCAAGTGCTCATTATACTCGCAATACGAAGTTCCGTAACATCGTACAAGATTTAATGAAAACGCCTGAAAATCACATTTTTAGTCTTCAATACAGTTATTTTTATTTAAGTGGTAACATATTTTTATCAAATCTTAGTTTTATTTTAAAATACCTGCATAACAAGTTTTTATTGTGTATCAATGACGAT
This sequence comes from Euplagia quadripunctaria, assembly GCA_963859945.1. NCBI lineage: Eukaryota > Metazoa > Arthropoda > Insecta > Lepidoptera > Erebidae > Euplagia > Euplagia quadripunctaria. The sequence continues at coordinate 12,527,489 of OY982567.1, forward strand.
TTTAATGTAATTTTGGCTTTGTTGTTATGAATATTAATCGATTTATTTAAGTTTGACTGCAGTGATATAGGCCTCCAGGTCTGGCATTTGAAAAGTAGTGCTTTACTGAAGGTTATTAGGTAATGTTTGATTAATTCTGTTTTTTTTTTTATATTGACACAAATTATTTTACACTGTTTCCTATATAGTCACCATTAACAAAAGCCATTTCGGGTTGGTGGTGTTGGTGCTTGGTGTTCGGGAGTGAAATTAGTGTCGAATGTACATATGGAAAAAAACAGTCAGTCGTAGGACTGCAAGTCGGAAGTGAAAACATAACTTCACAATGTATTTGCATATACATACAGACATCTGTATATATATATATATATATATATATATATATACAGACATCTGTATATATATATATATATATATATATATATATATATATATAATTAGGTTAAAAATAAAAAGTAGGTAATAACATATCTAAATGGTTCGCTCATAAATGTTTGAATTTCGAATGTTATATTTTTTTAAACATAAGAAACTCGGCTCCGTCTTACGAATTTTTCGGTCACGTGTCCTGACGCGAGTTTAACATGTTTTACCCATCCCAAAAAGTGCACAACGCCGTTAAAGAAGTTTTCACTTCAAAAATGTCAGGGTGATACCCAACTGGTATGTTAAGAATGTGTTAGGTAGCAATATATTGGCAAATACATTTAGTTATTGTATATACCATAAGTGGTTTTGACAATTATTTGCCGAGGGCATAATTTCTCAGTTCGTCTTCAGTTTAGTTTTATTGCGTTACGTTACGAAATTGAGAAATTGTAAACAGAGAGTTCAGGAAGTTCCACTAATTTTAAGGTTATAATAATATGCATTAATATTTATTGGCTTAACAACACGTTCCCACGTGGTAAAACTTTAATTAAGGTTATAAAGTTTAATCATTATTCATGCGAATATTGTCTTTTTCTGTTTGATCAAATGAGATTGAGACTGGTTTTGTGATGTTTAACGTTTTAAGATTTAAGCTAGTTTAAAAATATTGTAAATCTCAAATAAAGTTCATAACCATTTAAAAACCGTTGTTTCATTGAATTTTTCGTTTTTTTACGTCAGTTTACACTTTTTCTGATTATGGCCCTGGTACGCTTCACATTGGCACTACACCCAATGTTTACCAGAGAAAAATATTCTATGTATTAGTAAACAAAAAATAGGTTGAGAGCAATGGAGATCTATTGACGCATGTTTAATGACGTAATTTTTGCGCGCTGCAGTGAGTTTTTTTCAAGATACATCTGTACCGTCTACCTATTATGGATCTTAAACATAATGAATTTTACTTATATTTGTCTATGATACAGTATATTACTCAAAGACATACCAATAACCTATTTCGTATCTCATCCAAATTCAAGTCACACAGTCAGCAAAAGTCACAAAGGTTATAAGACAAGTCTATAAAAAGGTCAGTGGTGTCACAAGGAGCTGGTGCGGTTCGACTCTAGTAAATAAATCGAATTTGTTCGTCTCCGAGCACCAAGTTTCTTTGTACAAAGGTTGAACTATAAAGTTAGCAGTTTCTGTTATTCCGGGTCGAGATAGCGCAGATCTTGGTTTTCGTTGTACAATCTAAATGGAAATGCGTTTTCACTTTATAATTTGTCGGGTAGTTTTAATCCCTGTCGTTATTATTTATGAGTCATCTTGACTTGTGTTATCCAGTTATGATATGGGGTTTATTTGTTTTTATTGCTTAGATGACGTATAATTATATTGTTTACTATATGATAATAGGTTTTAGACGAATAGAAGAAGGACAATACCTACACATAAAACAAGGGACAGGAAGAAAGAACTTGTTTTGTCTTTTAGCAAAAAAATAAATTCTTTTATTCTTTTAGTCTTTCTTCTGGTCTTTCTCTTAGCGAGTGATCAATATACAGAGTGTTGCCTTAAATATTACATAAAACATTTATTACTGCAGTGTAGTTGTGTGTTAGTTCGTACATTAATATGTGTAATAGTATTTAAAAAAAAAATAAAGCTCATTCAAAATGATTTTAATTGGCCCTTGTATAAACGCGCACGCGAAAATTCGCCACTACCAATGTTATGGAATGTTTTAGAGACTCCAAATTATAATTGCGTTTAGAGCATGCCATAGTTTCTAAAAGAGACCATAAATCAAAATCAAGCGAATTAAGATCAAGACTAGATGACGGCCAATCTTCAGCTCCGATAAAGTCAGAAACGTTCCATTCCAGCCACGCTTGTGTAGATATTGATCTTGTATTTGGTTATGGAACGTGATTTTGTTAAGAGGCTTAACCACCTACTCAAGGATCGGTTCTTCATACACATGTGCTTATATTTTGATTTCTTTTTCACAGTAATCTTAGTCAATTCTTGGTGGCTAACATCCCACCAAAACCATAATTCCTCAGATGTCTTCAGATTCTTTCCTTTATTGTTTTGATCGCCTTTTTAGAACGAATAATAAATCGTCAGTCAGATCTTTCTGTCATAAACAGAGGACGTTTCACTATACCTATCAATAGCCCGGTCTTAGAATAATTAATCTAAGAGCCCGGCACACAAACATTTAGCTTATAACAAGCAGATGGACAGTTTCAAAAATTGCAATTGGCTCCATACTTAGTTTATGTAATGCTATCACACCAATTCGGTTCTCTTAATCACCTCGCTCCATTTTATTTTTACAAGAATATTTAATAAAGTGGCGCGAATTAGAAAAACACAATGAAAATTTATAAGAGAATGACAGGTTCCTAATGTAATATTATTGTTTTTAGGGTGCCGAACTTCAAAAGTAAAAAAAAAGAACCCTTATAAGATCACTCTCTTGCCGTCTGTCTGTCTGTCCGTGTATCACCATCGATTTTCTCAGGAACGGGTGGATCTAGCAAATTGAAATTTATACCAGATACTGATGTTTATAGTCCCTATTAGGTGTATAAAAATCAAGGTCCTGAGTCAACACGATAAAAAGATATGGGCAAATTTAGATTTTCGTGAAAACTTGTAAGTACTAAAATTTACCTTAATTTTCAACTTTTTTATTTTTCGGAATTTTCAGATTTCGCGAAAACTTGTAAGTACCAAAATTTACCTTAATTTTCAACTTTTTTATTTTTCGGAATTTTCACTTTACTTGTGCTGTAAGACCTTGCTTTTAACCAAAATTGACAATTCTAGGTCAACCGGAAGTACCCTATAGGTTTTGAGTCGAAAACCTATAGGGTACTTCCCATTTACCTAGAATCATGAAATTTGGTAAGAAGCAAGGTCTGACAGCAGAAGTAAAGGAAAAAATCCAAAAGTCGTACTTATATTTTGCAGTTGGATTGTTCACTTTGTCGTACGTCGCAACCGCAAAGTTAAGTTTGTTTTTCGAAAAAGACGGGCAAAAGTCTTAGAGAATTGATTCCCGAGATGGACGTATACAAGTTTGTTTGCTTACGGAACCCTCGGTGCGCGAGTTAGACTCGCACTTGTCCGGTTTTTTTTTTATTGCAACAGTATTTATGGTCAGTCTGTGTATTATTGGGACACAGCTTTGTTGGACGATGGTTTGCGTGCGATATTGAGGTCCAGGGTAGGATTCCAAAGTCCAGCAAATTGTTAAGTATTTTTTTAATTTATTTGAAATACTGCCAAACTATTATTTGTAACATAGTATTTGTAACAACTAAGTTTGTTGAAATAAATAAATAATAAAAAAAAACTAATAATAATAATTAAAATTTATCACGTAAGAAAATTACACACTTCCCAATTATTCTGGAATATAGTCGAAGACAACAATGAAAGTAAAAGTTGTTACTTGCTTTATATTATGTATCCATTTTTAATAAAATATGCTTTAAGAGAGAGATTACATTATAGGTACGAGCATGCTTCACATAATTTAAAGAAAATATATGTACAATAAAAACATGATTAACAATTTAATTTCTGAATAAATTTAAATATATTCAAAACGCATAATGTAACTAATTTCTAAAATGACATGAATCGCACACGAGTAACGATAATTGCTAGAAAACTACAGAACGTATTCGTGATCTGCGCAATGTGACACACGAGGTGATACTTTCTGGTTTTGCGTGGAGCTTGCTCATCACGAAGATAGTTTTTAAAATTGACTGCGAGAAAGTAGTAGCACCGAAAAGTCACCAAACAAATAATCAGACTAGAAACTGAGTTAACAAACATGGTAAAAAAGGAATCAAGTGTCAAACATACTCATAAGTGTAACAAGACTTGTCACCCGTCCAACATTATTCTGTCGTCACAAGCCGCCCTTAAACCCTTCAATGCATACAAAAAACTTCACTTTCAATATCTTGCCGGCTCGTTGACCGGCAATATGTTCGGGTTGGATACGGTTCTAAAACATATTTTATGCGTCTTGGGATCGCGAAGGGTTCAGTATGTTTTATGGTTTGACTATCGCTTCAGATGTACGGATGACCTAATTCGGTCATTTTTACGTACATTTAATATTGAGTTTGAAATGTAGGGAGATTTTGAAGTTAATATACCTAAATGATATAGAAACCTGACTATATTGCAATTTTCTTAAAAAAAAAGTCTTGAATTTTGTTTTTAAGTATTTAATAATTTAACTAGGGCTGCCATCCGTCCGGGTTTCCCCGGATTTGTCCTAGTTTAGAGGGCGTCCGTGGAGCGTCCGGGCGGGGTTATCAAAAAGTGTCCCGGCAAAACCCGAACACTGTGCATGTTGACAATTGTTAGATGAACCGTTAACAAGCTAAAAATTTAAATGGAATCGGTGTTTTTTTAAGGTGTCCGGGAAAGAATCTCGATTTCACCCATGTGTCCGGACATTTTTAAGTTTTTGTCCGGAGTCGGCAATTTAAATGATGGCAGGCCTAAGTATAACAGATAAGGTTAAGTTATAGCATTGTATTGTATTTAAAATTTCAATTCTTTAACTTGTCTACTAGTAAAGATATAATATAATGGTAAATCGGTTATAAAGGTAGCTAACTTAATAGTAATAGTGGTTGGTACTCGGTGATAATTCCTCGTTGTAAATATTTGCATATTAAATCTGTAGATTTATTTACATAAGTTCTGAAAACAAAACAATATAACATTACACAGGTACAGCCAAAGGTGCCTCTTGAAGAGCAGGCGTGAGAGCTGTGTGTGAAAAATTAAAATGGCTCCAGGTCTAGTCGTAGTTAATATTCATTCGTTGGCAATATTCACTTCAACTTCAATAAAATTTAGGAAAATGATTCAATCTTAGACGCATAAATGCATAAAACTAGGATACTATCGATCTCTGTGGCGAGGCGATAGGGGAGACCGGGGATAGTAGGTAGACTAATTATCAAAAACTCTAAGTGAAAGTGTTGCGTCATACAATTAGTCACGAATTAATCATTGCCTCCTCCCACTAAGTTGTAAGAAATGCAGCATTGCGCACTCAGGTCATTTAGAAGCAGGAACATAAAATTGTTACATAAATAAGCCTTTATATATGTTGGGATTGTCACTGTCAAACAGCGGTGTTGCAGTCGACACACCACATCGCACCATGGTTTGGGGTGTGTTATGTTATGTTAAATGAGTAGACCACCAACTCGTTTGATGGATTTATTGTTACTAAGTAATGTAATTACAACGTTTTAGTATTGTAGTGCCTATCTTAACAATTACAATACCAAAAGGCCAATAGCTTACTTATCCAGGCCAATACTTATCAAATCAAATCATTTATTTGCATATTCACAAAAACATAACTGTCTCTATGTATGAATAATTGTACGTGTATTAACATGTATTACATAAACATACATACATGTATGCATGTATGTATGTTTATGTAAGTATATGATATGTATTTATATAGTATATATATATGTATTAGGCTATAAGTTACATATATTTGTGTATTATGTGGAAAAATATTAGTTTGTACTCCATTTACTGTACAATTATTTAACATAATCTTTAATTGCACCTACTTCTTCTTTTCTCTGCATCACCCAATGGTTGACTGGTAGAGAATGCCTTAGGCATTAAGTCCGCCAATGTACCAAATGTGCATAAAGTTATTAATAAATAAATAAATAAATATATCCTTGTTCTAGAAATCATAGTAAAAGTCAGTTTAGTTTGGGCCTACATAGCGATGCTAGATGTAATATGCTCCTTGATATTATCTATATATTAATACGTGAAGCGAAAACTTTGGATCCCTTTTTACGAAAATTGGTCTGACGGAGGAGTATGAAATTTCGCACACTTATAGTTTATACAGAGAAGAAGTGACGAATGCTAAAATTTTTGAACAATATTTGCTACAAAGTTAAAAAAAAAATGGAAAAACGTGTACGTACAGCTATGAGTGTTCAGTATATATTTTGACCTGTCATAGTACAAAAGTCTATACAATGACAGGTCAAGTAATATTGGCCAATGAAAAAAACCATGGTAGAAATTCGACCACCACGCGATCTCTAGTTATTATTAATCTTTAAATAATCTTACGACACATAACACTTCTTGATCTGCCATTGTGTCAATTTAAATCCTTTTTAGGTGGTCTGTCAAACTAAACTGAGAGGAACAGACTGGAGTAGTGCTTAGATAATTTTAACTAATATTACGGTCTAAGGTAGACGGAGCTACCTAAAATGGTCTTAGTAGCTCAATCGGTAGACTATTATCGGGAAAAGGGCCAAGGGAGAAGGCCAAAGACTCTTTCCTGAAAGATTTTTCCTAAATTAAAATAAACTTACGCCAATTTGTTTGATCTCTTTTGATGTATAAACACCAAACGTCATCTGTGTACATATTTCTTTGTTGGTTTTTTTAAAAAGCTTTTAATTAATTACGAAAAAATTTATATGGGACCTCTGAAGTAACCTACCAAACAAAAAAGAATCATCAAAATCAATTCATAATTGGCCGAATAATCGCGTAACAAACATACAAAAAAAAAACAAACAGTCGGATTGACAACCTTCTCCTTGTTGAAGTCGGTTAAAAAGTAATAAATACATTATGCAATCACCCTTAAATATTAATAAAACCGGTTTAGCTAATCATTTACTGTATTACTAACGTAAAGTATTTACAACAAGAACTTAAGTTTTTATTAAGAAAAAGCGTATAAACCTAATAGCCATGGCCCATGTACAAATTTATTATTACTTACAGGTATATGAACAATACAATGATGCGTAAGTCTATTGTTACTTAAAACCATAAGTGAAAAATCTAAACAGCACTTTTATGTTCTGACAACGATGTGGTTGCTACTATTAAGCCAATTATCTGTCTTAAATTACCCTAGTAAATGGTTCAGTCTAGGTAATGTAATGCATTGGTGCTTCAAAATATTGGACCTATAAGTTAATCTGAGACGAAAGCAAGCTTGCTTATATTGTAATGAAATCTGTTAATTTGCTTTTGTTCATTTGCTCGACATTATTCGCTTATTTTACCAAAAACTCCAATCCGTAATCTCCAGGAAAAACTATTTCAGGAAAGTAATTCTACAAAAATTTAAATATAGTTCAACAATGTTGTTGTTATAAAAATGCTACAGTGATGGATCATACATTCCGTTTCTTATCTATATCTAGTAACGTGAATACGACAAATTTTATTAAATAAAAGTCAGTCGTACTGCTTATATAAATATTGAATTTGAAAAAAAATCTAATTCAATGCTTAAAGATAAGACCACTAAGAAAAACTTATTCAAAAGTTTTACGACCTGTCAGAACCAAAAGCAAAACTCAAACAAGTAGACGTTTTCCCCGCCTTTAATCCCTTTGTGAACTTAAAAATACGAAAAGACTTTGTTAAATTAAGAATCTAGGAACAGTTTTAAATTAGACAATCTCTTTGAAATATGTGGTTCGTTTCCTGAGCAGTGGTCGATGATAACTCACTTTTATTGGAAAGATAAGAGGACGAACAAAGACTGAGAATGTAAATCAAAAACGACGTTTTAAAATAATATTGGCGCGATATTTGGAAGCTTTGATAAATGGAGCAATAAATATAGCTGTGTTGAAAACATTGTGGCTTCGTGAAAAATAAATACGATGTTAAAATTATATTTGTGAAAAGTTTAATTACACTTGTGTTTGTTTACCACTGTCAACACATGGATGATTAAACTGGAGGAGTTATTATACACTGTCATTGCCACTAATAACGATTTCTCTTTTATCAAAATAATTTATAATGCATTTTGGTTCAAAATATCGAATGTAAAATATATTTTGTATCTTTATTAAGATTGACTAGCTGTAGTGTAGCTGAACAAGTTATATTTATTATTAACGGAATTTGTAAATGTAAATATAAATATTTTACTTTCATAATATAACGTTTCAAGGGATAAAACAAGTTTCGAGAATGCTAATACCGAGGATTCTAACTTTGCATATGCATGGGTAGTTACTAATGTACTAGTACTTTGCATATATTTGTATAAAATGAATCGATAATTAAAATGGAGGTAACTGAATACCTGGCTTAACACATAGGCACAGACAAAAATGAGTAGGTTAGTGTTTTATTGATCCAAAGCAATAAGTAAATAACTTTCGGGTGTTTTAGCTATGACGCTCAAAGTTTTGCAGGGTACAGTACACTGTACAACCGATTTCTTTATTAGTTATGTAAAAGGAATCATTAAAAAATCTGTTTATTGGAAACCATATCGCATCTCTATGCGATATCGTTTACAATAAACAGATTACATACTTTGCATACTTTTATGCAAAGTAATACAGTTTAATTCAGAACCTCTTCCTTATTATAGTTTTAATCCATCGACAATTCAGTCATGCTGAGTTTTTTAAGGATGAAGAAGGGTGACTTGACCTTTCTCGGGGGCTAGTGCTGATAGACGTCGGAGGTCGCTCAAAACACTTTTTTTGTGCATGAGAATGCCTTCTCTATTTACCTACTTTTATTTTAGTATATATTTTTTAATATTATAATTTTTCTTTTTTCCTTTCTAACCTCCTAAATGTTAAACTGACACTTGTTTTGTGAGTGACATGCATATATCCAGAAATTCAATTTAAAAATCAAATCAATAACTATTGTGATATAAAAATTCAAATAAAATTTCTGACAAAGGAACAGAGCTAATAGGAAAGGTTACATTTGGCGGTAAACGTTCCGTAAGAGGAAAATGGACAAAGCGTTTTCAGCCTCTTACGTAACGTCTCTACACGCAATTAGTGAACCTCGTTGGTTGAGCTACAATGGATCTCAAATATTTTAATCTTCGTTTATACATTGTTTACATGTTTGATGGCAACACTGAACACAATGACACGCACTTTCAAGTACAAGTCTGCAGTTATGTGTGTTAATATTTAGATGATATTCGCAAAATTGAATGTTATTAATTAAGTGAATTTGATTACAGAAATATCACTTAAACATCAATCATCTATTCTTAGGATTTTTGTTTCAAGGAACGGGTTATCTCTTTTCATACATACAACTAGCTGCGACTGGCATGCGTTGCAGTGCCAATTTTTTTTTTCCTCGCGGTAGACCCAGAACACCCTACTAATGTTTCATCACAATCTGATCAATGGTTTCGGAACGCATACAAATACCAAACGAACGCAAACATACAAACATTAAATTTTACACACCATTACATTACATTTTTCAAACCATATTATAATGATGAAGTTTTACATAACAGAAAAAATTGTCCCTATATTTAACAATGTTATTAACTAAACAGATTGCCTTTTCCAGAAAGAACTTGAACTTTTGAATTTGACTATTACCGTTAAAAATATTAGCTCCATTGAAATTACAAATTAAAAATGTGAATTTTCGTATCGCGCAGACTGACAAACGGTTACATTGTCTATTATGTTATTTGCATTTATTTTTATGATTTATGATATAGCAGTATACTGGCAGTAAGTGTAGTTTCATTGAAAGGGTTCTTAAGACTACCTTTTGATAAAAGAAACCATAATTACGAAAAAGGAGTACAATACAACCTTTACAAGCACATCGAAAAGTATTGCACCCCGAAGGCATATTAATACACATGCAGCAATCTATTACGTCGTTCTAATCTTTATTACAATGTATTATACGAGAGTATCGACATCGTTTTATGGGGTCCTGTATCCTAAGGGTGTAATTTTGTAATAACCCTGTTGCTATTTACGAGGGCCAGGCTTACAGCTATCAGGACATTAAAATTTATATTACAGACGTCCACGCCTACGATTTTTGTTCTCAAAGCAGTTTTTTATAAGAGGTTGTATGTGTTTTATGCCTGTTCATATAAATCGGTAGTTTGGCGGGAATGTTTTGAATACGGAACAGTAACCGACAGGAGCTGGGCAGGAGCTAAATTTTTATACTTTGAACGGTGTACTACATGCCATTATATTTTTGTAAGATTGTAAGACTAAGCTTATGTGAACGGTGGGTAAAAAAATAAACACCGCTTAAGTGCAAGGAGTCGTTGAGGCTCGTGCTCAGTCTAAGCCGATTGTGATTATAAATATATTTTTTTATATTATTATCAACGTTTTTTTTCTTTTTTTTACAGGGAATCATCTCAACGTAATTATACTAAGAGTAATACAATAATTAATTTGACACAATGCAGTCCAACATTGCTCCAGAAGGTATGGTGGTGACACCTCATCACTTAGCAACACAGAGCGCTCTAGCAATTCTCAAACAAGGTGGAACTGCCATTGAAGCTATGGTTTCCGCTGCAGCCACAATAGCAGTGGTTTATCCTCACATGAACAGTATTGGTGGAGACGGGTTTTGGCTTATCATACCTCCTCACGAAGAACCTATAGTAATTGAGGCGTGTGGTGCTGTCGGGTCATTAGCTACACCAAATTTTTTTTCGGGTTTTGATAAAATACCGTACAGAGGCCCTAAATCAGCCATAACAGTAGCTGGAACCGTAGGAGGCTGGGAAGAAGCTTTGAAATATGTTTCTGAATGTGGATATCAAAGAATGTCTATTTCTAAATTATTAGCCGACTCTATAAGGTACGCTGAACATGGTTATCCGATGACAAATAGCAATCATGTGCATTTCAAGAAATTTCAAAGCACAGAAAATGTTTCCAAAGAGTTCTCTGATGTATTTTTTCCGGATGGAAAGATACCAAACGTTGGAGAAAAGGTTTATCAAAAACAACTCGCTGAGAGTCTGAAGTTACTAGCTGAAAATGGTCTGAATAGTTACTATAAAGGCGCTTTGGCAAAGTTTATTGCCGAAGATATGGCGTCATTAGGGATGCCTATCGTGGGATCAGATCTAGCAAACTACTCTTCAGTTAGGAAAGTTCCGTTACGATTATTGCATAATCATGGCGAGATATTCAACACTCCTCCCCCGACACAGGGTCTAGTTTCGATGGCTATTCTCGGAGTTTTAGACAAGTTAGGTATTGATGGTCAACATGAGGGTCAATTTATTCACACTACAGTTGAAGCAACTAAACAAGCCTTTCAAATGCGAGATCAGTACATAACTGACCCTGATTATATGGACGTTGATCCCAAATCATTGATATCACACCAAATGTTGCTAAAAATGGCAAAAGAAGTTAATTTTGATCAAGCTTCATGTGATGGACAAGGGAAAGGTCCTGGAGATACAGTTTGGATGGGCGCAATGGATAGTAAAGGGTTTTCAGTGTCCTTTATTCAAAGTATTTATCACAATTGTGGAAGTGGTATGGTTCTGCCGAAAACAGGTATTTTGTGGCATAACAGAGGCATATCATTTACCTTGGAAAAAGACCATATACTGTCAATAAAACCAGGAAAGAAGCCTTTTCATACTTTGAATCCTGCTGCAGCACGTTTACAGGATGGTCGTGTTTTGATTTATGGTACTAGAGGCGGTGATGGTCAGTCTCAAACTCAAGCTGCTATATTTCATAGATACGTGGTTCAGGGCCTCGATTTACAGACATCTATATCGGCACCTAGATGGGTTTATGGCAGAATATCTGGTGACGCAGACGATACCTTAAAATTGGAATCCAGGTTTTGTGAAGAAACTGTGAGATATTTGAAGGATCGAGGTCACAAAATTGTGACGTTGCCTGAGATTAGCGAGAACGTTGGTCAAGCAGGGGCACTGGTTAGACATCCTAATGGTATGATGGAGGGTGCCTTCGATATAAGAAGTAATGGCAGTGCTGCTGGTTTTTAATCAGTAATGTCTACAGATATTGTATTTGGGGTACCTTTATGTTTATGCTGTAAGGTTTATCTTTATATAATTCATCAATTATTTTTTATCTTTTACATGTTTGTAGTTTAAGTTATGCTTATTAAGGCCTTTATTAATTCTGAGAACGCGTAAGTCGATTGTTACTTAAAACTATAAGTGAAAAATCTAAATAGCGGTTTTATGATCTGACGACGATGTGGTTGCTACTATTAAGCCACTTATCTGTCTTAAATTACCCTAGTAAATGGTTCAGTCTAGGTAATGTAATGCATTGGTGCTTCAAAATATTGCACCTGTAAGCTAATCTGAGACGAAAGTAAGCTTGCTTATATTTTAATGAAATCTGTTAATTTGTTTTGGTTCATTTGTTCGACATTATTCGCTTATTTTACCAAAAACCCCAATCCAGGAATGTAGTCTCCAGGAAAAACTATGGCAGGAAAGAAATTCTACAAAAATTTAAATATAGTTAAACAATGTTGTTGTTATAAAAATGCTACAGTGATGGATCATACATTCCGTTTCTTATCTATATCTAGTAACGTGAATACGACAAATTTTATTAAATAAAAGTCAGTCGTACTGCTTATATAAATATTGAATTTGAAAAAAAATCTAATTCAATGCTTAAAGATAAGACCACTAAGAAAAACTTATTCAAAAGTTTTACGACCTGTCAGAACCAAAAGCAAAACTCAAACAAGTAGACGTTTTCCCCGCCTTTAATCCCTTTGTGAACTTAAAAATACAAAAATACTGTTTATTTGAAGAAATTAAGAGTCAAGGAATAGTTTTAAATAAGACAATCTCTTTGAAATATGTGGTTCGTTTCCTGAGCAGTGGTCGATGATAACTCACTTTTATTGGAAAGATAAGAGGACGAACAAAGACTGAGAATGTAAATATAAAACGACGTTTTAAAATAATATTGGCGCGATATTTGGAAGCTTTGTTAAATTGAGGAATAAATATAGTTGTGTTGAAAACATTGTGGATTCGTGAAAAATAAATGCAATGTTAAAATTATATTTGTGAAAAGTTTAATTACACTTGTGTTTGTTTACCACTGTCAACACATGGATGATTAAACTGGAGGAGTTATTATACACTGTCATTGTCACTAATAACGATTTCTCTTTCATCAAAATAATTTATTGTATATTTCGGTTCAAAATATCGAATGTAAAAATATCTTTTTAAAGATTTACTAGCCATAGTGTAACTGAACAAATTATATTTATTCTGTGTAAATGTATATATAAATATTTTACTTTCATAATATAACGTTTCAAGGGATAAAAACAAATTTCGAGAATGCTAGGCTGTTCATACCAAGGATTCTAACTTTTGGTGGTGGAGTGGGAGCAACGACTTGCGCGACCCAGTGCGGGGCACGCTGCTATAGCGGCGGTAAGACCTGTCCTACGAGAGTGGCTGGAGAGAGGGCACGGGGCCCTCACCTTCCGGATGACGCAGGTGCTTTCCGGACACGGTTACTTCAGCAAGTACCTGTGTCGGATCAGCCCCGTGATCTCGTCGTGGCAGTTGGTGCTGCTGGTAGTCTCTCGCTTCCAACCGTAGTTCTGGCCATGGTTCGGAGCGAGAGCGCATGGAACGCTGTCGCCTCCTTCTGTGAGGTCCGCTAACGAGGCGGTGGAATGGGAGAGAGAGCGGAGTACGACTCTCTCTGCTCGCAGCAGACGCCCTTAAAGGCCCGGGCGTTTAATGACCTCCAGCCACCTTAGGAAGTGGCCTGCGGGCGGTGAACTTTTTTGGGGAAGTCGTCATCCGAACAGATACAGGCCCGAGAGGCAGCACGCAGTGTTCCGCCCGCGCTCTCAGAGGAGTGCGGCCGACGGGTGATGGTCGTACCGGGTGACGGGACCCGTCAATGCCTGTCGGGGGTTGCGGAAGAATGCGGAGGACATCTATGTAGGATCTTCCACCTTGTAAACGAAAAAAAAAAGGATTCTTACTTTGCATATGCATAGGTAGTTACTATTGTACTAGTACTTTGCATATATTTGTATAAAATGAATCAGTGATTTAAATTAAGGTAACTCGTCGCAGACAAACATTAGTAGGTTAGTGTTTTATTGATCTAAAACAATAAGTTAATAACTTTCGGGCGTTTTGGCTATGATGCTCATAATCCATCGACAATTCACTCGTGTGGAGTTTTTTAAGGATGGCGATGGGTGACCTTTTGAACTTTATCTAGGGCCAGTGCTGATAGCCGTCGGAGGTCGCTCGCAATGGGGACAACATGAATCCACCGCTCAAAACACTATTTTTTGCATGAGAATGCAAAAATATCTCTATTTACCTATTTTTATTTATTTTTTCCTTGCTAACCTCCTAAATGTTAAACTGACACTTGTTTTGTGAGAGTGTCATGCGTATATCCAGAAATTGAATATAAAAATCAAATCAATAACTATTGTGATTTGAAAATTCAAATAAAATTTCTGACAAAGCAACAGAGCTAATAGGAAAGGTTACATTAGGCGGTAAACGTTCCGTAAGAGGAAAATGGGCAAAGCGTTTTCAGCCTCTTACGTAACGTCTCTCTACATGCAATTAGTGAACCTCGTTGGTTGAGCTACAATGAATCTCTAATATTTTAACCTTCGTTTATACATTGCTTAGATACATGTTTGATGGCAACACTGAATGAACACAATCACACGCACTTTCAAGTACAAGTCTGCAGTTGTGTGTTCCTATTTTCATTTTATAATTATCGTATACCTACACGTTTTAATATTTAGATGATATTCGCAAAATTGAATGTTAATAATTAAGTGAATTTGATAACAGAAACATCACTTAAACATCAATCATTTATTCTTAGGATCTTTGTTTCAAGGAACGGGTTATCTCTTTTAATCCATTTTTCTTTTTTCCCTCGCGGGCGTCACCAGAACACCCTACCAAAGTTTCATCACAATCTGACCAATGGTCCAGAAACATACAAATATTAATTTTTATTTATATAAACGATAATTTATATTAATGCTTTTATGAGATTGCTTCTGAATATTTTTGGGTCTTTTATAGCATTTCAGAAATGCTTTATTAAATTTCTTTGAAAAATATAACACTAACGAAATACATTCCATACCTACATTTTAACCTGCCAGTATCATTTCTATTTTCAAATTTAGAAGTAGGTATGAAGAACTTCCCAGGACAGCATTCGTAAAAGATTTAGACTAAAAACAAAGTTTGTTTCTGTGTATAAAAAAGCAATGATTCCTTGTTTGTCAGGGTGGCGTTAATTTGAACAAATGGTCTAAACAATGCGAAATTAAACTCGTAGAATAATGAAGTGTCCACATTCATCTTAATTTAACTGATACGCTAGAGGCCTACGATGTAAATAACTGAATAATAAGATTCAGAGCATTTGTGAACAACTTCGTCCTTTATATTGTATCGAGTAACCTTTGCGTATTATTGCGTAGTATTTAATTATTGGCTTATGGAGTTGACACCTGGATATTAAGTAAAAAGTTTCGTAAGCGGTATTCATATTTATTGAAGATACACGGTTTTACTCACGTATGTATTTCGAAGATGGTAGACTAGTTTTGGAACCGACTGGGGGGCGTTTATCAAGAAGTGAAGCGACCATTCGCACCGGTGTCAGGTATGTGGAGCCTCAAACCAAATATATTTCGTAAAGATGATTTCTGGATACTTTTGAGATCTCAAACAGCGTCTGAGCGTTTCTTTTAATTAGACGATGTCCATCCGTATATATATATGTTGTATATGAGATGGCCTTATCACTTGGCTTTATCACTGTTTCCGGCTAGGCGGCGGCTTCGGTTCAAGTTCGAATGTTCGATCCGATTACTTTGAAGTTATGGCAGGTGGTTTATTAAAAAATACTAAACTTTAGTCAGCAATATTAAGTTTTTTTAGTAAAAGTTGGCACCCGACAAAAAAAACACTTCCTGTAACTGTTTCACAACATTAAACTGTATATATACTTGTTGTACTGTATATTGTATACTTTTTTATCATATCGTAGTGGGATTACTTCCTCTCATTATGAACTACATGTTAACAATAAGAAACCATCCGAATGACAGGTGGTGGCGGGTAGATGCTTGCTCTAACTTCCCCTACCACGTGATTACCGTGACAGAGAAAGCGGTGCGGAAATGGTTGCTGTTTGGAGATACCGAGTGTTTCCGCTCGGTTCGAATAAAATATAATTGCTTCGTTTTACCCACAACGAGGTACGAATTAATTGTAAAAGAAAATTTTACAGAAATTAAGTTTGATTTTAGTATAGATTTGATGTTCGAAAAAGTACTCCTCAAGACGAATCAATCGAGCCCAGACTCGATTGGTTTATATTGTTTAGTTTAGAAGTTCCTATGGCCACCTTCCGACTCCATCATCATACCCTAGATATTATATAGTATCAAAGGATTCACCAAAACATGAGCTCAAACTCGATGGGTTTATCTTGTATAGTTAAGAAGTTCCTATGGGCGTCTTCCGGCTCCATCATCAGAACATCTCCGTGGTACCATATTATTGTATTGTCACCGAAAACTTATTTATACCATTACATATGTATACCAAATTTAAGCCTAATCGGACATCGGGAAGTGGTTCTAAATTAGATTATCTTTCAAGATTTATATTAGACTAGCAGTGCCTCACCGTTTCACCCTCTTAAGTCTCGACACCGTGAGAACATCGGAATAAAAAGTAGCCTATATGTTAATCCAGGTCTCCAGCTATCTACGTACCAAGTTTCATCGCAATCGGTTCAGTAGTTTTGGCGTCAAAGAGTAACAAATATACATACATCCATCCATCCAAACTTTCACATTTATAATATTAGGGGGATTAATATAAGATTAGCTTCCAAAATTCATGCCGAACTCCCATACATACATACAAACATTGCAAGCCAAAAGTTACTGATAAAAAATCAAAAATCACTAGAATATATTTATTTTTTATAAACCTGATTTCTGACATGAATACCAGAAGCAAGGGTTACCAAGATATAATTTTGTAATAGCTAATGTCTTCAAAAGAGGTGTTCTTAGATATATGATCTTTAATATTTATTTCCGTCACTAGATGATTTAAAAGCAAAACTAATTTTCTAGAATCTCTGGAAATAGTTTTATTTCAATGAAGATATTAGCTTAGTTTCCCCATTACGTTGAAAAGTACGGATCCAAATAAAATTATTAGAAAATGTTACGACATTCTCCACGCCATCTTACAATATAATGTATAACGTGATACCGGGACCGTTTGGGTTTTTAGAAACCATGACGTTGGCAGAGCCGACGTCACTGTCTCTATCACCAGGCTCACTCATCGGCAAATGAATACACAATTTATCGAATTACACTTTATACACACTATTCTTATTACTAGTAGGTAGATAAGTAAAACAATTTAAATGAAATCCTTAAAGTTTAAAGTACAGCAGTTAAGTAAAGTTTAAAGCAGTAAAATAAGTAAGTAGTAAAATAAGTAAGCAGTAAAGTTATAAAGTAGTGCTCACAGGATATCCTAGTCAGACACCACTCGTCTTCACCAAATTCTCAGGGCAAATGTGTCTTTCTTCGCAGCGGCCTGCCACTTCGACTACAAAATGGCGCGATCGCTACGAAGTCATTACACTTATTTTTTAGCAAATTTCAGATAATACTGATTAAAGTTACAAACTATGATTAGGTAATTTCTTTTACAATTATAAACACTTGATTTTAATATTGAATGAATTAATTACCTATTGATTAAAACATTTTAACATTTTAAACACGCGGTACGCGAACATTCGTTCACTCGACCGTTTCCATAAAAATAAAAGTTAACCAAAAATCATTTTAAAGTAACGCATATCGCTTATAAATTAAGACATCAATTTACAAACAGCCAACTTGTTTTTAAACTTGAGTTTTAATAAAACTTCAGTTACCATTTGCCGTTATAGTAACAGTCAATCATAACACTGCTTTTTACATTGAAAAATAGCAAACTAACAACAATAATCGGATCTAAACTAATTTTAAACTATCCAGTCATATTTGACTACTAGATTTAAACTTAATATTATTTAAGTTTACGTTAGCCTTGCGTCGACAGGGCCATTCTGCGAGACGGTGTGCGTGCTCTGCACCAGTCGCGGTTCTGAAAGTGAAGATTTATTTCTCTGAGCTAGGTATCCTAGCTGACAACTTGCTCTGGGTAGCAACAATTGCTTCAAGACGAGTTCAACGATTTCTGTACCTTACTTTTAAATGATAACCGATTCCAACAATTCAAGTTATCAGCTAGTTTATACCATGTCATTCTTAAACATAAATGAGGTTAGGTATTCTAAGTCATACATATTGAAGTAAATACGGTCAAGTAAATAAAAATTGCTGTACATAAGAAAGTGAGTAAAGATATTGGAGTGCTTGTAAAGCTCCACGCTCACTCGCACATTAAGATATTGAAGTGCTTGTAAATCTCCACGCTTACTCGCACATTTAATTAGTTATATCAATGCAAATGCTCCACGCATACATGCATAGTTTGATTCCTCGTAGACAGGAGTGATGCTGTGATGCTGGGCGGTCTTGTACGCCGTGTTCCACAGAGGCTCTAAATAAAAAAAGAAGCTAGGGCGTTGCCGAGGACTAGGCCTTATATCTATGATCGTGGTCCTCATAGGCTCTAAAATAAAATAATAACAATAAAGTTCTTACAGAGCTTGCCAGAGTTTGATGCTGTGGTGCTGAGCGGTCTCGTACGCCGTGGTCCACAGGGGTTCTCGAAACTTGTGTGACTTAAATTCACGGGAATGATGCTGTGGTGCTGAGCGGTGTTGTACACCGTGGTCCACAGGGGTCCTTAAAGGATTGGGAAAGGACCTTGCTGTGGCCTGGGCCTTATCATTTTGACCGTGGTCCACAGGAGCTCTGGAAACTTATATTGTGACTTAAACTCACGGGAATGATGCTGTGGTGCTGAGCGGTCTTGAACGCCGTGGTCCACAGGGGTCCTTAAAGAATTGGGTAAGGACGATGCTGTGGCCTGGGCCTTATCATTTTGACCGTGGTCCACAGGGACTCTGAAAAAAGTGTCGAGAGGGAAGTAGGAAATGTGGATTGTACAGACTTACTTCATAGTTTGTTAGTATCAGCCTTAGTTAACAAAAACGAAGGCAAATAATGTATCCTCCTTATAGTTGCTGTTGTCTTAAATATCATTCATACTGAAATTCACCGTCAGTATCAATAAAACAGTGAGAACCGAGAAACTTACATTGTTTAAGGATCTAGCAGCTGGGCAGCTTGGGAGGTAGACGGCTGTGGCTCCTCCGACCGCTGCGCACTGACGAATTGTGATGTGTCACCGATCAAGTTCATCGGCGAGTCATTTGCCGGCTGGGTTATTACTTGCAGAGGTTCGTTTTCATTATTCGTCGACACGGCTTCCTGCTCGCCTGGCTGAGGTGCTCGGCGCAACTGGTCGTGAGCAACCTTACGTGGACGTCCTCTACCGGTCACACGCTTCACCATGTATCGGTCGTTGTCTAGGATCCTGTATACCTCATATGGCTCGCTGTATTTCAAGTCTAGGGACGTCTGGTTACGGGGGTTGTTCTTGACGAGTACATAATCTCCCCGCTGAAACAGTCGAATTTTCGCCTTGCTCCTGTCAAATCTCTGCTTGTCATATTAACCCGCAGCTGTCATTTTCTCTTGAACGTGTTGCTCAAGTAATTCAAAGTCCATGCATTCGTTATCAATATTCACCAACCTTAGTAGTTCTGGAGGTACACTGTGTTGGCGGCGGGTCAGTAATGTAAGCGGTGCAACGCCCGTTACTCTATGTGGAGTGCAGTTAAATGAGAGCTGTAAAGCTTCTAGCGCCGTCTACCATTCTTCAGTCTCGTAGTTTTTAATCATGGTTAATGCACTTTCAGAGTGCCCATGATTCGTTCGACCTGTCCGTTCGCTCGGCTTGCTCCTCTCGCAATGGAATGTATCTTAATTCCGAAAAGATCTACGTAGGCCTTGAACTCACCAAGGAACTCTCGACCTCCATCCACCACGACTTGCACAGGGGTTCCGAACAGATGCACGACACGCTTCAAAGCTGCGAGGCTGCTACTTGGGCTTTTGTCATTTGAGTAGCTGAGCAGGATGTATATGGTGTATGCGTCAATAGTGACAATTACATACTCATCTCGTCCCTCGAGTGTTTCTCGTACCCAACTTGCCTGTTATATCCAAATGGACAACCTGAAACCATGCAGTGGGCTTCTGAATTGGGTGAAGCTGGGCTTGGATAGCGCCCGACGGTCCTTTCGATGTCTTACATACAATACAATTGTCTACAAACCTCCTGACGGTCGTATTCCTTTTGTCGAACCAATAAGTTTCCCGCAGCTTCTGCAAGGTCTTCTCCCATCCTCAGTGTTGCAGAGCAACATGGAAAGAGTTTATCAGGGTCCACTGAAATGACCTAGGGACTACAATTGGTTCATGTATACCGAGCATAGAATCGGTGACAGTCTTCTTAAGCGCGCCTTCTTCCAGGACGTAGCCCTCGACTGGACTGCCGTTGCTCATGGTGTCTATCAGCGGGCGCAGCACATCGTCGCGGCGCTGCTCGATCTGCAGCCACTCTGTCTTTGGTCATAAAGTTGACAGCCATTTCAGTGGATGGATTTCTACTGAAAAAATCTGCGTGCTGTAACCGCTCACCTTTTGTATACTCTACCTCAAACTCGTAATTCTGCAGAAAGGCCCACCACCTATGGATTCGAGGAAGTAGATCCTTTTTATGTTTGGACGCTTTCAAAGCGTTACAGTCAGTTATTACCTTGAATTTTCGGCCATATAGGTAATGCCGAAAATGCTTGACTGCCCTTACCACCGCCAGGGTCTCGAGCTCGTACGAGTGGTAGCGGCTCTCGGCGTCGGTGGTGCGTTGGCTCATGTATGTGACTGGATGCTGACGACCACCGACGGTCTGGACGAGAACCGCACCGTAGCCGATGCTGCTCGCATCCGTGAAGAGCTCGATTGGCGAGTCTTCCTGAAATAGCATAAGGGTAGGCGCAGTAGATAAATGTTGTATGATATGATTTCGAGCCTCATCATGGCTTTCGATCCATTCCCACTTTGCCTCGTTCTTAGTCAGTTCATAGAGAGGAACCATCACACGTGAAAAATTGGGAATGAAGCGTCTGAAGTACCCAGCCAACCCATTAAACTGCCTGATTTGCTTGACAGTTTTAGGTATCGGTGACTTTGTTAAAGCCTCCACCTTTCTTGGGCTAGGACTGACTTGTCCGTCCGCAATGATATTTCCCAAATACTCGATAGAGCGTTTAAAGACAGTTTTATCTACATTGATCGAAAAACCGGCCTCTTGGAGGGCAATCAATATGCGTTCGATGTGGGATAGGCCCTCAGCGAATACCCTACATTTTGATAAGACGTCATCAACGTACACCTGACAAACCTGGTCTACTGAACTCAAGAGGTGAGCTAGGGCCCTATTTATACAACGCTGATAAACTGAAACCGTGTTACTGAGTCCAAACGGCATGGTGAAATATTCATATAGACCATCTAGCGTAACAAAGGCTGTTTTCTCAATAGAGCTCTCTGAAATAGGTATCTGATGGAAACCCGTTGCCATGTCTAATGTCGAGAAATAATAACCCCCCGCCAGCTGATCTATTTGATCCGAAATGATCGGTAACGGGTAGTGGTCTCTCAGAGTGTTCCTGTTTAGTTCGCGGTAGTCCACGCACATGCGATCTTTTCGACTAGTATTATCGGGCTGGAAAAAGGGGATTTACTTTCGCGGATAACTTTATGTTCGAGTAACTCATTAACGATTTCCCGAACTTTTTCGCGTTCAACAGGGCTTAATCGGCAAGGTCTACGTTCGACACACTTGTTATCATCTTTTAATCGTATTTCTAGTTCCCCGGTATTAAACAAATGTTCAAACTTGTTCAACAAAATTTTTAATTCGTTGATTTGATCATCATTTGTCAAATCACAGTCTAGGTTATTAAATTTTTCACTATGAGATCGCACGTGAACCAAAGTTGCCCTCCGAGAGTTCACTAACACACTTACTCTATCAACTTGTTTCCCGGGTAATTTAGCAGCCAAGGACTCACGTATTACTGAACATTCGGCCCCACTGTCAAAAATCGCGAGTATGTTTAAGTTTCCAACTACTACTGTCATCGAATTCAATTTAGATGTACCTACACAGTTAACGTTTGAGACCACTGCGCGTTCCCGCTTATAACATGTCTTATAAGTGTGACCTATCCTTAAACAGAACGTGCACGTGGGTCTGCCATTATTTTGAGGTGCGGTTTTATTATCATGTTGACGCAGTTGAGGGCTATCATTTTTGTCACGGTTACGGCAATCACATGTGTCATGACCGGGCTTTTTACATATTTGACAGAATAACGAGAACTTATCAAAACGTGGTCGCTTAGCGGGATCCGGATACACACCCGATGTACCCGGCTGAGGACGTTTAACTCTTCGTATAGAAGATGCAACAGAAATAAGCTCGGGTACTGAAGTGGCCCTAGCGGTTAACAGTTCGATTCTCAACCGCTCATCCCCAATGCACCCGATAACTGCCTCAACCGGGTCATCATTCGATAACTTATCTTTAGTTATACGTCTCCATAATACCCAAGCTTGTGACAGGAACTGCGCGATGTCTTTGGAATTATCATAATTATGTTCCTTAAAGCGCAAAATGTCCCGGGAGTATCTACTCCCGGGACATTGTGCTCTTCAAAAGTCGTAATCAGAACATATTGTCAACCCATAGCCTTGCGCGACCTTTGAGCAAGCTGCCAACTTTCATCCTTACTTCATAATCGCTAAGGCCAAAAGTTTCCATGGCTGTGGTCACATGTTGACACCACTCCCTAACCCCAACGTTGGAGTCCGGATCGTATGAAGGCAAAAATACATCATTTATTTTGCCTTTGGGCATATCTGGTGGTGTCGTGATGCGATCGGACATGTGCTTCATCATTTGCAACATCTGAGTGAAAAACTCCGTCGGTACCCCATTAACAGAAGCGGTTAAATTTTCATTATTCAAGTCAGATGGACGGGCAGAAGTGGGGTTAGATCCCAATTCTGATAACGCGATACCGGGACCGTTTGGGTTTTTAGAAACCATGACGTCGGCAGAGCTGACGTCACTGTCTATCACCAGGCTCACTCATCGGCAAATGAATACACAATTTATCGAATTAAACTTTATACACACTATTCTTATTACTAGTAGGTAGGTAAGTAAAACACAATTTAAAGCAGTAAAGTTATAAAGTAGTACTCACAGGATATCCTAGTCAGACACCACTCGTCTTCACCAAATTCTCAGGGCAAATGTGTCTTTTTCTTCGCAGCGGCCTGCCACTTCGACTACAAAATGGCGCGATCGCTACGAAGTCATTACACTTATTTTTTAGCAAATTTCAGATAATACTGATTAAAGTTACAAACTATGATTAGGTAATTTCTTTTACAATTATAAACACTTGATTTTAATATTGAATTAATTAATTACCTATTGATTAAAACATTTTAACATTTTAAACACGCGGTACGCGAACATTCGTTCACTCGACTGTTTACATAAAAATAAAAGTTAACCAAAAATCATTTAAAGTAACGCATATCGCTTATAAATTAAGACATCAATTTACAAACAGCCAACTTGTTTTTAAACTTGAGTTTTAATAAAACTTCAGTTACCATTTGCCGTTATAGTAACAGTCAATCATAACACTGCTTTTTACATTGAAAAATAGCAAACTAACAACAATAATCGGATCTAAACTAATTTTAAACTATCCAGTCATATTTGACTACTAGATTTAAACTTAATATTATTTAAGTTTACGTTAGCCTTGCGTCGACATGTATTTGCAGGAAATATTAATAAATAAATAAAAGTACGGATCCAAAGAAAATTAGTTTATTAGAAAATGTTATGACATTCTCCACGACATCTTACAATATATAATAGTACTCAAAGCTTATTAGACATTTACCTACTATGCTCTATACTCGAAGTTGGTCACAGTTCACTCGTTTCCTAATGTTTGACAGTTTTGGGCCTGAACACTATATTAAGTCGGCTATTTATTAGCCCTTGTATATGAGAACCTCTGCATGTTCCGACATTAATATGCGGGAAATTATTGCTATGTAACAAACGCAAGGGATATTGGGCTTAGAAATATTTCTAAGTATGTTGATAATATGTGTGATGTATAGACATAGTTTTGCAAAGATCACTGGCATTGTTTGTCAAGTATATCAAATTACTTGGGTTAAATATGCAATATAGTCTGCTGTCTTGGAATTATGTTGAAATGGTTGTTTACTTTGATCATTTTAGTTCATAAGAGATGACGATGACAAGAATTGCGTTTAATATCTGTTAATTTATGTTTTAAAGATATATCTGATATTTTCTAATATTGCAGCAGGCGATCCTATTCAACATCTGCAAAGCGGTGCTGCTACGCTGTAGTGCATGCCAGTCGCGCTCTTCTGTAGACTAGAAGTTATCAGATTTTTGATAGCTTTTTGAAGTAAAACTTCTTTACGCACGTTTGACTTGGGGAGTAAGCTGGAGGCGGACGGAAGAAGCTGGTGAATGCGTTACCAAAAGTGTGATAGGGCGAGGCGAACGGAAGTTGAGAGGGAGATATAAGTTAGTGAAGATAGAAAAAGAGAGAGTTACGTTTCGTATATTACTATAGGGGCAAGAGAGAGAGGTGCGAGCACACATTTTCTTTTTCTCTTTCTCTCATAGCCAGTTACATTTCGTATGAAGTTTGACTTCAGTCGTGTGGTCTAAATCTAAAGCAGACTCGTTTTGTTTTAGTATTAACCACGTATAAAATGGGGTTATATGATTTATTTGTATCCTAATAGTAGCACATTAAGCAAACAGTATGGTAATAAAATCAATAAAGTCAATAAAATCAGGTGTATCTGTCGTATGGTACTCTAAAAGCCCCAGAAATAGGTACGTTACTTATTTATGTGCGTCAAATATTTTTATCCAACTTCAGTTTATGGGGCATTAAAATTCATACCTTCAAAATAGAATCCATTTATAAGCCATACCTACAAAGCAAATTTTCTCACACTTTATACTTCTGAGAATAGATATCGGATCAAAATAATACGTTACCTTTTGACTTAGCAACAGATCAATAGCTTTCGCAGATCCTGGGATCACTTCAATGGGCTGAAACTATAGGGTTGTTCGGACAATAGACGGTGTAACAGATACCGATCGTGTACAGATTTATTGTTCTAGTGCGCCATTGTGCGTGACAGTTGTGGCAGCACTAATCTACTAGGGCGTGCGATCGTGCCAAATACGCCACAGGAATGTTTGCGAGTTTTATTACCACATATTAATATTGGACATTTCTGACAACAAAGGTTTGATTGATTACTGAGATTGGATATTTGTAGGGTAGGAACACAGTACAGAATCAAAATTAAAATCAAACTACGTTAAAGAAATCAACTGATAGGTAACTATTTTATTATATTTATACTTTTATACGACTGCGACCGACTTTGATGCGTTTAAATCCTGTCTCTTGAAATATTTACTTTATTCTAAGTCTATTTAATTGATTAAGACACGATGTTGCATCTTGTTATTTTTTTCTTGGTAGATGTTTGCAGTAGTACCGTACAAAAGAGTGTAATTCAGTTCAGTATCCTGAAATAGTGTAAATAGTACTAGTAAATTATAAATTGTTTTCAAACTCAATTATTTCCTTAAGGGTTGATAAAATTGAATGTGATCTAATCTATAAACACACCATGTATCGCATGATCAGGTACGCACCAGTGACGCCTAATTTGATCGAATTTTGATGTAGAATATCTCCATTTAAATCCTTACTGATATTATAAATGCGGAAGTAACTCTGTCTGTCGCCCTTTCACGCCAAAACTACTAAACCGATTTAAATGAAATTTGGTACACTTATAGTCTAGAGCCTGAGAAAGGACATAAACTACTTTTTAATGCGAAAAAGGGGTGTAAGGGGTTGAAAGGTGGGGATGAAAAGTTGTATGGTTAGTTATTTTTTTAGGCTGTTGATTGGACTTAATTAAATATGACATTAAAAGTTTCTAAAAGTTTTACCATCAAGGGTGTAAAATAACAATGGGGAATAGGGGATGAAATTTAAGAAGCTCTTTGCAGTGAAACCCCGCAAATAGCTCATTGAAGTATTTATACGTATGTGTCTTATTTGTAAAATAATTAGCATAAATAATTAAAAATTCTACCCAAAGACACTATTCCACGCGGACGAAGTCGCGGGCACAGCTACACATTAAATACATAATTATCATATCATGTATTTAAAGTGGTCGGATTATAGTGTACACTTGGCACGTAATGGCATGGTGAGTAAACTCAGTGCCTGTATCTCTGCACCTACCTTATCCTATTTCCAAATTATCCTCGTGGTAGATTAGTACAGAATGCCCTAAGCAATAAGTTCGCCTTTATACAAAAATATGCATTACGTATTTAAAAAAAAAAAAAGTTCTCGAATGCAAAACCTTGCTCGAGCACGTATGCTCAATTTACAATGTTTTTAAGGTGTTTGTTTAAGAAACATATATAATGAGTTATATTTTATTATTTAACATATATAATATATTTTTTAATAAAATATAATGTAGATTATATTTTTATAAATCTATATATATATTAATATAAATTTCTTCTGTTGTTTCTTCGCGATGAAATCCTAAACTAATGAACCGATTTTAATTAAATTTTGCACGTTGTGTGTTTTGTCTCAATTTATAGTTACAATATTTTTTTATTGCAAATTATTTAGCCACAGCAACGCGTGGCCGGGTAGCTATATTGTATTTATTTTTAGGCAACGGTAGTTGAAAAAACTAGTGACAGATTGCAATCCGGAAAACCGGATCCGGCAATTCAACGTATTCGGCAACATTTTACCGAGTCCGGTCATCGTATCTGGCAAAAAATAAACAACTTCAATTTTTGGAAGGATTCTCCCGCATTGTTACGTATGTCACCACCGCACCCGCACGTGCCCAACCCTACTCCATATTAGAATTACGGGTCCACTACCAACAAGTATGGAAGGTGGAAGGACCTTTTTAGTAGCTGGCTATATAATTTTGTGATTGTCTAAGAATTTTGTAATTATTAATTAGAACGTTTAGTTTCATTCAATGGCTTTAGTTGTAATTATGTATAATAATAAAATCAATAAAAAAAAATAGATTTTTTTTAATGTTATTTAAGTAATATTATCTTAAATAATTATTTAAGATAAAATTTAAAAATATTATGGTCTAAGTTTATCATGGTTGATTTAGTTAAATTTAAGTAACAAAAGAAACTAACATAAGTAACGCAACGTCATGCTTGATCTTTAGAAAGAGTAAACTTAATAGGAAGTAATATTACTAATACGAACACTGACATTTATGTAATTACATTAAATACTAGATTTTAATTGTTGGTTGGTAACAGAGAAGAATAGGTTAGGTAGGTAGGATTGCAATCCGAACGACGCACGAACACACCTGTGTTAAAATCTACCTAGATTAGGTATATCACTAATTGTTTTTTGGTTGGTGCCAAAATGAACTGTATAAAAAATTACATAAATTTTATAAAAATCCTGTTAGACAACGTTGTTGAACAGATTATCCCACAAATTCTAAAATTCTAAACCATACAGTTTTCGAAGTCTACAATGTTTTATACCTGTAGGCCACCCTAAGCAACAACATTTTTCATGGTTTTTTGGAAATTATTTCCTAATGCAGTTATTTAGGTTTATGTGTGATACATCATTAGACAGGGCTTTCCAAACCCTTTCTAATGATATATATTTTAAGATATACTATGTATAGTTGTAGAAATATTGAAGTAAACGTTGTTGATTCGACATAAAAATGAATTAGTTTGACGCTTCTAAAGCCGTGGCTCTCGCTACGGTATAGTTTCGAGGTACTTAAGTTGTCACTTAAGTACTTAAGTAGTAAGTACGAATTTGTCTATGTTACTGTGTCCAGTAACATAGACAAATTCGTAGCGAACCAACAATTTCAAGCCTCGAGATCGACTGGGAACGAACAGAAGTGTCAAGCTCGTCTAGAAAAATACTCGGAGATTGGTGTTTTCTTTGAAGCCGTATGAATTATTGTCAAGATACAGTCGCACATCATCGTAATTGTAGCCATCACTGTAACCGTGACCGTAGCTAAACAGAGTACCCAGCTCACTGTGGCGGACTAGCAAAGGTTCGATTCCTGGCATTCGTAACACAACCTATTCTTCTCTGTTACCAACCAACAATTAAAATCTAGTATTTAATGTAATTACATAAATGTCAGTGTTCGTATTAGTAATATTACTTCCTATTAAGTTTACTCTTTCTAAAGTTCAAGCATGACGTTGCGTTACTTATGTTAGTTTCTTTTGTTACTTAAATTTAACTAAATCAACCATGATAAACTTAGACCAAAATATTTTTAAATTTTATCTTAAATAATTATTTAAGATAAAATTATCTATTTAAGATTTTTATAAAATTTATGTAATTTTTTATATAGTTCATTTTGGCACCAACCAAAAAACAATTAATGATATACCCAATTTAGGTAGATTTTAACACAGGTGTGTTCGTCCGTTGTTCGGATTGCAATCCTACGAATGATGTCACACATCGTCCGATACTCTACTACTACAATATGATAGAGCTTTTCACCAACATTTAAGTTCTTAAAACACAATGGTCGTCAGGCCCGTCCCGCTTGCTTTGCGTTTTAGCTTTATTTCAACATAATAATTTGAAAACGTAACTATCGATTTATATGAAATCGATCAATAATAACTGTTCTGGCAACACTAGATTAGAATGTTATTCTTATGTCATTCGTGTCAAACCGAAAACGTCATTGGCTTTGTTTTTCGCATCGTGAGTGTTGTTTTCTGAGAGTTTTGTTTATTAATGATTTGGCTTATTCTAATGGATTCCGATTATTTCCTTTCTGACGACCTCGAAATAGTTATGGGCCCCGAATCTTCTCTCAATATTAACACTGGCGCGCCTACTGATACCGAATCTCAGCAATACATAACCTTCCTTTGATGTTGAAGTATACTTTAAATATACATTTTGGTACAGTAAGTTATATCATTTTCTTTACCAATATGAACTATCAAATCTAGGACATAATAAAAGCTTATGTGTCTGCCCATGACTGGCCAAAGACTATAGAAAAAGAAAATATACCGTCGAATTGAGAACCTACTTTTTTTCATCGGTTAAAAATGGACAATCTCCTTTATAGACAATATTTGTATATGCTTGAAAAGATATACGGTACACTTTAATGACAGATATCGAAGTTCATTGCAATAAAATTATCTCTAATCTACGCTTAAAGATGTAAGTTTAGTGCTTCGCTTCTAAGCCCTGCACTTAAAACTACGCAGTCAGTAGTGGTGAAGTTGTACCGCACTTTAAACTCCGCTAATAAGTCCGCTTTTATGCATAGCCGAGCTCCTCTTAGTTCGTTCGCTTGCAACCTATAATTCAAGAAATTGAGTTGAATGTGTGTTTTAGCAAAGCTTTGTTCTCTATTTGAGTTTGATAATATTTATGCGCATTTGAATGTGTATGTACAAACATACATAGAACGCACATTTATCATTAAAGGAGCGGTAGCGTAATGGCTAAGGCGTCGGACTTGTGGCCCAGTGATTGTGGGTT
The DNA here is from genome assembly GCA_963859945.1 of Euplagia quadripunctaria. Lineage (NCBI taxonomy): Eukaryota > Metazoa > Arthropoda > Insecta > Lepidoptera > Erebidae > Euplagia > Euplagia quadripunctaria. The sequence goes on from OY982567.1 coordinate 12,557,629, forward strand.
TCAATCCAACCCATACTGGGTATGGTTCAAACCCGCAATCAATCGACATCTTGAATAGAGCTAAGTGGATTACAAATGCAAAGAAAGTTGACCCCATCACCATGAGGAATAAATAGTTTAGTAGAGAGAGAGAGAGAGAGTGAGAAAGAGAGAAAGAGAACCCATTAAGGGTAGTAGAGAATACTCTGGGTAATCAGCACTAGTGGTGTTAGTCGGATGCTTTGGAAGGTACTATGGCTGGGAGCCAAAATCTGCGTGCCACCACTGCGGAGACTGTCGTTAGGACACTACACTCCACGCTCTAGTGGAGTGCTCAGCGTGGGCCCAGCAGCGACACGACCTCTCGCTTGAGACCGAAGTGAGAGTGCATGGGATTTCGCCATCTCGTTTTGCATTTGCGCTAACAGTGGCGTTAGCTGCGGTGAGCTAGTGGCGTGTAAAAGCAACGGTAATTGCTCACCGTCAGGCGGGCTGTGTGCTTGCTTGACTTACTTAGTTGTATTAATAAACCTTTTAGATTTTAAAAGAATATCATTTGTTGAACCAAAATTAAACCAAATTTGGTCAAGGAATTAATTAATCGGCGAATTTAAGCGGCGGTAGCGTAATGGCTAAGGCGTCGGACTTGCGATCTAGTGGTTGCGGATTCGAACCCCACCCAGTGCACTACCGTCGTGAACCCACTCCTAACACAAGCGTTAAGCTTAGCTGGAGGGGTTAACGAGATTACTAGTAATGTATGACATGACACACGTTACTAGTAATCTTTTATATAAAAAAAAAGAAAAGTCACATTAATGTAGGTTATTAAAGGATGATGATGATTGATTTACATGTCAATTTCCACTATTTAATACTACAAATTAATTAATTTTGTGATTATGATTAGAATATTGTAAAACAGTAATTATATTGTTTATATTTCCGTATTTTCACTTACTTTCGACTCTGCTATGATGCAATCAGAAGTTATTTTTATAAAAAATCAGTCTGAATATTATGAAACCAGTCCAAAAAAGGCAAACTTAAGTTCTACGCTGTGATTGATTAGTGAAATATGGAGAGTTTATTTTTGTTTCGTAATTTCTTCGAGAAAATAACTCATAATACAACAAAGAACATCTGCACTATCTGCCACAAAATTTTCAAAGGCCATTTCTCATTTCCCGTTACCAATTAGTCCTTCACAAGTTTGTCCCAAAACACAAGTAATAAACAATCCCAAGTTATGACAGTCGTTTATCACTGCCTGGTTTCGACATTGCTGTGGAAGTTATGTGACGAGGAAAAAAAATCTAATTTTGAAGTGTACTTTTAAATTCTTTCCAAAAAAAAAAATGTATTCCAAGATGACGTCTGTGATAAACACTTAAAAAAAAAGTTAAACCGACTTCACCGACTTAACAAAGGGCACTAAAAAGTGAAAAATATTTGATTACAAATTTAATTGAAAAAACTTTCAAACAAAAAAGGTTTTTTTGCAATCGGTCCATAGATGACGGAAATATCGGTTAACATACATAAAAAATGTACTTACAGCCGAACATAGAACCTCCTCCTTTTTTGAAGTCGGTTAATAAATTGTTTCAGATTTACATTTAACTTTCAACTAGGCAATAATTTAATCAGTTCACTGATAATTACTTTTATTGTTAGTGTTTAAAATACAAACGTGGCTATAAAAACAAAATTAAAGAGTTGGGAAAACATTTATTTATTTCTTTTAATGGCACCTTGTACAATCGTTTCTGTGTATTCATGGCACATACCTTCAAAACGATAACATTATTATAATTATTACTGTTATAATTATAGGAATCAGATATCACAATACAAAACCAGCTCTGCTCCCTGAACTAGGCTATGATCTATGTACCATGTATATAAATGTGCGTGTGATGAGTGTTGCGTGTATTTGACTATAAAAAAAAATTGACCACATTGCAGTGGCAGGGTGTTGATATGGTAGGCCTATAAGGATCTTCAAAATAGCTCTGCGTACGAACTTAGTTACCTACACACATTTGGAATCCTCTAATTTACATTTCATCTGAAACACACGTAAGTATGTTGTATAGTTGGTTCTGGTTGAAAAATTACAATTGCATACATATGATAAATAATATCATTTCAAATTACCATGTACTTAAGTACTGAACCAACTTCTGAGTATTTTGAGCGAGCAGTCTTTAAACAAAGCTTGTTTTTGTAATGCCTCGCTTCTAACTTGCGAACTCTAAGACTAGCGATGCTCAGTTTGCAAGTCAAACGAGTTTTAAAATACATCACATTATAGGTGTGTACACGTATCTACCTACGTAATAAGTAGCGTTTTGTAATGTATTTAAACTTTAAACCATTTTCTTTAGGTTCAGTAGGTTTACTTTCTATACTAATATAACAAGGCTAAAGAGTTTTTTGTTTAATTGTTTGTTTAAACGCGGTTATCTCTGGAACTACTGCTGGATTCGGAAAATTCTTTCCAGTTTTTCATTCAAATTCATGAAGATGACCTCTCAGTTAGTCTTAATTATTGATTTTTGTTAGGTAAGTCTGAAGAAAAGGCGCTTCTAAACTGCTTCTGCTTTATTTGCGTGCGCTTGCGTAATGGTCAGTGATATGTAAATACAATGTTCTACAAAAATATTGGTCCTTAGTACATCATCAAAAAACAATACGAAATGCCTATCTCTTATACATAAGCCACAATAAGGTATTTTGTGACGGAAAAATATTGAAAATTAAAAGTGATTTCTTCGCCTATAGTATTAGGTATGGCATATTAATATCCTTACCAACGAAAGTTACTTTATCACCAAGACAATTTTATGAATATGAACTTTGCTCTTTATAGCATGTTATTTGGACGCATAGTGGAGATAATGGAAAATAAAAACAATTCAACACTTGGCTTGGGTCTATGACTATAGCATTAGCAGCCGTCCCTCATTTGCTACCAGTTGGGCAAACGGCAAACCCACTAATACCTCGAATTCTTATGATACCCGCAGATTTACCATTTTGGGTAGTTTTAAAAGAATGCTATTTCCCATAAATGTATCGTTTGCAGACGCTATAAATAAAGCACAGGTACAAAATTTAAGCAAGATGTGGTATCTATCCCACCGTGTTTAAAGGTCTGTGCGGTAAAATCTTTAAGGGAATGTTCCCATAGCCAATAAATTATATGTTGAAAAAAATTAACAAAAGTTTAGCTGCGTTTCCACTAGAGCAGTGATAGCGAAGTAGTTTTAAGGAATACACCAAAATATATAATAGCAATTCTATTAGTGGATTCTTTCTTTATTTATACCTTAGTTCTAAAGGAAATGCAGCCATATTCATCGTACAAGCAACAATCATTGCGTCAGTCATTTTCTAATATTAGATTAAGTAGTATTTTTGGTCATTTAATATACATACCATTTTTAGTTTTTCCTTAACTAACCAATTTCCCGGGAAACCTTTTTTTTCTAAATACCTAGTTCATATTAATATGGTTATCTAAAATTCTAATTTAGCAAATCACTCCACTCATTGTCAAATTATCCGCCCACCCATAAACATCATTTCATTTTTCTTTACATAGAAATTATTTACAGTTGGATAAAAAACAGTACTATCACAAAGCGTACCTAAAGACCGAATACTCGAAAAATCTTACAAAACTTATACCTGCTAAAGAGGCTTAGAACATAGCGAGTTGAGTACAAGGTAACTTCTCTTGTATTACGCTAGTTTGGCAACTTCACCTTGCTTACAAGTACAAGTAATAGTTTATTTAATAGGCTTACGCGATAAGTATGATGTGTATCTGTTAAAGCAGGAAACTGATAAGTTTAGTCTTATTTTTCTATTTATTTAGCAAAGATTGCAGTATAATAACATACATAAACAACTAGATACATATCGAGAGATTTTAAGTTCACTACTGACATAGATAGGTATGTAGCCACAAAAAAAAGTATAAGCGCTAGTCTGACTCGCGCACCGAGGCTGCCGTACATACTTGTATGTAGATCCATCAGTCCATCTCGGGAATTAATTCTCGAAAATTATTGCGTTTTTTCCGTCTATGGCTTACAGGCTCTGTCTGGTTTGGGATCAGACGATGTGTGAAGTTATTATTATTAATTTTCCAAGCGCAAAATACAAGTATATAATATTATAGCAAAAAATATTTTATGATGTAATACATATAACAACGAATTAATGACATTTGGACTTTTTTCTTTATTTGTGCTGTGAGACCTTACTTATTACCAATTTTCACGATTCTAGGTCAAGGGAATTTTTTAGGATTTACTTGAGATAAAGGGTCTACCTTGTGGTCATAGCGTAAGGGTTTTTAATGTGATTTTTAACAGTTTATATTTAAAATGATGGTATTTGAATTTCTCCTAAATATACTGTCAGTGCTCTTGGGTTTGCTCTAATTAAATGATCCATAGATAGATGCGAGAAACTTACAATAACCGCAAATAAGTGAATCGTAAAGCCCATACTAACCACAAATCTAAAGTTTTTGAAGGTCAAATTGCGTAAAAACTTTTTGATTTTATGAGAAGTCCCAGTCGTCTAAGCAATTCTGTTAGGTCTGACAGTATAGCACTATATTACTTTCCTCTATGCAGTATAGTGTCGAAAATGCTTTAAACGTGCGAAAACAAATATTTTTCGAGTGAAAATTTATTTATAGTAAAGGTGTCCGTGTGTGCCGTTGAATAATGAATACGGTTTCCCGTGGCGTTCAGATACACCAATTATGCACGCACTACTAAAAGACTGCTCATTTATTTATGTTTACTTTTTCAGCCATGGCGGTCCTGTGAAAATGTAGGTAGGTAATTAAATTTTCTGCGACTGAAATCGCTAATCTAAGTAAAGTGATGTTAACTAAGTTGTCACCTACGAATACTCACAACGCCAGTTTAGTTTAGTTGTGTTTCACCAACTCTATTCTCTATTCAGCCCTGCTTGCGAATAGCAAAAATATGAGCTTTATTCCTCTATAGTTGTTGCATTCCTGAATATATCCTTAATTTTTGAAGATTGACAAGTGAATTGAGACACCATTCATCAGGGATTACCTCTTCATTCAACAACATATTAAAGAATATAGTCAGCCACTGATAGCCGTCTTCTTTCATTAACTTTGATATTTCTACTGGTATCTGGTCCAACTACTTTCCCATTTTTCATACTTCATACTGCCATTCCAACTTCGTTTGTACTGATCTCATTCACTAATCCAATGTTTGCCTGCACATCATTCAAGACTCCGCTCCATTCATTCTCCTCATTCATAAGTTTATCAGAATAGTAATTCCATCGGTCTTTTATATCTTTATTTTTTGTCAAGACCCTCCCCACTTTATCTTTGATACATCTTATGTGCTTTATGTTTGTTTTTGCCCTTTTTTCACTGTTCATAGTTTGTAGAAAATCTTAATACATTTATATAAAATATAATACAGTAGAATCAGAATTTAGGTAATTATTACCCTAACTTCTGATTCTGATACAAACTGTATTGTATCTGAACAACGTGTATTGTTTTATGTTTTTTTTTTGTTATTTTAGTGTTTTGATATATCAGGTTTAAAAGTCTAGAATGGAATCAAAAACATGTTATCATTAAAACTTTCATAATATTTCCTTCAGTAAAATAAGAAGATTGAAACAATTACACACTCAGGCAGTAAATTAAAAAAAAAGTTATTTTTTATTTCTTGCAAAACTCTGTTTGTAAGCTGTATCTTCCAAATCCAGAATAATCAAATATATCCTCGCTATAGCATATGGTAAATAAACATACGGACGATAGAAACCATTCTAATAACAGTTACCGCGGCCAATGCTACTCGTAAAAACGTATTGCGATGTCGTACCTAGTTGCATACGAAAGTTTGAACACAGTTTAAATTTTTATCACCATATTTATGAACCTACTGGAGGTTCTAAAGCCAAACAAGACGTAAATTTCTAGCCTGTGGTAATAGAAAAGGATATGCAATCGATAGCTGACCACAATAATACGCCATTAGGTCGACTATTTTGATGTTATTTGCTAATGTGCTCGCGAATGTGCAGTTTCATATGAATGAATATTGTGAGGCAACACCACGTTTTCAGTAATAACGCAATTAAGATAAATGTTTTATGATACGAGAGGTATAAACTGTTATTTGTTATTCATTTCATTGATGAATGTACTTAGTTTTTATTTGAGTTTTTTGACGTAGGACAAGCAGATTTCAACACGAATAGGAATTCACAGCTGTAACAACCACTACGCAGCCATATTATTATGAGCTCACTACTGATGTAAACAGATTCCTGATAATTACTTTGAGGGCGTGTTCAGAGCGAAAAAAAGTAGTTTTTTATGGTGAAATTAAAACTTTCAAACTTACCTTAGGCCAAGTTTTCAAGCCGTAGTAACGTGGCAGCAAGATGTCTGCCAGTAGGTGTTTTAAGCATAGTTCTAGTAGGTAATACCATTTATAGAGCTTTGAAATATATACGTGCTGGAAAATGTTATAGTATACATACCTTTGATTATATACTTGTCTAGATGACATATTCGGCCGTACAGAACGGCGCTAATAAAGTCGACTATATTTCGTCGACTCGCGTGTGACAGACGTCATTGTCATTTGAATTTCTAAGCGGCGACGTGCTTGCGAAAAACAATTAATTTTGCCGGTTCGTGCTATTAAATTTAAAACCTTATAAAAACACTAAGATTACTTTTCATCGGTACGTTTTGTTTTAATTTACACTATTTTCTGAGAAAATACGATACTTTATTTAAAAATTTGTAGCTTTAACAGGTTAGCCCGTGTTGTCAGTTTAGTACGGGATAATTTTACAAAAACCATGGGTAATCATAAACCATGACGCTATTCCTGTTTTATATTATTAAAAAAGTCTATCGCTGAAGAAAATGATACCTAATGATATTGGTGATTTTGACTCAAAGTATTTTAATTATTCCTGTTACATACATGTGTATCATCTAACATCAATTTGTTGACAATAACTACCCGCTTGTACTCACACATAATTCGTAACTGGATCCCGTTTTATGAGCATATGTATATAATCAAATATACATACACACTCTCTCAAACACAAGCATTATCAGATTTATATTTCAATGGAAATTGAAGAGACTAAATAAAACAGTTTTTTATAGTATATAAATCGAATTAGAAAGCGTCAGATTAATACATATCTTATTCAAACGACCATAATTCTGTACCAATCCCATCTTTAAGTGATAGCCGTAGCAATAATTGTAATTGAAACCACACAATATAGCTCCGAAAGGAAGTTCTACACATATATTAGAAACTCTCAACCAAGTCGAACATATAGGCACAGTTTAAACAACATAATCTATTCTAGAATATACACCAGACGCGACCACTGTAACACCTGTTTTTGTGGTCCCAAACACTCAAGTTTGCTTACTTGATACTATACGATACCAACTTTTTAAAGTCTTTAACATGGTCTTTAAACTTCGAGAGCTAAAGTTCAATTTCCTATAATATAGGATAAGAATAAATTGGTCACCGATAGGTAACAGTCTTGCAAGTCCGTCCGCAGTGAAGTAATGACAAAGAAAGTTGGTATCGTTTCGTGCCTTGAATACTTTTGTGATTATGTGTTGGTTAGCATGAGTGTTTTAGATTAAATATAAGCTAACTATATATACAATTACAAGATAAGAAATAATAAAACAGTGTATTGTTTGTGGTTTGGCTACGTCAAGTGTGTATAGAACTACAGAAAATTGGTTCAAAATTGGATCGTTAAGCACATAGCTATGCATTTGTTAATTAATGTTTTGGTATTGGTCACTTTTCAAAGTAATAAGTAGTATAATTTCACTCTGTGTCTGCTAATTTCATTAAGTATATTCAACCAACGTTAACTCTCCTTTCTTTAAAATTCTCTGATAAAATCGCACAACTGTAAAAATACATCTTAAAAACATACATAACATAAAATAGAGATCTTAAAACAGTTACAAGAATATTTCCATAGAGTGTCAGCATTGTAAGGCCAACCTGTAAGTTTACCACGGGGTGTTGCGTATTTTGAATCCTTTAAATCGACACCCTGATCTATAATACTAACAATATTCTTTTTTGTAAAGTTTTTGTTAAGTTTATTATAATAAAAGTATTTTTACAAAATATGGGTTAGGCTATATTTTTGTTTACATAATAAAGATCATTTGCTAATGCGCCTGGTGCTTAAAAAAGGAAAACCTGAGGTATAGGCACCAGCAATCATCTAGTTACAAAGGCTTGTTTGGCTTGTTGCCCTGTAGAATGTTAATATGTAATGTTACTTTGTAAATTTCACAATCAAATGTAGGTATTTAATTATAATTTAAAGTATATGAAATTTTATAAAAGTTTAATCTGACTCATTTAGTTTGTGCGTTTGTGTTCGCGTGTGCGTGTGCTTGTCTATGTGTGTGTTTGTGTCTGTTTATTTTTATTTTATAGCGCAAATTCAATAATTTGTTTAACAAATTCGTGACGCGACGATGAGAATGTTAAGGATAAGGCCTGCCATGTTTGTGTATTTAATTACGTGTGTATTTAATTATATTTATTTACTAAAAACGTCTTAAAACTAACTAATATTATAAATGCGAAAGTGAATTTGTTTGTTTGTTACGCCTTAACTAGGTACTCAATCGATCATCATTGTTAGGACTACTTGAAAAAACGTAGGGTAGTCATCTAGAAAAAAAGCACGGTTCCGAGTTGCAGTCGAAAAGTGCGAAAAGCTAGTTATTTATAAATAATTAACCTTGTGCTAAACACCACAGTCAGACCACATTGTACTTTTTTGGGTGAATATTCCTTTAATTCTTAATTTATCTGCGTCATTGTTCCCCTGCAGAGAAATCTAATTCATCGTAGGTAATTGAAAAACTAGATTATTTAAATCAAGCACGTGACATAATGATAAGGATTAAAATACTTCCAGTTTATTTTAAGAGATTAATTAAATTTCTGAAGATTTTTCTGTTGCAAACAATGAAATGAGGAAAAAGAACGAAGAACAACCTTTTGTGCTTTTTATAAATTCTACCTCATAGTTTAGACTGGTCGAAAAATGTATTCTTTTTTGTCTGTGTAGTATGTAGTACTTTAACATAAATATACAGTAGCTACAATGCTACATAGATTATTAGGAAGTAGTTGACTTAGAAACGAGAACGAAACTATTTTGTATTCAGTAAATATAATACTCAGCTCTTTATTATCCTTCTATGTTATATTGTTTTAGGGTGTTATTTTATTGTCTACAATATAGTTATAAAGTTATTGTACTGGATTCACTTAATCTCCGTCTCTTTTGCTTTGGATCTACTCTCTTCTAAGAGAACGGTCTTAGAGAAGTGTCCAACCGAATGTCCCTCCTTTCAGCCTTGCTAAAATAGTGGTCAGTAGCCGCCGGCAACGCACTGTGGAGTTTTGGTACATTTCCAATGTTTTATTAACTAGCCAATGTTTTTATTATACAGTAGAGCATGATTTTTTTCTTTGCCGCTTTTAAAAATATAAAAATTTTAGCCCAAATTTTCGTAATGTAGATGAATCTTGAGAGTGCTCTCTTAAGGTAAGAAGATAAGGGTTTGTTCAAAAATATTCTAAATCGTAGTGATTTATTATTACATTAGGTAGTTATTATTTTTGTTAACTTTTATTAGTTTTATGAAGCCGAAAACTAAGATAGTTTATAAGAGTACCTTTTTCACTTAAAATCTAACACCCAATGGATTCAATATACACACAGACGTCTTCCGTAACATATAACAGTCAACAAAACGTAACAAATTGCAAACTGTAGAATTATTTAAACATATACGTGAAATAACATATACTGTAGAAATGAGACGTGGGAATATGAACTCACTGAGATACGTCACCATCTTTACGACTTAGAACGTAAAGCAACGTACCTCGATAAATATATGCGTAACACGAATATTTTTTAACACGCTTTTATTAGCTTGTAACTATGAAAACAAACCTTGGCAATCATTTTTAATCTAATTCTCATTGTCGTATCGAAATGTAACAGTTCGGATGAAAATAGTACTATTTGACAATGGTCTGATGGAGCCAGGAGGTGGATAGTGAAACTCTTTTTTACTTTTTAGTATAGGTGCCTATTTAAGCGTGTTTTTTTTTTGGTTTTTCTAAACTATAATTTTGTTCTTTGGTTTTTTGTAAATGTAAAGTATGTGGTCTGACGTATATTTCTTCTGTTACATGATGGAACATACTTGGTTCTTGAACAAAAAAAGGTGGTGGCCAAATAACATTGTATTTCTATTCTCTATCTATTCAATATTTTTAATTTATAGTAGTGGTTCCGTAGAAGTCGAAATCAGGCCATTATTCGTTAAATTATTGACAATTAGTATTGTCAATAATTTAACGAATAATGGCCTGATTTCGACTTCTACCGTCAAAGGTAGGCGAAAACCTGTTCCCATTATTTTTCATTAATAATACTAATACTAATCCTTCCTACTCAACCTCCAGGCCTGCCTCCCCATTTTATAACTGTCATTTATAGTCTGTCTGTTTGTTGTTTCTCTTCAGTTTTAAGTAGTTTATGGTTCCATAAAATGCTTAAGTATTTTCCGTGTGAACCGGGCACCAAATATATGATTCTTTATTTCTAGTGTTGTGACTATTTATAAGCACCGGAAACTGCTTACCAAGGCAAGCTGTTTTACCAATGTCGTTATACAAAAGAACTAAAACAATATACATACGAGTATATTATTTAAATATATAATTCTCAAACATATAACTTTACGTTGTCATACTGAGAAATGTCTCAACCCTGCGCCGCGGTGGCACGCGTGAACTTTAAAACGGAAGAGTAAAATCCCAAAGGACGCACTCCTTGAACATTTCCATGACCGGCGCGATCACAATTGATTTACTTATTTATGTTTTGGTTCTTGAGAACTGAAATACTATTCGAAACTTTTATTGTGATCGGTTTTCATAAATATAAATAACAGTGTCAAGATGTTGTAGTACATCGTCTATGCGAGCACCATAATAAAAAACAGTGCAGGGTCAGTCGGGTTTAGTTACTTTCTATCGAGCCTAAGAGTTCACATAGATCTCATAATGAGGCCCCTTGTATCACTTGGATAAGTGATTATAAGTTTTTTTTTTTAGTTAGCCTCGCATGTGTCCCACTGCTGGGCAAAGGCCTCCCCCCTACGCTTCCACTCCTCTCGGTCCTCGGCCACCCTAGGCCACATGTTTAAATAAGTGTCGAGATCGTCCCTCCATCTCCTTCTCGGCCTTCCTCGCCGTCGCCGACCACCTCCAGGTATCCACTCCGTGGCTATTTTCGCCCATCGGAATGGCTCCATTCGACAGACGTGTCCCGCCCAGCACCACTTTAGCCTGGCGGTCACCACAAACCGTAGGTATAGGTCAAATAATTTTAAGTGCTGTAACGTTTAGGTTACGTTACGTTTTACGTGGTATAAAAATAATTCGGTATGGAGTTGAGTTCAGTCAATCAGAAGTAACACTACAAATAATAGGCCCATGAACAATCATTAAAATAAAAATATTGTTTGTCGGATACCGAGTAACATTATGCTATAGATATTTCTCCGACGGTTAGCCGTGACAACAGCGAAGGTTTCTACTTACAAATCTCACCAGCTTAAACCAGTTTTCTTTATAAACCAAACGCAAAGGCAATGTAACTATGGTTCGTCCAGGAGATGAGAGCCTGGTGATCTGTAACACAGGTTTTACCTAACACAGACACCAGTCTCTCACAAAGGAATAATAGTTTGACTGATCTGTTTTTGTATTTCCTAAGTTGTACCTACCTTTGTGATGAGAGAAATAAATACAATTTATTATTATTATTATTAATGTAATAAAAAAAAATCATAATGAAAACAATGTATAATAATATATATTATATACCCAAAACAAGGCGTTAATAGCTGCAGTTAATGAAATCGCATCAATAACATTATTATTTTAACCACTTTGCTATTTATCTATTCTTGGTAAAAGAAACATAATTACATAACACTCTAATTAGTTTCTACTTATAAGAACTGGTAATAAATTTTCCATAAAATGAATATTGTTTAAAAATGAAATATCTGGAAGGAATCATAAATTTTACTGCTTTTTATTGCCCATTACAATGAACATTATCTCTCACATAATTTTAAACTTTCCAAGCGATTTTAGCGTCTGAAACATGGCGAGTACATTTATCATCTCGATTTAGATGCTGAATTGAAATAAACGAATAATTTGATGATCATATTAATATAATAAACTAACTATACCTATGATTTTAATACAGAAGCAACTACTAGCACATTAACCGACTGCGTACCCAGCCCTCATTCGTAGTAGCAGTTTTCTTTCCTGTCGGGACATGTAATGTGCCGTAGAGATCAAAGAACTCGGGGCTAAAGAATATTCCAGTTCCAAGTACTAATAAATCACAGGCCTTAACCGTAAAATCTAGGCAGTAGCTATCAATATCGAGCAATTGTACTTGTATTGAGAAGCCGCTTATTGAATTCTAAAATTAACCCTCTGTCTGTCTACACCTCTACGGTATCGTAGCTCCCAAAACAGATGGATCGATAGTAGTTTTTCTGTGAGATTTAGCCGGAATGGTTTTTGTTATGTTTGGTAGATATTTATTTATAATTTGTCCATTCATTTTTTTTTGACAGTTCGATAAATAGTCAATTAGTAATAATCAAAAATGTTGCCGATTCGATTAAAAACGCAACCAATTTTATTTAAGAGGAAGTTTCAATCAATGGTAAAAAAAGTAAAATGTTATTTTTTACTAAAAATAATGAACTTGTATAATAAATTATTATTACATACGTTTAAAATATTAAACAACAAGAATTGATTTTTAATATTACAAAGGACTCAAGTGATGAATCTGTCTATCTTTCATTAATAATAATAATAGTATTCTTTATTGTGGATCATAGGTAGGTACATAATACAGATGTTATAGTTTATATTGTCTAGAACAGCTATGTCCCGCCCACTGGACATACAATAGTTACAGTCATTTGAATATGAATTGAATACATTAAAGAAAAGTATAAATTAGATAGATAGATAGATAAACTCTTTATTGCACAAAACATAGAAGATTATACAAAACTGTATATAGATATTCTTACAAACTACAAGTAGAGACCTTGTACAATTGGCGGCCTTATCGCGCTCTGCGATCTCTTCCAGGCAACCATTGGATGGAACGAAAGTTTATGTATGGCAAGAGGGGTTGCAGTGTATAATTGCTTGAAAAAAATATTTAAGTCATAATAATAACATATATTTTCACATACATACACATAACAATATAGGCAAATATATATATACACATACACAAATAAATAAATATAGGTGCACACATATAAATGCACGGGTATCATGAGCCTAACCACTCAACAACTTAGGAAATGCTCCTTTATTATTTTTTTAAAATTGGGTAATGTTTTTGCGAGCCTGATGATCTGAGCCTGAGAATACTCACTCATTTGTTCATTAGTCTAAGTTTAAACTTGAATTTAGATCATTTTGAAGTTATTTATTAATTAAAATGCAAATATAATTTAAAATTAAACAATTCAAACTTATAGACTAAAGGCTTTCTATACTGGTTCAGGAATAGTTAGTATCGATTTTTGAATGAACTGAAAAAAAATTAAAGTAACTGATTTTATAGCGTAACAATTATCATTTAAAAATAAACATTTATTTAAAAAGAAATACTACATGCATACATAATGTTTACGAAAATTAGACAATCTATATATTTTTCGTACGGCGCGTTTTAAAGTAAAATATTACAAACTCTGGCATAGTTCTCAAACAAGTATCAAAAAGAAAATAAACGAATAAACGACAGAGTATAGTCATTTTAAGTACATCAGTTTTTATTAATAAATTTATTAATTTAGTTTAAACCCTAGAGCTAAGTAAAAACCCTAGAGATAAATAAATAAATAAATACAATGCATAATAGTAATAAAATAAACGAACAGTGATAATACTATATTCAAAATTTTTGTTCAATATTGTTAGTTATTTGAAAAAGGTAACTCCCGGATTAGGGAAATACTAGTATTATTATGACTACCCATATATTATACTTACTGTGGAGATTAATAATCTTAAAATTTGCTACTGTTTTATACCATAAAGGTTTCAGCCGTGTAATGAATCAATTAGAAAATTAAATATATTTTAAGTTATTGTTTTTTAGATTTCTTATTTAATATTTCTATTGACCAGTTTATTTGGTTCAGATGGATAATATAAAATTAATCGAACGGAAAATGTTAAGCACATAGAATCGATCTACGCTGTAGCAGCACGCTACGAGACAGTCTACGAAAAAATCGTAGCCCACTGAGGGCTAAATCTCTCCACTTGTCTAGCTCACCATTCAATGAACCTTATAGAGGATAATCAATCAATGTTATCGGAATACAGTCGAGCGTCTCATGATATAAATGGCTTCTTATGAAAGTAGCTTCCCAACGAGGAACTTACTGTTCAATAAGGTTACGTAACAAATTGAAATGTTATTTTTTTAGATTAGAATGTTAACTTGTTATTTTAATTCTCTTTTATTCTCGATAAAGGTTTTGTTAAAATAAATTGTTGTGCTTGACTATGAAACATATTCGTGGTGTATTCGAGCCACGGAAGCGGCCATGTCTGAAAACATAAATAATTCAATATTTTTCAAACTGTATATTATATAAATACAAAATATAAAAACCTACGTGTTAAATTACAAGGTAAATTTAAAACTAGTAATCCAAATACTTTTACTGAAACTAGGTATCTGTGTTTTAAATGTTATCAAATAAAACATTCCTTCCCAGGAATCGTAAAATTCGAGTATGTTTAGATTTTTCAACTCTCACTAGATATTTAGTTCAGATTTTTAACATACCTACGCAGGGCGCTCTTAAGTTTTGTCGTACTTAGTGATTTTTTTTTTTCGAAGTTGTCTCCACTGGGAGTAGTAATACAGGTCTTACGATTAGGTCCATACGATATTAATTTGAATTATGTACCTATGTATATCGTAAATAAATCTCTCAATATCGTTCAAAATTACGAATGTAGGTATCCATTGAAAGCTTTTAGGGCTTAAAGGGTTCCAAGTTAACTAAGCTGTAGTTGAAACCGCCGCAGTTCAAACTGATCAACTTTGTCATTTAATCCATTTGAAACACAAAGTTTGGGAGTGGCGAGATAGTTTGCTGATATATTGGTTACGTAGTGATACAATAATTTGAATAGTTATTTGACATGAACATACGCTCTCATGTATATTGATTTATGTGAAGTATTTAAGTATTTAATGTTTTTATTCAAAATACTAGTAATGTGGGTCTACTACGTGGGTGTACTAGTATTCTTGTTGTTGGTGAGGTTTAAACCCGCAGCCCAAGTGGCTGATCTCAATTCAGACTTCTTAGCCATTACATTATTATTATTATTGTTTGAGTGCTTAGTGCCACCTTGACCATTTCTGGTCTTTTGTAGCGCTAGTCATTACATTAGCGTTGCTTCTTATGAAAGAAATAAAAACAAAACTTATCAATATTATTTTTAATTATAGTTTAATAAACTAAAAAACACGCTTTTATAGAAAATTCAACTAAAAAAAAAAAAAAAATCGAATTATTGCATTGTCATCGGTCTTTGACACGTGTGCAAAATTTGAATGAAATCTGGCGGTTTAAAGTTGACCAAACTCGCTCCCAAAGGAGTCGGTTACAAATATACAAACAAACATACAAGTCAAGCTAATATAAAGCGTGTAAAAACAAGAAGCCTGGAGGGAAGTATGGAGTCGGAGAAGCAGCCGTTCAGCTGAATTCAATATGGTTGATCTGTAAGATGGCTGACGTGTGCGTCATGCTCGTGAACGGGTGTCGTTGGTCGGGGCTGGTCATCTAGAGACTGCTATTACTTAGGTAAATATGTATAGTAGTAATTAGCGACTGTTAATATTTTAGAATAATATGTTACATTAAACTTATAAAAACATATTGAAAAAGACTGTCCTTAAGTTTCTTGTCTGTTCTTCTCCATAGGATTTCCGTATTGGAACAGCCAACTAGCTCCACGACTGACTTAGTCTGGCTGACTCTTACTCCTGACAGAACTGAAAATAAATACTTATTTTTTAAAAATATACTTACTTAAAAAAGTATCATGGACTACACGTTATAAGTATTCTCGAAAATCTTTCCAATTTAGATAAATTCTTGTGTTACGTGTATTTTGATATCGAATGTTTGAATAGCAATGCACTATGATTATTTTGCCAATATGCTACCACTGCAAATAAAATTGTAACGTAAATAAACAGTTCTTGTGACAAAAAATGTGATATATTTGAATTTGAAAAAATATAATCGAATTTATTGGAATGAAAACCCAATTGTAACTAATATTAATAGGAAAAGGAATAATCTATCTGTAGCCAGGATTTCCTAAAGTTATATAGCTGCCTACGGAATCGGCATGTTTCGAAATTCAAACTTTCCTAAAAATTCCTACAAATCTATAGCTCTGGCTATAGGCACTACATGTAAGCAGTACCTATAACCAGAGCTGAACTTTTTTAACAACCAATAAATAAAAGCTAGACAAAAGACCATTATGTATAAGTCGTTCAGCCGTAAAAAGTAAACGTAGATTCGCTTTGAGACTCTCTGCGTTATTCATGAGAGTTGATGCACTGGCGGTAAAGTTTAGGAGATAAGTGAAGTTCGCTGTTCTGGGACACTGATTCATCCAGCTGATGTTTATATTTACTTTGGAAAGTTACACTGTGAAAAAAAAAACTTAAAAGCTGCAGTAATTTGTAAATGATATTCAAATAGCGGTATTACGAATAAAACTAATCGGATAAATGTATCAACTTCTATAGGAATGCTTACAAATTATCCTGCAGTACATTTTTCCCTACCTCTTTTGTCTACATTAGTTGAAGCAGCAGTGATATAATATGTCGCTCTTTTCGACTAATGTTCTACTGACTAGGATGTGGCCAAGATTCCGGTCCACTCTACTTTTTCTGGCAGTCCCTCTGGTAAAGTGAAAAAGTGACGAAGGCCTCTCGTTCGACCGTGATAACTTTAAACTCTTTATAAAAAATAGAAAGACTACGACAACTTGCTTTCCTCCGAGTGGAAAGGGACACTGGAAATATTGATGAGGGCCTGCCCGAGGCTGATGTCCCAGTTGCAGTGTCGCTTATTTACCTTATCTCTGGGATTGGTCGTTTTAGTCGGTCATGCCTTGTATGATGTTGATGTATGGATGTTTGTTGCTCTTTCACACAAAAACTACTGGACGAATGCGGTGAAACTTGGAGTGAAGATAGCTGAAGACTTGGATTAACACATAGGCTACTTTTTATTCCGATATTCTTACGGCATCGCGACTTACGCGGGTGAAACCTTGGGGCGCAGCTGGTCAATTATATTATCATTGGCGCGTGTAACAAATTAGATTTAGCGTTATTATATGTATAAATATTGAAGTCTTGTATTTTGTTGTACGTTGTCATTTAAAGTTTTAATTGAAATTTGGTCAGCTTTTTTTACTTTTATATGCCTTATAGTAGCTTCTTCTGATTATTTATTTTGTATTAATTTAATAGAATATTACACTTCCATTTTTATTCATATTGCCCAGAAACAGAAAACGCTGACACTCATGCACTCGCGAGTTGCTGATTATGTAAAACCTGCAACTCGCGAGTGCATGAGTGTCAGCGTGAACCTTACAGGGTCAGTAATTAGCTATTGCAATTCTCCTTTTAAAGTAAGTCTGTAAGAAAAGTGGAGCTATTATATATAGTAGATATTCCTCAGAGGCACATTACAAAATAAGAATGTAATTGATAATATATTAAATACATAGCAATATCCACAGTGTAATAGCACAGATTGTATGTATAATAATGAGCTCAATCCTAAATAATGAACCATACTGTTAACATATTGGCATGGATTCAATATAAATAAAATCATTTTGACCGACGCGTTGTAAACTTGTAACATTAAACCAAATTGCATTAAATACTACAACTCGATTGATTCCGTTAAAATATTCACTGAACAGCTTTCAATATTAATTGACATCAAATATTTAAATGTTCTCTCGCATTTAATGTTTATTTTACATAATTTTGGGTTACAAATTTTTAACTAAATTAAAATTGTCTTGCTGTTTTTTTCTAACCGAGAGTATTGATTGGAACTTGAATTTTTTTGATGAAATTTAATAAAAAAAATAGTACGTGGAGAAGTACCTAGGCAAAGATTCATCATACATATAAGACACAACTAGTCAGCAACAAATTAGCTAAATACAATATCATTTAAAATTAAACAACAACTGTACAAACATACTCATAAATGGTATGTCTATATTAAAATGCAACGTATTAATCATAGCTTACAACACAATAATGATAAATATAGTACTAGTAAAATTATATATTACAACATAAACGTACATAATTACATAAACGTAAACATGGTGGACGTTGAATAGTAAGATAGATTCTTATGATAGCAATATCTGGTTTCTCATTTACACGATCCCGAAACCTGCATTAATTTTATGAATATTACCACTAAAACCTTCAACATAATGTATTTAAATATCCGTAGCGTAAATTGTAATTATGATAACATTCGGGTGTTCCTTCTTAGTATAAAAAATCAATGTCAAATAATATAATCTTAGCTGAATGTTCGATAAATACTTCCTTAGCAATACTGAAAGGTTATTTGTCCGACCACAGCACTAATTCCGGAAATCAGAATGATGGCGTCATTATTTATATTAAATCCGAAATACCGTTTCGGAACCCGATATAGGTACCTGATGCTAATTGTTTCATCTGTCAACTGAAAGATTATCTGCTATAGGTTTTTATCGCTCACTTTCAATATGAAACTACGACAACTTCATTATTAGTTTAAATAACGTACTGACAGACCTATAAAAACAGTGTTAATGGGAAACATAGACATCGATAAAACGCTTTGAGCCAACAAGCTAATGACTATCTAATTATAATTGCGTCACATGGTTTGCTGCCTTCAAATGTCCTAATTACTAGTACCGATCTAGATTACGTAATGGTTAAATCGAACTAAGACTCTGTAGGTAACATTAGTGTTTGACACCTATATCACTGATCATAGACCAACCAATTTGTAGTATTTGTTATGGCCATATTCCCCTAGGTTATACAGAACTGTGGATGACTATGCCGCTACGATTTTAGATATTTTTTTAAACATTTTAGTACCATGTTGAGGCCTTTAGCACATCCCTGTGAATCAAGAGAGAACAGAATGGGGGATATTACGCAGGAAAGAAATAAAATATAAACGCTAGATCAGGCACCTTCGGTCAGTATCGCTTAGCGTACAACGAACAAGTCGTGACGAAACTACTGCAGTCTCGCTGCTATAGTTTAGCAGCGGAGGTGTGCTATAAGCTTGAGTATGCAGTTTACGAACCCAGCTGCTGAACTTTTAGTAGCTCTTTTAGTAGCTTTTAGTAGCTATTAACTCTAAAATTAAAAAAAAAAACTCTGAACAAGTCTACATATCTTCCAAAAGTAAGATAACTAAACCATGGGTTCACACCTCGAAGCAGCCCATTTGTAAATGGGCTGCTTCGAGGCATTCGTAATAGGAACAATCAATACTTTATAAAAAATCTGAGGTCCTAAAAACAAAACACAACACTAAAGCTACCTCAAATGTTATCAAGAAAATTTTTCAATTAACGAAAATATTCTTCTCGAAGTTTGACCTTGACAAAGCCACCTTTATAATGAAATTAATAAAAAATGTAATATATATATCTACTATGGAAGCGCAAAACTATTTGAATGGCTTTAGACTCTAAATTACCAGGAAAGGGAAAATCTGTTAAGAATATCAATCTTATAAAACACACAGAAGTATAACCACACGCGCGCACTAATGCACGCACAAACACACACATACAATGCCTTACGATGTTACCACAGAAATCTAAATAATATATTATATTACCTTATTTCTGTGGATGTATACCACTACCCTATGCATTGTGTTCTGTCATGGCATAACATCAAGAGTGCTGGTACCCACAATACAAGTTAAAGTTTCTATCACTTAGTAGAAATTTAACTTCACTACTAAAGTCTTATCATTTGTCTAGGTCTAGTAGCTAGAACTAAATATCAGTTTTGATGGAACGATTATCACCCAATATCACATTGCGTCAAATCCATTGCGAATGTGCCGTCAGGGAGGTAATATTTTTTTATTATCACTTGTGCTGTAAGTGCACTGATTTTGGCTACAGTTTTAAAGCAATCTAGAAGCAATAAGAGGTCAATGTACTTTGATCTCTTGATCTCTCTATGACAATGTCAATGTTAGCTAAGTATAGCTACCATTGACCTCAAATAAAAATATAGGCCCCCATATTCGATTAGTATCTACTGTTGATTTTGTTTTTGTTGGTTAATTTAGTGTATATGTTATCAGAAATGTACGTAATCCGTCAGGAAATGAATATAATCCCTAGGAAATGTGTATAATACCTTAAATCGACAGGATATATTTGAAAAAAAAAATTATTAAACATATTTTATAGGAATTCTATATATTTCCTAAACAGTACTCGGAAATTAGCTAAATTCGAGATATCGATAAGTAAACTAAACGCGGGTCATTCACTCACGTGTTGGCGCAAATTTGAATCGAATGAACAGGATAAGGATTCAAAAAGTGTCTTTACAAGAAGGATTGTGGTTCATCATATTGTAATAATTGGGGGGTATTTCGGTTCCCGGTTACAGGGTCGCTAATGAGAGGAGGTTAATTAAAAGATTAAACAATCACAACTGGCGTTATAATGAGCATCAAGATATTATTACAATAACAATTAAATTGTATTTCTTGAATCTTGAATCTTATCTTGCACGGAGTGTGTCACGGAAGTCCTCCACGAGAGTCTTCTATTCCTTCAGTTTGAATCATAAACTTAATGTACTAACGTAAGGTTATGGTTTGAATCTTTTAAAAATGTTCTGATTATTCTAAATTCGAGTTTGGTGGCCCCAGCCAAGACCTCCGTGCCTTGTCAAGGAGTTTTCGTTCCAATAGAAGGAGGTTGCAAGCGGCGCGTGAGGTCTCGTCACCACAATATCTTCAAAAATAAAATGTTGTTTAATTCTAACTGCTATCTTGTAAAATAAGTAAAAATAATTAATGAACAATCGTAGGAAGTTTTTACTTTTTCTAATGTGACCTGATTATCGTACCTAATCATGTGATAATAACTTAGTGTACCTAATTAGTACCTAAGTATACATGGTGAGCCTTTACAAGAAATTATATTTTTATTTAAGTATAAATTCCTCATGTCTATGACATTGCACGGTATATGCAATAATAAGTTTGATTGTAAGTGGCATTACTAATCAGTTGTGTTACGAGTATGTATTAGGTACCTACAACTGTATAGCAGCGCGAGGAATGAATGCCGGTGTAAGCTCTTTGCCATAACTTAGAAACGTACAACACATACCTCACACTCAAAATTGCAGCAATTCAAATCCTAAAATCCTTGTATTAGGATTCTATTATTGCTATTTCTCTTCTTTGTTTATAAAAAATGTGCAAAACACTTTCAATGTTAAATGTGCACAATTTATAGAGCAAAAGATTTGATTTCTACTGTATACATTCAGTACAGTCTACTGTGTTTTATTTTTACCCAAATTAGATAGCTTTTCTTTGATTCTTGTTTTCCAGTGACTCTCATTGATGACCTATCAATGAGAGTCACTGGAAAACAAGAATTGAAGAAAAAGCCAATTGCGGGAAAAACAAATGTCAAGGTAGATATATTGCCTCCAAGACTTACGTACTGCCAATTCTATTTCGACTTAAAACTTCATTATTTACATAAACAACATGAAGAGTGATAATTCATGTATTGTTAATTGTTTGCGACATCGCGAAAACAAACGAATTGGGCGGCAGTCTGTGGGGTCTATCGTGAGTGACGAGAATTTTACGATATTTGATGAAGTTCTTGCTTAAGACTCGTATATAAATACTGTACTCAAAATGTTAATTTTATAAAAACTCTTGGCACTTAATTTGTTGTTTATAGATTCAATTTTAACTATTTAAGAAAGATTTTACTACTCGTACAGAAAAAAACGTACTTAGGTACTGAACGTACATTTTTGTCTGTATGATTAGTCTTACTGATTTCGAAGTACGACCTTTCCCTAAGTCGTATATCGAAGTCGTTCAGCTATAAATGAATATTCTTGAAATTTAATAAATATTTACACCGCATAAATAAATTTATACAAGTATTAAGTTTTTGAAGTGGATTTAGGATATACATTGTAATGTAAATATTCATGCTTGTAAGTATGTAGTAAAATTTTCTATGTAAGTTTAATGTAAAATAAAATATTGTAAAATTAAATTTTATAACACTATGCTATCGTATTGTTTACGCTTTATCGTAGTACTGTTTTTATCATTAATATTTGTATGTGTTAAGTAAGTAAGTAAAATAATTTTTTAGCTTAGTTTTATAGATTTTCATTTTTGGATTTGAAAATATAGTAGAATACAGGTTTCGAAAATTTATCCTGTGTTTCCGTAGAACTAAGTAAATTCATAATCTTATCTACAGGTAGACAAATCTTAATGAAAATGAAGTATATGGCTAGAAACCCTTCTCATGTTGCACTTAGAGCGAAAACGTTTTTTCACTTTTCAAGGCATTTGAAGGCACACTCATCATTGGTCGTGCTTACGGCCCGAACATTTGAACTTTCTGAATTTTTAAGTGTAATAAATCTTCAAGGGGAAAATGGTCGGGTTAGTAAGTTTTATATAACGCTAAAGCATATGAATACGCCTAAGAGAATGAGCCGCTGAAGTGGAGACGACTGCGCGCGCCCGAGCAAATCCGGGCACGGTCAGGGCGTGTCCGCACCTTGTCGGTTTTTGTTCATGTTCCAAAGAGTTATATAAACATTTTATTATTTACTTTTTCTGTTCAATCTGATCTGAAAGTTGGCAAACAGAGAGAACGGATGAGAGACGCTTGCATGTAGCTGAAATGCGAATGTTGAGATGGATGTGTGGTGCGACTAGGATGGACAAGGTGATAAATGAATATGTTAGAGGGAACCTGAAAGTAACACCAGTGGATGAAAAACTGAGGAGCAATAGGTTATCGTGGTATGGACATGTGATGCGGCGGGATGAGCAAAATGTGGTGAAAAGAGTTTTATGTATGGATGTTGACGGGTACAACAGAAGAGGACGACAAAAGAAAAGATGGAATGACTGTCTGAAAGAAGATATGGCTAGAAAGCAAGCAAGTAAGCAACCGTTTACTTGCTTGCTTTCTAGACATATCTTAATGACGAACGATAGGATAGAATGGAAGAATAAAACATATTGAACCGACCCCAAATAAAATTGGGACAAGGGTAGGCAGATGATAATAATAAGAAAGTATAAAAAAAATTATTAGCTCATGAGATAATTAAACTTGTTTAACACAATGAGAAGGACCCGTGCTACTAGGCAAAATTAAGCTTAAGTTGAATGTTAACACCTAGCTTCCCCCCAACTCTACCAATTTAAGTGGGCTAGAGCTCATATAAAAGAGCCCCTTCCAGCAAGTGTACTTAAACCAAACAAAA
This sequence comes from Euplagia quadripunctaria, assembly GCA_963859945.1. Taxonomy (NCBI): domain Eukaryota; kingdom Metazoa; phylum Arthropoda; class Insecta; order Lepidoptera; family Erebidae; genus Euplagia; species Euplagia quadripunctaria. The sequence goes on from OY982567.1 coordinate 12,581,509, forward strand.
CCTTAAGTACGGTACGCCTTAATTAGAACTGAAGAAATAGAGAAAGAAAGCTATGTAAACATAAGAAATTTACAGGAGGAAATCGAGTTTGTGAATAACTTGAAAAAATTGAGAAAGTTAGTGACAACTGTGCATCAATAGCTTTCATTAAAAGCAAATCGGTGTGGTAGAACGAAAGGACGGACTCTGAACAGGTTTCATTTTTTTAAATTTATATTATGTATATAGATACGTTGTAACGATCATTACTGTTTCTACATTTAAAAAAGTTAATCTAATAAATCTTACATAACTATTTACAAATTATATTACAATCTTACAAACGAAGGAATTCAAATTATAATCTAATCAGTTTCTTTATTACATAAAAAAGAAAACAAACAATTATTAAATGTAAAAATATATGTATATATTATCAACAAGCAAACAGACACGCATACTCCGTACGGCGACCTGTTTTTATATATATTCCTATAGACCAGGTTTTATAGATTTATTTGTACCTCTAAGATAAAACGTGACAGCGTATGAAACAAAGAGGGTACTGTTTGAAAGGTCTACGAAGATTACTAAAATCGGACAAAAAAGAACATGCTTGGCCTGAAATCACTGAAATAAATCAATCTGTTCTCCTCTGGAATGCTCTTCCTCAAGAAATCAGAATAGCACCCAGTCGCATATCGTTTAAGGCGAAGGTACGAGCTCTCCTCTTTTAAAATTTAGCAGGATCATCACAATATTAATACTTTATATATTATAATGTGTATGTAAATATGCATGTATTTATCTTTTTATGTATGTATGTATGTATCTTTGTATGTATGTGTGTATATATTTATATATTCCCATATTTTACTTCTCGATTCTTTTTTGTTTTGGTATTTATTTGTCTTTCATTTGTTCTAAAGTTTATTATTTAAATTTACTGCACCCACTACACCCATTTCTACACCACCCTAGGGTAGACTGGTAGAGAATGCCTATGGCATTAAGTCCGCCATTGTACATTTTTGTGCATAAAGTTTTAATAAATAAAAATAAATAAAATATTAAACTTTAGTATAAACTATGGAAAAAATAGAGTAGTATGCTGACCGCTCTCAGTACAGTTATTTCAATGTCGATGCTCGTTTGAACCAAGACTTTTCATCATTCCTCCAAGCACGCTTAGACGAATGAGTATGCTCGGATACAAAGCTTAAGGAATGAAGAGATACAGCATAATGATGAAAAAATTGCGTCTTTTTTATTTCGGTTTTATCATCTCATCATCGTCCATCCGCATAAGTCTGTCGTCTACTGAAATGTTTTACAATTCAATGGGCCATCGCCCTAGCTGTTAATTGGGCTGTTTTAATGAATATCAATTGACCATGAGGGCGCGCTCCTAGCACACTGAGTAGTTATTGGGTTCAAAGCGTTGCTACTATTAATTGTGCGATTTTAGGCTACCCATGACGGGTTCGGCACTATAATAGCTCCATCACTTTTTTTACATTATTATATCTCCGGTTATGGGGACAGTCAAGCCCTTTAGGGCGCGTTTATAGGGCTTCCATAAACAACGCATACTACAGTTTACACATTCTATATAAGTGAACATAAATGTTATTATAATCTTATATATTAATAATAATAACAAATAAAACTCTTTTAAAAACAAAAATCATTATTATTGCCATGTAGAAATACAACATTTCTCAAAGCAACAAAATAAAGTAGTATAATTTTGATAATTTTATTTAAATACCTAATACATGTCTCGTTCCAGGCCTGCAAAGTTTTGCGTTTGTCTTTGCATATATTTTAAGGCTTTTGTCCCACAAGACATCAGTCTCTTAACGAAATTAATGTTTTTGAGGATATCGTACAAACGAAACAGAACGGAAACTGCGACACATCGCAACGTGGAGATGACGCGAGCGCTGAGGATTGATGCCACTGGTGATTTTGACAGCGTAATACAAGGATTAAAGACCCTGTCAGGCCTGAAACTAGTCAGGTTTCCCCGAAACACGCACGTGCCTGCAACCATATATCTATAATAACTTTGAATATAGCTCAAGCAAGTTATGATTCTAGTTATAAAAAAAAAGTTTAACAAGATCCTAAAGATCTATTATAAATACTTAGAGAAACCTTAATAGGCTTTAGAGGAATACTTTTTGGAAAAGATTAAACCAATTATCGGGTACCGAGTGTCTTACAGATAATTAAATCTTAAGTTGAAATAATATAGGGCTGATTCGCTCCTGTGTGTACAAATATACACATCTAGGTATATATGTGTGAGCACGTGGGTGCGTGAATGTGTGTTTTCTCGAACAATACTTCGATTTCAGATTTAAAGAACAGAAGTTCCTAATAATATCTGCATTTGCTATAACCAAAAACAGATCGCAAAGTCAAACTTTTCATGAAATTTGTGTATTATTGCGACGTCGACAATTACGTATATGTTGCTACAAGTAAAGTTCATTCATTTGATAGTTTGAAATTTATATTTCTAATGGCCAACTTACTCAATAACATTATAATTTTTCTTAGAATATTGTTCACAGTAAAGTTTTACGTAAAAATTGATTGAATTTGCATTGAAATCATCATTTTGTTTTGAGAACAGCAAAATTTGGAGTACTTTTTTCAGTAAGTAAATTTTCGTATTATTTAAGTATTTTCAGTATGATTTTTAGCTGAAATTAAATGTTGTTTTATATCTTTGAAATGAGGGTTTTCTTATTCTTATTTACCTACTGCTATTTTATTGAATTTATTTTTCATTTAATCATAATGAGTATATAAAAGAGTAGAAAAAAAACCGTAAATTAATATATTTTTCTTAATGTAATAGAATTAAAGTGCTTCATATGCTTTTCTCAAACTTTCAATAATAATGACTATTTTTGAATTTTGACCACTGGGCGATATGATATTTATTTTATTTTTATTATGAAATGGAATAAGTGTTTTTCTTCCAACTTACAAGATGAAAAGTGACGCGCCTATCCAAGAGAAAACTATTCACTCTACACTTGAACGTTCTTTATAGTTGACTGGAAAAATAGACGCAGGCAGCTTATTCCACGCTTTGGCGACTCGAACCTTTTTGGTTTAGTTAGCGTTTAGTTCAACTTTTTGGTGTTTCGACAACGAAAGGATAGAACCTCTGTCTGCGCCTAGTAGTCTGATAAAGTAATGGTGAGAGTTCAATCAATTCGAAGCTTTTATACACTCGCCAAAGTGAATCCTATTAAAACTGATAAGCGGGCGACTTTACTACGATGCTCAAGGTTATGTGGTTCCCTATTCGTGAGCACATCGCCGTTTATGAGCCTACGGGCTCTTTAGTTAACAGAGTCCAAAGTTTCTAGATGGTACTTAGCTGAGCCATCCCAAAGGTGACTGCAGCAGTATAGAGATGAAGCAGCTGTTCAGAGCTGAAGTACCGCCGGACCCCCAAATTTCTTTCAAGGGATATGTCAGCAAATGTAAAAGTATGTATGAGTATAAATGGATGTCCGTATATGTGAGCTCAGGTAATTCCGGCATCGTTTGATCTATTACCATGAAAACTTGTACATCGAAGTATTTTTCCAATGAGGTATTTATATTACGAGGGTTCTTGTGCCTCGTTTTTTGTAAATATGAAATGCGAGTAAAAAAGGAAAGTAAAATGAAATTTATGTAGATATAGTATCCATCTTCTATATATATCAATACGTAAAGATAGTTCTTTGTACCACTTTTTAACAAAAAATTCGGCCACGGAGTAATATAAAATATAGAAGAAGTGGCGAAAGCTAAAATTTTTAATCAATATTTTTAAATATTTATTAAAAATTATGTGAAAACGGCTACGAAAAGCTACACAGGTTCAGTATGTATGTCATGGGACGAAAAGTCTATACAATGATGGTCAATCAAGTTATACCGGTGAAAAAAAACAAAACATTAACAATTAAATTAATTTTGGCCAAAAATCGACCACCAGGTGATCTCCATGTTACTGTTACTATACGACATACGGATCATTCGTTTGAAATATACGTATATGGGTGGGTAAATATGTTACACTAGCAGGACAACATCTGCCGTGTTCTGCCACTATTATACCAACAACTACATATTGTGTTCTGAAGGAACACAATAGGGACGGTTTTAGCTATGCCTGAAAAAAAATTGCACTTTTTATGTGTGCATATGTGACCTTGTGTATTATAGACCTTGGCCACTCAAACCAAAAAGGAGCTGTCAAAATACAAAAGAATTCGAATTTTTGGTGTTTCGACAATGAAAGGGGTGGAACCTCTGTCTGTGTCTAGTCGTTCCACGAAGGGTCCAATTTGTTCGAAGAGAGTTACCAGTAAATGTAAAGATTAATAAACGTGCAAACGTGAGACGAAAAAATAGAGTGCTACTAAAAAATTAAACATGGCAAACTCAGGTAACCATTGTCTGTGAATACGGTAACCTGGTTGAAACATTAGACAGTTTAAAGGTGTGTCATGAACCATCACAATTATTCTCTTAAAAAAAATCGTACGTCACTGAACGTGGATGGTTTTAGATCCTCAAAATACAGTATGTTTCTCGACCAGATTGTTTAATGGTAAAGAGAGTCCGACTAGAAAGCTACTATTTAATGACAGGTACATTACACTAGAAAACAAAGCAAAGGTAACACAAAATAAATAAAATAAAATGGAGCAATGCTATGGTGCACACTTCAAAATGCATTTAAATGACAAACTATAAAACCATTATCGATTATATCATAAAAGGTAAAAGAAAATAATATAGAGCAATGCTATGGTGCATACTTCAAAGTACATTTAAATGACAAACTATAAAACCATTATCGAATTTATAAAACGATTTCCGTAACAGTTGCCCACAACTTTTTAAATTCAACAGCGACTGTCAGGTTCATCACAACTAACTGCTACACAAATTAGCGCCTGTCTGTACTAGTAAAATTAATTGTGAATGCTACGCATTTATTAGCATTCCTGCTTATAATGTAGAACTTGATATGTACGTTAGCGGGATTTTGTTTCGTATAACGTAATTATTATTATGGCGCTTTATTACATTTTTGAAGACTTTATTAAAATACTCATTTAAAAATACCTCCCTTAAGTGTGGAAGAAGTAAAGAAAAATAAGATATTAATCTATGCTGTGTTATTATTCTTTCGGTAAGTATTGCGATTTAAATCTACGGCATAGAGATTGCATTATAGAATCAAAACTAAAAAAAATAATAATCTCAAAACTAATAATTTTGCCACTACAGAACATGGTTGGTGAGATAGCCTCACTTGTGATTTTCTTTTAGTTTGTTTGATTCCGACATAGATTACACTTTATGTGTAGCCCCGGGGAGGTGATAACCCGTGTGAGTTTCTAAACGAAAAAAAATGTTATTTCAATTGTATTGTATTGTATTGTATTGCATTTATTCATTACAAAATATATTTGTGTTGAATACCATAAGGATTTTTCATTTAACAATTTGATTTTTTATACAATTATATAAAATTACAATTAAGTTACAATGAAATAAAAATTACAATTGAAATAATAAAATAAGAATTATAATTAAATAATGATAACTAGTGTTATACAATTATTGGATTATCTACAATATTAATAAGCCAATTATACGCGGATTTCATCATTATTTAACATATTCACAGAGATTTGTCATTAAGGTAATCTTCAATACTATAATAACGCTTTTCCAACAAATTTCCAATTGTTAATATCTATTACGCCTATGTAAAATACCTTCATAAAGTGCCACACACAATTTCCTCAAACCTTCCTTTTTTTTTTTTTTTTTTTTTGGGCGTGTGGAAACCCCCTCGGGCCGTCACCCCACCGGGGTTTTCGGCGGGGCGGTGTGTCGGAATCGAACCGACTAAAACCACACGGTGTGCCGTACTGCGCCTTAAGTAGGAGGGATCCGGGAACAGCTTTATTAAGACATCCGGACCCCCCCTAGCGCCTGCCCGCAAAAGCGCGGGCACCACCTCCGGGTAAAATCGTCTCAATTAGGCGACGTCCAGGCACACGCGGACGCCGCCTCCTCGCGGGGGGCCACTACAGCGGGTGGAGGGGAAAACCCGTCCCGTCCACCCGCGGCCACACTCAGGGCGGCATGAGGCGCTGGTATGCGCGCCTCCGCCGCCCGGTTCGCCGGCGGCGAATTTGGTCCGAGTGGAGATCGTCCTCCCGGACTCTTTCCGCCGCCTCCTTCTGCGAGATGACGTCCTCGCAGAAGGTCGCGACCGCGGTAAAATTCCTGTCGCTACCGGCCATGGAGCGTATGACGGCCGGTAGCGAGAGATCCCCTCCGATGACTGCAGTGAGGGCCCGACGCTGCGTCGCCCAGGCGGAGCAAACTGCCAGCGTGTGCTGAGCCGAGTCCTCACTGCAGTCGCAGTGGTGACAGGCGGGACTCAGTTCCCTCCTAGCGACCGAGTGCAGGTACTTCCCGAAGCAGCCGTGCCCGGAAAGGACCTGCGTCAGTCGGAAGGAAAGGGTCCCGTGCTGCCGCCCTGCCCACTCGACGATGACCGGCTGGAGCGCCTCCACGGCAGCAAAGCCAGCACGTGGAGCCTCCAGCCGGGACGACCAACGAGCCATGGTGGCTCGGCGAGCGGCCTCACGCCATTCGCGTACCTCTTCGGGCGGGGGCCGACTGCCGCTTCCCGCCCGGAACTCAGCCGTTCGCCGATATACTTCGGCGAGCACTTCCGCCTCCAAATCCCACGGGGGTGTCCCGGCCAATGCGCACGCCGCCTCCGTCGACACGGTGCGGTATCCGCGTATGGCTCTAACCGCCATAACCCTCTGAGGGCGCCAGAGGCGCGCCCTATTCTGGGCGGTCAGAGCTCCCGCCCACACCGGTGCACCGTACAGTGCCATTGACCGGACAACCCCCGTGTACAGCCGTCTTGTAGCGACGCTGGGTCCACCCAAATTGGGTAAGAGTCGCCCAAGGGCGGACGCAGCGCCGACCAGCTTCGGAGCAAGCTGTCGGAAGTGCTCGTCGAAGAGCCACCTACCGTCGAGGATCAGGCCCAGATACCTTATGTGGGCCTGAACCGGTACGAGGACCGAGTTGACCTCTATAGAGGCACCAGGGGGTGGACCACGACGGGGCCCATGAAATAAAAGGGCCTCCGTCTTATCAAGGGCCACCCGCAAACCCAGCGCCTCGATGCGCCTGACCACCAGAGAGACTCCCCTGGTAGCCAGGCGCGCCGCCTCCTGAAAGTTCACCCCCCGGGCTGTGACCAATGTGTCATCGGCGTAACAGATTACGCCGAGCCCGGGGGGGAAGTCGCCTCGAAGGGCCCAGTCGTACCCCATGTTCCACAGGAGTGGTCCAAGGACAGACCCCTGCGGAACACCGCACGACATGGGCCGACGACTCAATACTCTATCTCGGTCCTCGTACATGACGGTACGCTCCTCCAAATAGTCTGCCACTAGCCGCCTCAGGTACCCTGGCACTCCGTGATAGTGGAGTGCTTCCCTGATGCAGCTGAATGGCAGACTATTGAACGCGTTGGCGATGTCTAACGACACCGCCAACAGCACGCCGCCACAGCTCACTACCTCTTCGGTCACGGCCCTCAGGCGCAACACAGCACCGACCGTCGAACGCCCCGCTCGAAAACCAAATTGGGCGTCCGACAAATCGGGGCCGACCTCGCCAAGGTGCCGGACGATGCGGGCAGAGAGGACCCTCTCAAACAATTTACCCGCCTCGTCCAGCAACACGATGGGCCTGTAGGCCGCGACCGAGTCGGTAGGCCGTCCCGGCTTCCTTAAAAGGACCAGCTTCCCGCTCTTCCAGCAATCAGGGAAGCGCCCGGACGCCAAGCTAGCGTCGAACACCTCCCTGAGGCGGTCGGACATGTGGTCAAGGGCAAGGGCCAACACTCGGGCAGGGATCCCGTCTGGCCCGGGGGCGGTGTTCTTGGAACGGATTCGTAGAACAGCCGCCCCTACCTCCGCCTCCGTGACGGGCGGAACACCATCCTCCTCGTCCTCCCCGTCATCTCCGGCCAAAGGGGCCATCGACGGGGGTACGTGCTCCACCCGTTGCGGGAAAAGGCCCTCAACCACTTCCTGCAGGAAGCTGGGCTGGAGAGTCTCCGTAAGGGGGGGGCCCGACGCGCGGAGCTTTTGTTGCGCCGCGCGATATGGGCGACCCCAGGGGTCACGATCGAGACCCTCCAGCATCTCCTTTCTTTTTTCCTCTTTGGCGCGGCTAATGGCCAGCTTCAGAGTGTTCCGCGCCTCTCGGTACTCCTCATGAAGCTGGTCCTCTTCCCCCTCATCGCGGCGACGCCGCCGGCTGTGAGTGTAGGACCTCCGGGCACGGGTACAGGCCGCACGGAGGTCCGCCAACTCCTGGGACCACCAATAGACCTCCTTCCTTGGAGGCCGACGACCTCGAACGCGGGGCATGGCCGCATCGCAAATCTGCGTAATCGCATCGCGAAAGCGGCCTGCCCCCATGTCTACCTCCTCAGTCAGAGGCCGCGGAGACAGCCAAGAGTAAATAATGGCTGCCTCCTCCAGTAGGTCCCTATCCATCTTGGTAACAGCCCACCGCGGGAAGCGGGAAGAACGCCGCGCCGTGTGACCCCTTCTGGGGTCCTGGGTCCGGGAGAGCTCGAATCGGATATAGAGGTGATCCGAGAGCGTCTCAACCTCTTCCAGGACACGCCAGTTCCTTACTCGTGCAGCGAGAGCAGGGGTAGCGAACGAAAGGTCCACTATCGACCCCCCCTGCTGTCGCACGCACGTGTTGGTGGAGCCTCTGTTTAGAAGACAGAGGCCCACCGAAGCCGCCCACTCCTCTACGGCTTCGCCCCGTGCGTCCGTCCTGGGGGAACCCCACGCAACGGACTTTGCGTTGAAGTCCCCCAGCACTAAGACGTGCCCAGACGCTAGTCGCCGCATCGAGGTCTCCATGTTATTGAGGAAAACCTCGAAGTCGCTCAGACTCCGATTGGGGGAGAAGTAGACACCATATATGGTGATCCCCCCCCATTCGGCAGCAACATATCCAGTACCCTTGTCTCTTAGCGACAAGGGCGGGGAATGAGCCGCCGTGGAGCTGACGACTGCCACGGAACCGTCCCGGTCACCCAGCCAATTTGGACGGGGAGGAACGTAATAGGGCTCCGCGGCTACGGCCACACCTATCGACCACTCCGCCATGGTTTGCAGGAAAAGGTCCTGCGCACCTGCAGAGTGGTTCAGGTTCGTCTGGACAAGAAGGTTGGAGACTTGGTCCATTACTGGGCTGTCTCTACAACCTCCTCCATGGGCGACGACGACGACGCAGGATTCACATCGGAGGCAGCCTGGGTCGATTGGCTAGCCCCCGAAGTTTGCCGAGAAGTGCGGGGTGGCTTGCAGCCACCCTGCCCCATCTGATGGTTGGCGGGAAGATTTCCCGCCGCACACGCTGGGCAGTGAGGGGCGGCGGAGCATTCCGCCGCCTTGTGCCCCGGTCGGCCGCAGCGGAAACAAAGTCCGCTGCAGTCAAAACAGCTTCCACATTTGACGCGGGTGTGTCCCGTAGAAAGGCACTTAAAACACCTCATCGGTCTCGCCCCCAGAACTGTTACTCTGGCGTTGACGAAACCGATGAGGACCTTGCCGGCGTCACCCAAGATTTTGGCCGACGCTACGGGACAACTCACCCAAACCGCGCTAAGGCCTCCTGGACCGGGGCGGATGGTGCCAACCCGGATGCTGTCCGAGGTGCATCCCGTTTTCTCTGAAACTGCAACCCGGACGTCCTCAGTCGTCACGGAGTCATCCAGGCCCGAAATACGCAACTCCGCGCACTTGGTGGGCCTGGCGATCTTGACACCATCGGTTGCTGCGAAGATACCTCGCAGCTTCTCGGCGAAAGTATCGGCGGTCTTCGCACCTTCAGCCCCGGGGAACTCTAAGACCCGAGCTCCCGTCTGGGCGAGGCGCATCCTCACACCTGAAGCCCCGAATTCACTGGCGAGGCTATCCCGGGCTTTCTTGAACACAGCCGCGTAGGATAGCCCGCCATCTGCCGCCTCCGGTGACACGGTGATCACCACAGCCGCCGTTTTCGGCGGCTGCAGTTTTCGCGGCTTCTTCGTAGTGGCTACTGCCACCGATGGCGACTGCGGTGTAGAGGCTACTTTATTGGCAGCCTTCTTGTTCCGCTTTCGGGACTTCTTCTTACTTCCCTCGACTTTCTGCCACCCGTCTTTAGAGGGGGCAGACGTCGAGGGGCCAGACACAGTTTTGGCACCAGAAGGAACTGTCGTCCCTTTAGGTGCCGGAGTGGAGAGCGGAGGAAACTCCGCCACTGCTGCAGCCGAGGCCTTAGCGGTTTGCCCGGCTTTCGATGCCGCCGCTTTTGCTGCGGCCTTAGCCGGCCGCCCGGCCTTCGGCGCAGCTGCAGGGACTGGCGCTGATGTTGCCGCCGCATAGGAGACCGCGACGCGGCCACCCGAGACGGGAAGTGGCGTCGGGCCCGATGCGGCCTTGGGCTTATCACCGGCGAGCGGCGGTCGAATGATGGGGGCCGGAGGCAGCCTTGCCTCCAGGCCCGCGAGGCGCCCGTCCATCATCCTCCACACTGCGTCAATAACTTGGCGCAAGTGGGAGTCTGAAACTTCAGAGGGAGAGGGGGCGGAGGGAGTAGGCTGCCGCTCTACCTGGCCCGGTTGCTCAGGGGAGACCGCCTGAGCCCGAAATTGGGCGAACTGAGCGCTGAGCTCAGCCACCTGCCCCGCCAACTGATCGTTTGCCGCCTGGAGGCGCGCCACGTCACCAATTAGGGTCTTAACGACCCCAGAAACAGTGGAGGAGGAGTCCTTAAGGGCCTTTACAAAAGAACCCTTAAGGTTCGTGGACTTGGTGGCCACTTTGTGAATTATGGCCACCGCCGCGTCCGCTCTCTCCTGCAAGGTTACCGGTGTTTGGGGAACAGAACCCCCTTCCACCGGCTCCTGGATTTTTAGCAGGAGATCCGCAATCTCCTCCTCCGCCACAATTTCACCCTCCGCTCTGGCTCGGGCATAAGCGCCCGACCTGGAGAAGGCGGAACCTGCTGGAGCTGGGATCGGTGTGCGCGGCCTCGACCTCCCTCTGAGGCTGCTTGCCACTTTTGGTGGCAACATATCTTGCGACGTGTCGCCATCCTCATCCCTGGAGCGTCCGCGCTTACGACTCTCAGTGTCGCGGACCTCCAGCTCCATCTCTTCAGCTGAGTCGGCCGTCGAGCTAGCCCTGGATCGCACCGACATTCTTCCGCTCCCAGGAGTCAAATCGACTTCTGGGAGCTCCACCGAACGAGTCGTCTCACAAGCGACTTCGTCGTTGGTCGACGAAGCTTCACCCGCCAACCTCTTGCTTCTCCTTCTCTTCTCCGTCTTTTTTTCGTCTGTTTTATTGTTTTTTAATAATAGTTCATCATTTACCATAATTAATCCCACGAGAGGGGGAGAAATAAAGGTCGACCCGGGCAGAGATCCCCCAATACCCGGGCAAGCGAAGGTTTTTGCCCAACCGAGGGGTCCGCAGGTGCCCCGGCTGGGAGTGCGCTTATGACTGAACTACCCATCAGCCATGCATCCCCTGGTCACGCACCAGAACACGGGATTCGGGGTGATTTTTTAGAGAGGTTTTCTTCCTCGCAGTCCGGGCGGCTAAGCCAAGACCCTCGTCCCCGATCGGAGTCGCGAGACATGACCACGACTCCTTTTGGGATTACGATATGCCGACGGTGGCAAGGAAACTAAATCTTCCCATGCCTGCTCGGTGGCAGTATCAGTGCACGCCGAGCCCGTCCTCCTTCTCCACTGAGGACAGCGGAGAAACTCCGACCCATGGAAGGATCCTCCTTCGTGATTTTTTACCGAGGTTTTCATCCTCATAGCTCCGAAGAGCGAAGAGCCAACAGAGAATCGGCAGAACGCCCGCTCTGTTGGACCAAGCCTCTATCTATCTATATATAAGACAAGATTATCTACAATATTAATAAGCCAATTATACGCGGATTTCATCATTATTTAACATATTCACAGAGATTTGTCATTAAGGTAATCTTCAATACTATAATAACGCTTTTCCAACAAATTTCCAATTGTTAATATCTATTACGCCTATGTAAAATACCTTCATAAAGTGCCACACACAATTTCCTCAAACCTTCCTAACTCAACCACTCCACATTTCGAAGTCAAAAGATAAAAGCACACATACTTTTCGCTCAATTAACGCCCTCGAACAGATAGAGCGGTCTTAAGCGCCTCAATACAGTCCCAGATAAGGTCCACCATTATTTTTCTCATTAGCCCGACCTTTGCGATAACACAGCCTGTTACCCACGATGTAGAGGTGTGAATTGTTTAACTAATCTTTTCCTTTATTGCGCGGAGCTTATTATTTTCGTACTGTTGGTGTTACTTATACTTTTCTGGAAAAATTATGCGAGATCGTTTAGGATATATTACTGAGTTACGACAATATACTGTGCTATACGAGCAAGTTATCAATTTTAGAACTTACTCCTAGGTAAATTCAAATTTACTTCGTTTTAAAGTTAACCTGTTTTAAATTTACACGCCATTTATAATCGTACTGAGATAATTTATGTAATTGCTTGGGACTTGTGTTACTTAACGTTTCACCAACATAGTTGTTAACATCAATGATATTGTTGAACTCTGAATATTATTTTATATTAGTATTTGATTTTTTGATAGTGATTACTTATAAATCACAGAGAACAAGACGACCCCGGTAGGGCTGTTTAAATAATCTGCTGGTTACTCTGTGTTAGACCTCTTATAAGTTCTTATTATAAGGGTATTCAGTGTGCATATGAATCTAGTAGCAAAAGTAGCAATTTATCGTTATAAATGTGTATTAATTGGAGGGCTTGAACTTTCCGGCAATGGGTATTTCGAGTGATAGGAATGTTACCCCGACCTTTTTGATAGCTTACACTCCCCAATTCATCTGTATAAGCAATATCCTTTTCCTTCCATTGTCTTCCCTTCTTGCTACTACTTATTTTTCCTTTTCAATATATACCTATACTCCCATCTTTAATTCCCAAAGTGCCCGGTTGGCGGCAAGGGACTTGCCCCCGATTACGTGAGTGGGACTAAATTATTGTTGGCAAAATGTTGAAGTATACCTCTTCGGAGATGCGCGATAGAAATGCGACCCCCAGGTTTGAGTGTATGTATGTACGTATCTTATTTCAACCTAATTTAAACTCTAATGTAATTTATATAATAAATAAATAATAAAATTTAAGTAATAAATAAATTTAACTCTAATCTAATAAAATTTTTGACTCTTGCAGAGGTATTTTTTTGAAAATTAAAAATTGTAACCCTAACTTAATTAGGTATAACTCTGTTTTAAACCTGTATTACTCTGTATGAGATCAAAATAAATTTGTTTCTTTCTTCCTTTCTTTCTTTCTAATTAAGTGCAAACTAGGTCGAAGCAAATAAAATGAAGAAAACGTTAAAAATACCTTTTCTTGGTCTTATCTGTGTTACTGGGAAGTGTGAAGATTTACGAAAAGTATACTAATACTAAGTAAAGCAGTTCTTTTTCCTACCTCAAAACACAAAAATAAATAGGAATATATGTGTAAAAAATTACAAGTACCTATACACCTTCCTGTTAACGCCGCGGCATGTTGAATGTCTTTGGAGTCTCATACTAATCGCGCATTAATGTCGTATATGCAAACGAATGTATCATTCATTATACACAAAAAGATGTGAGGTTTTGTTGTACGTCCAATAAAAAACAGTATGATATCGGGGAAATGTGTACATTTACAAAAGCGGGTAACGTTTTGACGATTATCTCAAAGACAATTCTACATTTTGCCGCACAAAACTTCGGGCAATAAAACACGTATGTATGTGGTCGAACACAATTTGAGTGGCGCGTTTAAATATTCATGCGTTACAAAGGTAGGTAACATTCGTTTGTCACCTGTGTCGTGTATGTGTGTACTGTTAATAAAACACTGATAAGTAAATACGCTGCATTTTTAACCGGCTCATGCAATAGCGTCACCTACGCTATTTTTTAAATAGGACATCGGTTACCTTTTGTTCGGAAAAAGTTATTTTTCTATCCTAGGGACAGAAACTTTGAAAATTTTAATTGATTGACAAATTATCCATTAACAAAAGCGAAGCCGCGTGCCAAATGGAATAAGCAAGTTTTTAGAATGCCTGAATATAAGGAAAGGTCAAATAAACCAAAAAAGGCCACTTCTACATCATCACCAGATCACGTTGTTTGGAGGATTTTTACGACTGAAAACACTCTGTGTGTTATTATAGCCAACAGTGCTGAATATTCACTTATCTGAAATTCCCATACTTTCCTACGTAGTATTCCATGAGCCAATTTCCAAACAAAACATAATGTTTGCAGGCACTCAAATTTTCTCAACCATCGAGTTTATTGCCCGGGATGAATGTAGAAACGCCTAGTTATGGCATCCGTGAATTCACGGCGCCTGAATGCTAATGTATCCACTTACTGAGGTCGGTTTTGAGAAAATACGCGTCTGTACTAAGGGAGGAATTCTAGTACTATTCGAAGAACATCTTATTGATGTAATCCTTACAATGAATTAGTTATTTTATAGACCCGAACTTATTCCTATCTAGTGTTTTATTTACAGATTCCTTAGAATACAGAAAACTTAGGTTAACTAGAACTACTACGGTGTTGTTATTCTAATTAATGAGATCAAGATCTACATTCATGGACGTACCCAACTTTTGGCCCAGAAGAAGGCAAATTTTGCTTTTGTCAATATTTTTCATGGTCTAGTGGACAAACGATCAGAAGGGTCACCTGATGGTAAGTGACTACTGTCACCTATGGACACCTGCAACTCAAGAGTCACAAGTACGTTGCCGGCCTTTGAGGTGGGAGTTCACTCTTTTCTTGAAGGTTTGAAGGTCGTATCGATCCAGAAATACCACAAGTGACAATTTGTTCCACAGATTAAATTACATTACTTTAATAAAGTTAATAGGTACTACGTAAGCATACAAAAGCCAGGGCAGGGTAGCTGCCTTCGCCTGCGACCCCATGTCTCCATTATATGGTTGACATAAAAGTGACCTAATGGAGTTGCGAAACCGAAACCGGCGGGCTTGTATGAATGGTCTAATGACAGTAGAGGGAGCTCGCGAGGTGTATAATGAAAGAAGTAGGTGGTGGACTGTTGTTGTTACACCAAAGGGAGTAAGTTTATGTGTGTCCACTGTACCTACTTGTGTGTATTTTTACCTCCTTAATCATTCACGTGGCCTGTTATACCAATTTAAAGATGACCTATTACGCTTTACTGTTACACAGTGTAGGTACACCGTATTTTTAAAAAGGAGTTTTGTTCTGTGATTGATTAGTAAGAATGTATCAACAAAATAATGATATATCAAAACTTTCTCACAATTTCCCTAACAAACAAAAATGTGGGTCGCATCCATTTATCACTATTAACACGATGCGCAGATTAGTTCACAAATAAGAGCTTTATCCCACCGACTGATAGTTCTTAACGAGGCCACCGCTTTAGGGTATATACACACTGTGATGCTGATGAATATTTTTTTTATGCGAGTTGAAAATGATAGCATGTATCTCAGTTGTATTTTTTTGCCTATTCATTTAAGTAGAACTATACCCTACGTATTTGCAACGATCTTATAACATCAAAGAATAGACGCTGTAAATTGAGCAATCTTGTAGTACGACAAGCAAATTGTAGTTTAAATTATACAAACTATTAATCCTATATTATCGAAATCGATTGATTTATGTTGCAAGCTATGAACATTAGCTTTACAAAGAATTTCTATTTGACAGCGTTGATATATTCACTGATTACGATTAAGGTCGAACGCGGATTGAGTAGGTGCAGTGCCTCATAAATGAATTTCTTTTATCCCAGACTCATCGCACACAAAGTAGGTGCACTTACGGTACCTATATACTTTTATATATAAAACTATCTATGCGTTATAATCGCTGGTGTATATTATCAGAAGGCTTGTATTTGCTTGCCTCCGTTTTATTATTACTTTTTAAGTCTGCACATCAATCATGGCTACTTGACTCTGCTCTTCTTAAATTTATTTAACAGTAAATTTGTATAATATCACACAACATGGGGACCTTCAAATACTATATAAAATTACACATACCTTGTAAATCTAATAAGCTCACACAAAAAGCCAAAGCACACCTACAGACAAACAAGTAATTACCAAAAAAAATTTAAGATTTTTTCTATTATATCCACCAAACCAGTTATTTTCCTTACTATTCTACTTTTATTTTCTCCTTTCTGTACGTAGCTCTGGAGTCCCTCATCATCTTTAATCGGCGCCGACAGCTCTGCGCTAATGAGAAAAATAATGATGAGCTACAGGTTCAAAGCCTTAATCAACACCTACGTAGTGCTTCGAAGTTTTACTTTTTTTCGGTGTCAGACTTGGAAAATGATGTAATTTAAGTACACCGTTGAGTTATTAATTTCAAATTTTACTTTAGGTTACGATACAGGCTGTTATAAATAAGACGTTATAATTAATTTTTGCTCGAATGGAGAGTACAGGAGACAAATATTCACACTAATGTTGATACTAAACCACAATCCTATTGCTGTAGTATTAATAATAGACAAATTAAATCAGTAAGTACTGTTGTGTTGTCACTCATGAGGGGGGTCCATGTGGGTAGGGACACAGGGTTGTAAAAAGCGCAATAGAACCATTTTGTGTTGCGAGTATTTGTAAGAACTGCTAACCAATTATGATCAGGCGACCTTAGCTTAGACTCCTGCACCCAGTATGAGTGGTCATGAGAGGGATTCGTTCAAAATAGTCATAATGGCTTGCCTAGAATGGTTTGTAAATTTCGAAAACTTTCATAAAAATTATCGAGAGCTTTCAAACAAGCGGGTTTTATCGTGACTGTTTTTGGTTTACCGATAAAACTATGACAATTTATTAAATGAAATAAAATACTCTTAGCTTCAAAAAGTAACTTTTATGAGGATTGGAATTATTCGTAAGACTGCATAGCTGAATCATTATATCAACGAATTAATCATTTTCCAATAACATAAAAAGGAGACAATGCGATCTTGGGTACATATGCCTAGTTATATTTATGTAGGTTTATTAGTAATATTCATATAAATAAATCGGATTTGACCAATTATGACCAAAGGGTACAGACGGGTCAGATAAATTGGGTATCATTAGATTTATTAAGGTAGGAAGAAATATTGCCCCAATTTACGGCCCCTGACCGAAGCTAATTTAAGTTTTAGAAATTAGTTTTATGATAATTTCACACGAGCTTTGAATAGGGAACCGCCAAATAAATCATTGTGGACATCATATATCCAGACCTGCAATATCACAATTAAAGTATCAGCCTCTTGGGCAAATATCAGCAACCTACAGAAGATATAAGTAGCAGTGTATTTCTACTAGGGAATAGACTCGTCATTCGTAGGTCATGTCATTGTCATTACGAGATGATCTCGGGCCTCCATGAGCGCTTGCCTGGGGGTGACGGGATGGGTTACCCGTCGCCCTAGCAGAAGCAGGCCCGAGACGGTGGCGCGACGTGTTCTACGCGCACCTCTCTAAATCGGAGAGGGTAAGGCCCCTTCACCAAATTGTGGGGTCGCCTGCTGTCAAGCAGGCGGCCAAGTCTGCCGGGGCTCACAGGGACTTCCTTTCTAGGGTACACCTGAGTCCCCGGCATTAGGACCGGTTCGAGTCCGACATACTACCTTACCCGGTGGTGACCCGTGGGGGTTTCCACACGTAAAAAAAAAGAAGGTCATGTTAAAGAGTATCCTTACTCTTTGGATTGCAATTTTTTATACTCACTCGTAAATTAATAGTTACGTAGAGTAGAGGTTATGTGTTGTTCAGAAACGTTTATTAGTTTGCACTATGTGATTCAGGAGTCTCTAAATCAAAAGCGAAAGAAGTAACCAAATGCATATTTATTTATAATTGTTACAATTATAGCTAAGTTTTCGTATGGCTATCGCGGTTGGGATTTACCTTTTTTTGTTGTCGGCGAAAATACCATCTGCCTTTACGATCTAGAGCAAATCGTAAGTAAAATAAAGAAAACGATTATGGCTTAAAGTTTTACAGTAGTGCAGATAGTTTAAAAGACTGTGTTTATCTTGTTTTCGAAAATAACTTTCCTTAAACACGATTCCCACTTATCTTTTGAGGTAAGCGGAGCACAGCCGTTCCAAGAATTTTTCACGAAAGGGATCTCGTAAAAACGCGGTTTGATGCGACGTATACCTTTTCAGGCGACAGGTCTTTTTATTTTTTAGGAAATTTGGTCCTGGTCTCTTTGAACAAACCAAGTAAGTTTTCGTTTTGATTAAAAATGTATTTACAGTTGTTACGACTGATTAGTAGGTTGGCGCAAAACCATTGGTTACTGAGGCGCTTTGTTCAAAATAAGACGTCCTATAGCTAAGATAAAGAAGAAAAAAATATGTACAGGTAACGTGGTCGGTATCGGCCACACATTGGCTACTAGTATTTTTTTGAACTCTTCAAAAAAGCCAAAGGATTAAGTTAGGATCTACGTCTCTCTCTACAGGTGCCGTAAGATTTACACAGTAATTACTAAACTTTAGGCTTTGAGTATATGTAAATGTAAATGTAGACTAAATTCTTTGATTAAATAATTTAAAAATTAAATTAAGAAGATTAAACCATTCTTTCTGAGTTCAACAGGAATTCGAGCTGTTGACGATAGGGTAATCTATGGAGGGATAGGATTGTCAATACACAGGTGACAGCACTCGTGTGGCGAGATTTTATAGGCGCCGGTAATCGCTTATCATCGGGTAAGCTTTGTACTGGTTTGACAACTCAAATGTATTAAACAAATAAACAAATGGAAGCTATTTTCTTAAGATTATACAAATGGCTTATGTTTCTTTACTTTTGTTTTGAGATAAAGAATTAGCCTTGCAAATTACTCTTTTAAGAATCACTCTACAACTTTAATATCTTTTAACTAAAATGTATTCTTTTGTTGTATAAAAGATCAGATTTTTGTACTGTCTCGTCCTTTTATAAAATAATGCGAAAAAAGATAATGTGTACCTTTGCTCTATCCGAGCATTTGACTCGCTACTCGAGACCTTTAACTTAACGTTTGGACTAAGTAACAAGCTTTCGTAAGGAACTATAATAAAAAAGATTTCAAAAAACCATTCCTTCTTCAAAATGCTCAAGTAATATTGCCTAGTAAATAGTAGGTAAATAAGTAGTGTTTAAATAAGATAAAAATCGGTATACTTAAGTACATTATGTATACCAATTTATACCTATTATATTGCTAAATATGTACTCGTAAATACGCAGTAAACAGTGAATCAAATTTGAAAAATCCCTCAATGAGTATTACTGATTTTGATGGTGGACTTTAAAATATAAATATACGGTCGATACTTAAAAAAGAACTAGAACAGTAAACAGAATAAATACTCGCTGTGTCCAAGTAGTACATAAAATCTGTGAATCATACAAATGGTGGTTGGGTGGCTAGAGTCTTTACTTTTTAGTTGTACAAGTTGTTTCGTGCACTGTATTTACGAAACAAATTCACTTTCCCAGGGCAGTAAAACTACCTGCAACACTGCTATGACACAAATGTAAGCCAATTACCTTCCGAAACGTAGTTCCGAGTTCACTCTGGCGTTATCTGATCAAAACTGTACTGTTTTTATTGGTTCTCACAACATGATCTCTCACACAAAATAAATGTCAAACGTCAAATCGATGTTGTCAGCCTTTTAAACTTCACACGAGCTACTTATTGACATTTTGGTGTCGGATGGTCAAACATAGAAACTGTATAGAGGGATCGGACTTCCTTCCATTGTCTCATCATTCCCTTCTTGCCAACATTCCCTTTTAATATATTTCAAATTTTGCCAATATTCATTCCCAACGTACGCGAGACCAAATTATAATTGCCAATGTATTTGTGTTTAATATACCTCTGCCTGGATAGGTAATTGGGTAACCCCTTGTGGATACAAGGGGTTACAGGCGTGAGTGTATGGTACGTATGTTATTACAACCTAGTTTGCACGTTTGATTGTATGTATGAATATTATTCATAATTCGTGATTAAGCACCCAAAATGAAGCATTAATCAGGACTTAACTTCCGTATCCGGTGAAAATTATGTATTAATTAACATGACAGGCTTGACTTTCTGCTCTTATCTTACTTGATCGCTTGCGCCTGTTGTATTTCCATATTAACATTTGTAGTATTTAAATTCAAAAATAGTAGGGATATTTATGTAGTTCTTTACTTCTGGAAATGATTATGCTCAAATATTTAATATTGGGCTGTATTTCTTCAATTTTTACAGTTAAACTTTATGTAAAATTCTTTCCTGAACACCTTGAACATACTAGATATAAGTAATTCAAGCCCAAGTTTATTTTTAATTCCTACCTGCTATGCTTATAACTTGTGCCACTATAAAACCAAGCAGGCGTAGAACTGTGCGACCTCCAAATCCCGCCAGTAAATCTCGTAAAAAGGCTTTGCCTGGTTGTATCTAGCGTCGATTTACCACAACACTGCCTCGTATATAATTCAAACGAGTTTAGTTCCGGTGGTTCACCCGATGATATCTCACTTTTGACAACATTTTTGTTGTATAACATAAAGGTAAATTTGAGATACTGGCGGTGACTGTTCAACAATTGTGAAACATGGAAATTCTTCTTGCCAGTTAACGTAATCCTCGAATGCGGTATTTTCAACGTGGTCAAAGCAAGAGGTTCTCGCTTGACTTGACACATAATAAGCTGTATAAGGTAGTAGTAGAGACTTTTTTAGCTGGTACGCATTGAGGTGTAAGCTGGTGTTCTGTTTATTTCGTAGGTGCGAGAGTCGTTATTCGTTTGTACGGAGATAGTGTAGCTAGCTCTTGTGTAAAGGGATTTGTAACAGGGGTTTGTTGTGAATTGTAATATTTATCACTCATGTCATATTGAGCTATGAGCATAGAATAGGTGGCAAACGAGCAGACGGATCACCTGATGGTAAGTGACTACCGCCGCCCATAGACACCTATAACTCAAGAGTCACAAGTGCGTTACCGACCTTTAAGGTGGGAGCCTACTACTCTTCCCTCTCTTCCCCTAGGAAGGGAGGGAAGAGGGGAAGAGGGGGAGGAGAGGGGGAGGGAGGAGGGGGGGAAGGGGGGAGGAGAGGGGGAGGGAGGAGGGGGGGAAGGGGGGATAGGGAAGGGTTAGAGTAAGTAGATGCTATTATTACGTCGTAAAAATTAATATCATATACAGGGTGTTACAGAAGGGTGTGGTCATATTTTAGGGTCGTATAGTAAGTAGATCCCATGAATAACGTGAAAAGTTAACAATTTTAGAAAAAATCGTGATTTTTAATACAGAAATCAGTCTTATTTTGAAACTTTCAAAATTAACTTGAAAATTGACTGATAAAGCTAATCTTTCGTAAAAATGAAATGCAGAAGAACATGAATGAAACTATGGGTATTTAATATCAAGGATGTTAATAGAATTTTCGGATTTTCCTGAAAATATAAGCAAAATCATTGAAATTAGCACGAAAATTCATAAAATGTTGTTTAGAAAATAATGTTCACCTACACTAGGAGAAGCAATTTCCGAGGAATAAAAAATTCTAAATCTATTTTTTTTTTCAAGCAGAATCAAATATTTGTCGACTACACATTATGCTCCTACAATTTGACCACACCTTCCTGTAACAAATATTTGTTAGTAATATAAAGAATGTAATAGACATTACAAGTAATAAAATACAACAAAGGTCCGCGCCGTGTCTAACTCCTTCCTATAAAATCGTCGTAAAATATCCCGAACAGTTCGATTATTGGATCGCTAACATATTCCACCTTTGTAAGGCGACGTCTTTGGATGTTAGACATCTGTCCGTATCGTCAAACGACGTTGTATAACTGTATGATCGTAATTTAATACTGAAAACGGTTTTGATAACCTGTTCAAACGTTACTTGACTATTCTTATTTATTAAGATATTCCGAGTTCGAGGAATTTTTTTTATATTTACTTCGAACAAGTGCTTTATTAGCTAACTACGGAAATGAAGATCGTAG
This sequence comes from Euplagia quadripunctaria, assembly GCA_963859945.1. Taxonomy (NCBI): domain Eukaryota; kingdom Metazoa; phylum Arthropoda; class Insecta; order Lepidoptera; family Erebidae; genus Euplagia; species Euplagia quadripunctaria. The sequence continues at coordinate 12,603,789 of OY982567.1, forward strand.
CAATCTACATTTCCGTTGTTACTTATGATATTCTATTGTAAATTGTTAGTAGGAAAATATAATAAGTTTTAGTAGAAAGGCTCCTGAGTTTACAGTAGGCACATGTGCAGAGGTGAATGAAGGTACTCTTTTATTTCTGTTGTGTGCCCCTGGTCAGTCTCTGAGAATAGTTGAAAGACAGCGCTTAAATTGTCAGCGAAGGTTCTGGCTTTCTCCTTATCTGATCTTGCCCACCCACCTCTATTATCTCTGATTGGAGTTATTTGAGCTTTAGGTTTGTTTAAGGTTCTGGTTGCTTTCCACAGTGAATAATTCGTATCTATTGTGGGTGATAGTGTTGATACACGAGTACCGTCAACATTATCATCCGATGTTGTTAGGTATCATTTCTAGTATACCGCCGTTTGCCCGAATTTTATTTGCCCTAATATCATTTGCCATAATAGTCAACAGCCATAATATTATATGACGTAATATTCATTTTCCCTACTCTTATTTGCTATATTAGTCACGTGCTAGAAGCTTTGTTTCCCATAAAGTCACTTACCATAACATCATTTGTCATAATCATTGTAAGCCCTAATTATCACATGCTATAATTATCATATGCCATAACATCATTTGCCATCGACATTGGGTAATATCAGGATTGGACATATCAGGAGAAACTGGATGCAATCGGGACTTTAGGGCACCCCGACTCGGATAGGTTAGGTTAAAAGGGGATGGCGGGGTCGTTTGAGCGAGCGAAGCGAGCGAATAGAGATCATCCCCTTCGTGGTTATTATTTTATAAACCACCCAGAAGTAGTTTTGATTATTACGGCGTTAAATTTAAACATTTAAATATTTGTCTAATAATCATTATGGCGTTTAAATATTATGTCTAATAATTATTACGGCAATTAAAAATATGAAAAACAATACGTATGGCACTCGTATCTTATGGTATCTAAGTTTCGGGCAATTAAAAGTATGTCATGTGTCTTTTAGGGCAAACAAAACATTCGGGCAAATGAAATTCGGGAATATGATGATTATGGTATATAATCTTCGGGTAAACAATAGACAACCATCATTTCTATGAGATTGTTTAGTTCTTCTGAGCATTTAGTAAATAAAGTTGTATCTCGGGTATTTGGTGGTATGGCAAATTTTTCAGTCTTCTTTTTCTTTTATTTTGTCTATGATGTTCTTAGGGTATATGTTGAGTTTCATGAAGATGCTTTTACTTTTAGGTGTAGCTTTGTTGGCGGCTTTATGTATGGTAATGTTTAATTCCGCAACTTTGTTTTCTAAGTCTTCGATCGTTAGGACCTTTTTGTGTAGCTTTACTTCTGTGGCTATAACCCTTTAATATATTTTCCAGTTTGTATTTTTCGTATCATATAATAATATGGGGAGTTCAGTTAGGGTCACGCTTGTACAGATGTTAAGGATAACTGGTGTGTGGTCCGAGCTTAAGTCAACACACGATTCCATATTTGTAAAGTTCCTGTAAATTTTTTGTAATAAAAAAGTCCAGTAAATCAGGAATCTTGTTCCTGTCAGTTGGCCAATAAGTAGGTTCACTATTGGAAAGCTATTCAAGCTTAATTTTTTCTGTTACTTGTAGAAGTTGTGTGCCTCTTGAGTTAATAAGTCGGGAGCATAGTGTGTATGCTTGGAGTTCTAGTCGCCACCACAAATAAATCTGGGATTCATTTTAGCAAAGAAGTTTAAAAAATCTCCTTCAGATATTGTGTGTGTAGGAGGGCAATAAACTGCAGATATTACTGTTTCGATGTTGTATTGTAGTGAGTTTTATAGATATTGTCTGTATTTTTTCGAATTTCTGCCAGTATTTGTTATTATTTTTGATAACAATGGCTGTTTCCAGATGGATGATTCACTGTGTGTACGAACCTTGTTAACCTTGTTTAAGATTTTAGAGTTATATCTATCAGCTGTTTGAAAGGAAGCTTCTAATTTTGACGTCTTTCCGTCAAGCCGTTGCGCCGTTCCAAGTTATTACTCGAAGGTTGCAACCAATATTTTTTTAGAAAGACTGCTTGACTAGCTGAATTATGTTATTTAACATTTTGTCCGTCATCTTCAAATTACAGCTATCATTGACTGCAGCACCTTTTCCAGCATAGTTTTCAGTTGCTGGGTAATATTGTGGGTGTCCGTGGCGCTTTCCACCTATTTTGTTAGTTTAATTTGTTTTGGTTGCCTCTGCATATGTCTTATTTGTGTTGCTGTCACTTGGAGTTTTGTGTGTAATAATTTTTTTGGTTTTGTCAGCTGAGACATAATTTTCTTTCGTTTTCGATGTAATTTTTAATATTTTTTCTTTGTATTGTTTGTAAGTTTTACAACCTTTGTAGCTGGCAGGGTAATTCTCCCGACAGTTAGTACAAGCGGCATCAGTATCTGGTCTTTTTTGCAGGTCGTGGTAGGATGTTCTTTCTCACATATCTAAAGGGTCTATAACATTGATTTTTAGTATGCCCAAATCTCTGGCACCTTTTGCATTGCAGAGTTTCTTTGCTCTTCTTTTTGTTCAAATGTAACTTTCAAGTTGTTTATATGTTTTACACTAAATATTTCTTTATGTGTCCTTTTGTTTTGGCCCTAAGTCCACATAAAACATTGGTAGAGGGTTTTTTGACGTACGATGTAGTACATTGACTATTTGTCTGACTTCGTGTCTCATTTCAGTTAGTTCTTTTGCAATTTGTTTGGTGTCTTCTGAAAAGTGAGGGCCACGTAGTATGATTCTATAGGTTCTTTCGCTTTTTTTAGCTTATACGTGTAGTGTAATATATTACTAGAAATAAAGTTTTCTATAATGCACTTATAGGTTTGTTTGTCCTTGGGCATTATTATGATAATATGACCTGATCTGAGAGTAGACTCTCCTTACTCGATGTCGACAGGAATGATGGTGTTGACATAAGGGGGCGAAGGGGTTACGTTATTGCTGTCTCTGAATTCTTCAAAATGGTGAACATAAACCACAAATATTTAGCCCAACATGTAACCCTCAAAAATAATGAATGAAAATTTTAGGTGTTCTGAGAAGAAAACCAAAATCTTTGTAAACTATCTGGATTCCTACGAAGGAGGGTAATAGAATGTGGCATTGACCTCTGGCTGACGAACGGAAAGAGTGGCTCTTTGGAGAGATAATAATTTTGTAAACAAATTAAAGAGACAGTGCCGATTTTAGGCAGCTTACATGATGGTAAATTATTGTGTATTGCTGTACAAATAATACGGTAAACGCGTAGTCTTTATAGACTGGCTCTCGCCGTCTGAATTCAGAGGTAAAAATTCAGAGGAAAAACCACGGTAACAGTACCTTCGATAACACTTTTCAATCTCATTATGGGGTTTTCTTCAATCTGTGTGCAATGCAATGCAATTGTGTGTCTGTGCTTATCCTCGATAAGATATCCATCTATTGCTAGATACGGCGGATCCTCGGGCTTATTGGTCTAGTTCAGAGAAAAGCTTTTTTCTTTAAAAGTTTATTACATAAACAGTTACTATTACGTGAACGAAATTCTAAATGATGGTAAGTCTAGCTGCAGATGAAAAATGTAATTTTAAGATTCCGTTACACTTAAAGATAAACAAGTCAAGTTAATATAAATATATTTAAACCGTCTTCAAATAAAAAAGTACCTCAGTACTACATTATCCCAAGTAATGCTTGTAAGAACAGAAGTACAGGCCATATATTACAGACGTTTGTCCCGTGTGTACTCCTCCAACTTTTACCGCATAAGGTTCACAACGGCCATTAGGCAGGTCAAATAAAAAGAAAAGGTCAACGACCGAACAGAGATTGCAAAATAATCTGTTATGGCACTTTTTAGGGTTCCGTACCGAAAGGCTGCCAGCGGAACCCTATTACTAAACCTCTCCTGTCCGTCAGTCTGTCGGCGGGCTGTATCTCATATGCCGTTATAGGGATACCGTTGAAATTGTTGTTGAATACGATAACACACGTGAACTTGAGTTGTAGTTTATCTTCGTTCTGAATGCGATAATCACACTGTGCTAACCTGTAGTATATATTCCTACTGTTAGTTCATCCCCAACTAATTAAAACCTCCCAGAAAACGGGTATACAGAAATGAAAGGTCATATGTAGTACTGAGATTATGGATTATATTTTAGAGGGAATTAGAATTATACTTCCTAATAGAAAAGTTATGGACAGTGTCTATTCTTTTACGGTTCAATCATAGTTCATTCATTTCATAATGTCAACAAGGCATAAGGTGAAAACATGGATGTTAGTTTTCAAAGAATATTTATTGTTTAATTAATTAATAATTGTTTTTATTGTCAAAAAATATTAATTATTCCATTAGCTTGCATTATTCACGTCACATCAAATTTCAATGAACGATTTTTCTTCTTTTCTGCTTTCTTTTTCTTCTTTTAAGCACACATGCTTCTATCCACTGTCAAATATTACTTAGTATTTCTCTCCAATAATATTTCTTTCATCCCTTTCCCTTACATGCCCACACAATGAGAAAGCGCTCTTCTGAACTTTTCTATGTCTGGTTACACTTCACTTTTAATTTACTTCTCAATTATATGCATCATTTAATTTATTCAATCCTCTAACAAATAAAATAATAACTTAGAAAACTCAATGCCCAAATAGTATCTAGTGGCTACAACACAATACCATTGTCGTATCTTAACATGTCAATGCTATCAAAACTTTTTATAACATATAATATTTGTAAATTCTTATCTATTCCTGAAAATACTTTACCAAATACCGACCCATCTCAAAGCCTTAAACAAAAACTTTTCAATAATGCTTAAACTATTAACTGAAAGTTAATTTCTCCTGAACTATGTCGAGCGGAGTTCAAATGCGATTCTCGGATTAGTGGCGATGAAACACATACTTCGCTGCTTATGATAAACTATTGTTAACTAAGTAATTTAGAAGGTTCAAGTGACTGAATTAGAGAGTTTTTCCTATTGGATTAGCTATACATATTTAACTTAACTTTACTTAACTTTCAGGAATTCATTGTTTGATGCTTGCGGTATATAATATATTCCCGAGAACTACGAAGAAATTAGACTTGAGAAAATACTAGTTAAGAAAATGAAATACAAGGTCATGTATCCATGATTAACTAGTATTAACTAATATTAATAGTATTTTTTTTATGTGGTGATATCTACATACCAAGAAATATACTTTAAGATCACCAGCAAAAGACTACCTGAACTACGTATTAACTACTGATCCTGCATCGCACAGTGAAACTTCTCGTCCTGTTATGGACCAAGTGATAAAATATTGCACTATTTATAATGCCCGGACAATAGGAATAATTACATGTCAAATCGGGCTATGTGGTGAAAGCTAATACAAATTTCGTTTTTTATCACATTATCTGACCATTGTGAATTTTGCTACATACCTGTTGGGCAAGATAACAATTATACCAATTAAGTTATATTAAGTAGGGCGCTAGGACCAAGAATGGACCATATATGGAAGGACCATGGTCATTATCAAACACGCGTTGCTACAGAGTGCAGTTGTTTTCCATTAAGTTTACGAGTAAGCTATTTTTTAGATTTTATTTCTACGGCGGAAGGGTTTTATATTGCTTAAATCTCAAATTAAAACTAATTCGGAACTTCGATAGGGTATGTAATTAGTAATTACTTTAAAAAGTTGATATGAATGTGAATGAATAATTTGAAAGTGTGTTAGAATGGCATCAGGAGAAAGAGATTTATGATACAGTTGATATGGATGTAAAGGTGGTATATGTCTAACAGATGTGCAATGTGTAACCCAAAATGCCACCCAAGTGATAACGACGTGTCGTGGGATGTCAATTCGTGGGATGTTCTATCGAATAGCATTGTGTATTAGAAATTAGCGAGGAAGATATAAAATGTCAACTTTATAATGATTAAATTTCACAATAAAAATAGGACAAAGTACATACTAAATAAATGTATGTATACATATTTCAATACAATAATGTAAAATATTTAAGCTATTTTTAAAATACGTGCATATTCCCTACTGAATAAAGTACATATCTTTATTACTCTGCCCAATAGGTGGGGCACATTATTCATGCATCCCGGTTCATTTGCTTAATTCAATCGCTATTATTATATTGGGCATTTTTTAAACGGTCTGGACATTATGAATAATGCTATATTAATCACTTGGTCCAAGACATGTAAGACATGTATACATACAGACACTCCCGAAGGGCTAAGCATAGGCGTATTAAACACCCACATTTTGCCCAGTATAATTTGGTTCCACTCATGTAATAGGGGCCAAGGTCATTGTCACCAACCGGGCACTTTGAAAATTAAGGATGGGAAAATTGGGTGTATAAAAGTAAGCAAGAAGGGAAGACGATGGAAGGAAAAAGTTATTGCTTATAGAGATGATGGATGAGAGAGAGGTCAGTGTTGCATAACTGTAACTCAAACTGGCTAATGCCGGGAAGTCCGAGGCCTCAAACTTTAGCTGATAAATATGTATGTGTATATTATGTATAAGTTGTTAACACAAACCGGGGGGCCGCGGCCCGTCAGGCATAATCACAGAGTCTGGAAGAAGGATCGTCCCTTTGTATTCTTCCTTTCCTCCACAAACAGTATACTAATAGTAATAACTTCACACATCTCACACACGGCTGTCTGATCCCAAACTAGGCAGAGCCTGTACTATGGTAACCAGACTGCTGATAAACATACTTATATATTTCTAAATACATACATATTATAGATAAATTACACCCAAACACAGAACAAATGATCGTGCTCATCACACAATGATAGGTCCTGGGTGGGAATCGAATCCACGACCTCTGGTTTAGCAGTCATTGTCACTAACCACTAGACCAACAGGCCCGTTTGAATGATTGTATTTCGAATAGCTATATTCACAGATGCTTCACTAGATCTTCCCAAACAAGAATGATAAATGATTTTTTCCCGTTTTAATATGAATAATAATGATGTTAATATTTACAAAAAGCATAAAATGTATTTTAAGCTAAATGCTTAAAATACATTTTATGCTTTTTGTAATATTATTGCAATGTGAGTGGATTTACGATAGTACACATATTAGATACTTACAGTGATGAGTTTCACTTGTCGACTAGTGTGTTCTTAAAGCTAATATTTGACTTCACTTTTGATCCAAAACGTCATTTTCCTTCAAACATAACATCGTCGTTACACACCAACTAAAAAAATATTACTTCAAAAAATTGCCTACATATTTCACACGTTATTCAGGTACAATTTTTCATCCAACACCAGTCAGTAAGCTGTCGACAATACCGTAGTACATTACTGTATTTGCTTAGATAGTGGCGTTAGACGCGAGGCGACGCGCCGTAATGGATTTCTGACGTTGAAATAAATGATAGATCGCAGCGCACGATGCATTACCTGTGGACAAGAAGGTGTGCTACGAATTTGTTTAGAGGTACCAGTTTATTTGTACTTTTATAAAATAAGATGATTTACACAAACAACATAAGTACAATATACGTAGTTTTAATTAACCAAGTTAAGTCGTCACGTTGCATTTGTTGTGTATTTTGTGGGTTATATTTTATGAGAGAGGGGTATTCCACGTAATGGTGATCGACCTCTAAAATAAGTCTGCAAAACAATATTACTACAAGTGACTTAGGCGTCAAAATCATTAAATGAAGGTTCAAAATTCAATATAAAATGTGATTTGACCTTACCGGTATAGCGTTGATTACACTTACAAGCTTTGAGGTCACATCACCAATCATCACTTCGGTGCTGAACTGGATTTGCAGCGCAAGACTCAGTCTCCGTCGCCGGCACGATGCATGGTTTCTGGTTCTGGTTTTCACACCATTCTAATTTAACGTACCAAACGTTCACTTATCTTCCATGGCAGTCAAATAATTCAAAATTGTATGGTGCTCCAAACCAGAAATAGCCGTATTATTTTAAAGCAAATAGTAGATGGGCGCGTGAGATAACATCATGTGTATATCTCACTTTGATGTTACGATACTAAGCAGAATTTTTTTAAAACAATAAAAGTCGGTTGATGTAAATAAATTTCACGTGTTTTCTCGACGACGATCGAGCGCAGAATGAATTCAGAATCCCTTCGGCACACGTGCACACCTGTGTTTATGCAACTTGATTTTGGCGGAGCGAGGGTACCCCCCTCTTTTTCACTATTCGTATAAACCTTATAGTCCTTTACTCTTTTGTGACGCATAAGAAAAAAACAATGTAAAATATAAACCGTTTTAAATGTTAAGGGTGATCTGTTTATTTAGACTGTTTTGAGTGGTGTCAATCATAAGCATATTCATGGGTATACCCAGGATGAGAGCAGCTACCCTCCCTCCCTCCCCTAGATCTTGTATGCCTACATACCTATTAAAGTTAGTTAGTCTTTTAAAGTAACGTTTAAGTGAAATTATTAATTTGCCCAACCCCTGGACCATAAAACAAGTGCGGGAGAATATTTGGACCCCTGGGCAAAGCACCCCCATGAGCACATTTGTATTGTTTTACTGTCTAACTAAATAGATAAAAAAGAATCAGGTTAACTTTAAAACTGTAGTTCGATTAGACTGCTACTTCTAAACAAGTTTTAAGCCCATCCAAGTCGCAACACGTTCCGCATAACGAAATGAAGTGTATCCGAAATAAATCCATTTGGAATAAACACGTACACGTAGACATTTGACTTGGTGTGATTGATTGTTTTTTCTCGTATTTTATTGATATGGCACCGGATAAGTAATGGAGGACCTGGTAGCCACTTTAGATGTTTGTATTATGTATGAGTCCGGGGAATTTTAAATATATATCACTGACTTTATTGATATATTGAATTCTTTGAAAGCATGCAAGGGCTGTACGTGAACATAAGTGGTTAAATTTCTCTTTGGCTTCGTACTTGAGCAAAATCTATAATCCGAATAACTTAACTCATTTTATTCGACTACTTTTAATTGGATATGACATACATTTTATTTTATCTGGACCAGTGGTCAAACAAACATGTAAATTAATTATGCAAAGTGTAAAGATATGGTAAATTTTGAGTGCGCCAAATTTTTTATACGATTAGTTGTGTATTTTTTTTAAATTTATATTGTTGAATGTAAGTTTGTACAATGTTAAAATCCCGCTGCCATTGTTATGTCCGTGAATCACAGATCTTTTTACTAGTGCATTTTTGGGTAAAATAAACTCCGCATTACCTAGAACAGATTGTGTGTTTAACTGCTACTGTTTACATGTATGACTATAACTTTAATTCAATCATTAAATTCGTCTACTCTGTAAAAAAATATGTAAGTACATACAAAATATCTGACGTGACACATTGAGAACTTTCTCCTTTTTGTAAACGTCTGTTAAGAAATGTATGTCTTAACTTATATAAATAACTAAGTACTATACGCACATAGGTATGTTATGCTTTGAAATACACAATAAGCCAGGGTACACAAGCTCCAGTGGAAAATACTAATTAATTGGGAACGACAAAGTTCCCTCCCTGTTGCATCGTTCCAACTCCGTGTTTTATCACGGGCTCGACCCGGCCGCGGGCGAGGCAGCCATTTGTCCTCTAATAGTAGGTTACACTGTATAATTCTCTGGAAAAAATGCAAGACAAGAAGCAAGCTTGGAAGAGAAAAAGTAATGAGGTTCTACTAATTTTATTTTGACGTCATTTGTTTAATACGATGTTTTCATTAAAGGTTTTTCTTCAAATTTATCTTATTAAATAATAGTAAAAAACAGTTACAGGTTGTTGGTATTGAAATTTGTGCTTATATATATTAAAAATCTATTTATATATATATGAAATAATCGCTTATAAACTTGAAAATGCTACAATACATGTTATGTGATACTTTTAATATAAAATGGAACACTATAAAGGATCTAGGTACCTACCTAGTGATCTGTTTGAAGTCGGTGCCAAGTTCGAAACGCAATAAGTAATACTTAGGGATATAAACACGTCAATAAAAAACAGCACATAATTATAATGAAATCTTTGAATAATTTATTTAAAAACAACCTGTAAATTTACTAGTACTTATGCGCAGCAGTCAAATCATGTAAATTTTTATATATATAATAACAACGTAATAAAGTATTCAAAATTCAATATCATTTGAGACGTGTGTCAACGGAGTCTGTTCGTTTAAAGCCCCTCGCAGCTGGATCGCCACGGTGGATCCAGCCTATCTATCAAGTACCTATGTATTTAGCTTGGCACCGACTTCAAACAGACTAGTAGGTACACTTTTTATATAAAACTAACATTATAAAGGCTCTATCCTTTATAATGTTACTTTTATATTAAAATCGTCAAATGTATTGTAGTCTCTTCGCCATTTTTTTTTTTTTGTGTTGTTGAAGTTGGTTTAACTTTTCCTTTAAAGTGTAATTCGTAGACACGGTAAATAGAATATTACTTACTGTAATGTATGATACCGAACTGCAGTAGATATGGTGGATTCAAAATCAAAATTATTTATTTACTTGAAACATGTCAGACACAGGTTTTACAAACAGTCATAAGTAAGTCATGTTTCACCTGTCTTATGGCATGCAAATGCCAATCACAACAAGAAAATTATTAATAATATCAAAATTATACTTACAAAATAATAATTCACTAATAAACCTCAATATAATTTCAAATTTCTACTAATGTCAATAATATATTTACTTTAGTATAATAAGCCCGATACCTTATTTAGATAAAGAAGGTGGTACGATTTTTAGTTTGCTTAGCAACTTACGGCATGATTTTTTTTTGTAATATTTTCACACATTGATAAGTTGACACAGCCGAACGTAGAACCTCCTCCTTTTTTAACACGGTTAATAACAATAACAACACATCAATGTTGCTTAATTTCAATAAAAAAACACACTATATCTGTCCTTAATTTCTGAGAGTTTTCTTCGTTTTCCTCAGATACCATCATCGGACTTGGTAAAAAATGGACCACCTTAGGAGCATACCATTTCAAACAAAAAAATAATTTTTTGAAATCGATTCATATATTTAACGGAAATATCGGTGAACATACATAAAAAAATATACATGCAGAAGAACATAGAACCTCTTCCTTTTTTGAAGTCGGTTAAAAAGCAAAAACTTATTTATTTAGCTCAGCTCACAAAGTAACACTACTATGACTATCAAGGCTAAACGATAAACTCATAGGTACTAACTAGTGAGAAAATAACCTGTCAACAAAAACAAAAACAGCACTTTATCATTTATTACAACTTTCATAAATATTTCGTTCGTATCATAGATCTACTGTTTTACTCACGTGTATTTCTAGATAGTACGACTAGTTCAAGGCCCGATGGGGCCTTTTTATCAGGCGCCTCACTTACACACTCACACAGGAGTGTGGCACCTGGCACCGTCGCGGCAGGTCACTTCACTAGTACAAAAGTACAAAAAACAATGTAATCGAAAAGTATAACATTTTTGATAACTTCATTGGTTAAGGATCCCCGTCGGGCCTATAACTACACGGGCATCCTTGAAATACCCCGTGAGTAAATAAGCATTAATAAATAAGTAGTTTAGTAATTGGCAATAAATTAATTCCAGTACTTAGTAATTAGTACGATAAGTTACGTCATGCAATGTCAAAGCCTTCTCTTAGATCGTAATCTTGTCTAAGTAAGGACGGAATTTGTATGTAGCGTATTAGATGTGTCAAGGCTTCTTTTAAAGTTCTAGTCGGTTTAGGATACTTCAAACATCAACACATGATTATATCAGCTTTAATAGCAACAGGTACCACTAACTACACAAACACACAACAGTAACCAATATAATCTCGAAATATGTATTTACTAGCTGTTGCCCGCGACTTCGTTTGCTTGGAAATTCAAATTTTTCCCACGATAACCGTACATTTTCTGGGATGAAAAGTAGCCTATGTCCTTCCTCAGAACATAATCTATATCCTTGCCATTTTATTACGATCCGTTCAAAAGGAAACATACAAACAGAGTTACTTTCGCATCTATAATATTAGGATAAATATTTAATTGCTTAAGTTGTGTTTAGCGCAGACAAAATCAACCAAACGCATTTTTGAGAAACTTCCGTTCAGTGTAAACTAAACGGAAGTTACATAAAAATGCGTTTGGTTGATTTTTATCTGTAGTAGATACACCAATATGCTAGGTTACTCCAACAGCCTCTTAACCGTGACCGCACACGGAAAAGATATGGTTACCAAGGACATTACTGTGCAAATGACTAAGGCGTGATGGTTTCATAATTGAATAATATTTTATTCATACATAAATTTTCTACCTAATTTTATCAAAGTTTCTGTACAAATATTTTTATTTATTATTTATTACCACAAACATGAAAATGGTTTTAGTTAAAACTACTTTCCAAAACTTAAACTTAAAGCGTCTAATACAAAATTACTTTGCAAAGTCGTGCTCCAAGTACCTGAGGCCTATATACAACTCTAAAGATTAAACTCAAAAGTAATTTATCATTAAATTTATAACAAGGAGTGAAAATACTATATTGTTAACCGTAGTTATTTAATCATTCCAGAGGGAATTCTATAATAAATAACAAAATACTTTTTTAATATTCATGTTCCTTTTTGTTTTCCCTGTGCGACTCAAAATAAGTTTATTTATTTTTTGCTTTTTAGTTCTTTTTGTTAGTTAAATTTTTTATATTTTTTTTTCATCATCAGCTTAACTGCATAATGTGATGATTTCTAAACGCAAATACCTGATAAAGTTATGAAAAGTAAACAGAAACACTATTCGTTCCTACAATTTTTGAGGGTTTCTCTCAATTTTATCAGGATCCCATCATCAGATCCTAACTTCCTTGGCATGGGACCACCCTTGAGGTATACCCTACCTAGCAAAATAGAATAATCAAAATCGGATCATAAATAACGGAGAGAGGGCTGAACATACATAAAAAAATATACATATATATCGTCGAATTGAGAACCTTCTTTTTTTCCATCGGTTAAAAATGAAATAAAACTTTATATTCGTCTCAACACAATAGCAAATTTTTATTGTACTAACTTGGAACACTCAAACTATAGTGATTTAAAGATTCCTTCGATTTCTATTTCTACTCAGGAAAATTCTTTCAATATACATACTATCACTAACTTCAATGTTCTCAGTATTATCGCTCTCAAATAATACTCCAAAACAACATTAAAACAATTAGTCAACAAAACAGTAGACAACAAACAAATCTTCAGTTGGATTTTTTCCCCGGCACAGGTGTTATGGCACGATGAAATATAACAGTTGCTTGGAGTTGCCGTGAAACTGAAATTAACTAAACTCAACTGGGACTGTTAATTTCATTACCCGGCACTTTTTGTTTCATATAATTTGTACTTGTAATTGCCTTACACTTTTGGGGTTCTTCGAAAACTGTTTCGAGTAAATTTAGGTGAAGAATAATGTTGGCGGTAGCATTTTTCCGTTTTTAGTACATGTGAACCAGTACCTTTAAGGTACCACTACCTTACATCAGCTGCATAATCGTGAAAATCACATTGTTATAAGATTACTCTTATAACTGTTTTTAAACTTTCGCGACTTTGATACCTATTAGATGTGTAACTCGGGACTTAATCGTGATAATATTTAAAAGGTACGATACCTCTTGGTTACCCGACGTTTCGATCGAATTGCACCAATCTTGGTCACTTCACGAGTTGACTGATGAGAGCTCAGTGAAGCCTCCGTGAAGTACGAGTTTAAGCAACTACCCGCACTTGGTTTTCACAATTTTTCTTTTTATTCGTACTATCGGTACTTCGACACACTACACTTACGACGTATCCTGAATGATGTTGAGGGTTGAGTATTCAAAGTAATAAATTATAAATATTTATTTTCCCTTTAAATTCCAATCTTCTATAAACTCCCTGAGCTTGCTAACTGTAAGGAGATCCTAAAATATAAACCTTTCTCATTGCAAAAGTTTTTAAAATACCATCTTACAATGGCGAACTATTTTATTTCTAGCGCCACGTCCGGGAGTTCAATCATCACGTGTATGGTCTCCGCGGAGGGGGGAAGAGGGAGGGAGTTGAATTACCACACTTACCTCCGGGATTACTGGAACACCTCTACTCTTTATTTTCGATAGGTGACAAGACTAGAACAGATAAGTTATCTGTAGTAAGGAAATAAATATGTTTAGCTTTTATTTTCACGATAAAAAGTAGCTTAGAGCTTAGTCCTTAAGAGTATTTGTTTGACACATTTAATAATAATCAAAGATGTCAAAATTGAAACTAACTGTGTATTAAGGTAATAATGGTAAAGCCATGAGAGATAGATGGAGAAACGGCGTATTATTTACTGTTGGTTTTTGTACAGGATTACAGTAAAGGAAGTCGACAATGAGTTTCTAGATGTACATGCATTCACATAAAAAACAGGTATTGTTGGCTAGTGTAAAAACCCCAGTTACCACGTGGCAAGCATATTGTCAAGTTTGAGCAATATTTTTAAGCTCAGGGAATCTAACTGGTAATGTATTGTCCGAAAAACCCGGAAAATACTGCATGACTAAGGAATCGATCTCTGTACTTCAAGATGACAATTGTATACAATTTCTACACATTTCGCGGAAGAGGCATTTCAAATAATAAAATATCAAAATATTACTCGAAATAGTAATAATAATAGTTTACGGCTTCTTGAAAACTCGAATTGTACGAATATGAAACCTGGGAACCGATAGTACTCCACAGAAGGTGCAGTGGCACAGAATTTTAACTCCACCATAAATGTACCGTGGCAATGATCGTAAAGCATTTTCACGGTACTGCGCACACAGATCCAGATCAAACCAGTTCGAATGGGTTCAGACCAGTTGAAAGCGGTTCTATATATTTAAATTGGCTTTGATTTGAGTCACGTTTGAAATCAATTTAGTTTTAGCATATTTCATAGTTGTGCAATTTTGAAGAAACGTTGTTTAAATTTTCATAGATTTCCTAAAACAAAACTAGGTATTTAATACAATGCCATGTTCTTTCAATCCTACAAAATAATAAAAGCTCAAATATTTCATAACGTCTATGTTTTATTGTTCTAAATACACAATGTAATTTTTAAGATAATATAAAAACAATCACATTGTAGAAAAATTTGGCTTAGGTTGCATTGGGTTTTCTGGAATTTTGGACAACAAATAACTAGTTGCAGTTTAAAGCTTGAAACTATGCCTAAAAATATAAAGATGCCAAAATGTGAATGTATCACAACAAAAAGGTCGCGATGCTTATGATAAGCAATTTTATTACATGAACTCAGCTCTCGAAATTTATGGTCCTTTTGCGTAACAAAAATAGAACCCCATTTACTGGTGGTAATTCTTTTTCGTAACACCTTGAGTTCGCATGAGTTACACAACTCAAACTAAGTAGTAACAGTATTGAAAACATTTGTTGTTTATCCGTGTTTTAATAATTCAACCAAGACAAATAATTCTTAAGGAACTTGGTTTGATGCAATATTATGTGTGAGTGACTTGCAATATATTATTTCATTTGTAGTGCTTCAAAGTGAATAGATCTGAACTAGTTTAATATTGCATTGTCTTCAACAACGCGAACACTTGATAGCTCGCTTTTATTATCTGAAAAAAAAAATACAATATTATTTGTGCTCTGCCAAACTTACTTATTCAAATTAAGCATCTGAACTTTTCAAAAAATATGGACGGGTATCCTTGTAAAAATTACTAGTATATGATGCCTGTCTTCTTAAATTTAAACAAGGAAAACCAATTTAGAAAGAGAATAAAGAAACCGTATGCAAATAGTCTTGATCCTGAACTGTCCTTTTCCGCTGTTGAGTAGGGTATCAGAAGAATAGATAAAATTAGTAATGCACTTTTGATACCATTTTTACTGCTAATTATTTATTATTTAAAGAAAGATTTAAAATGATTTTAGACTTTAAAGCCTCAAAATAGATGAATTTGGAAGTTTAACTTAAGTTTTTTAGATTAAATTTAATGATATGAAAACCCATCACTTACATCGGTCATGGTACTCAAAGACAAATCTTTTCCAAAAGCCGTTCTTACGGAGTAGTCTTTCTTTGTATTATATCTGACGATAATTAAGTAACTTTTCTTGGCAGCCAGTTGCAAATTTAGAAAATCGAATTCTAGTAACGCTATGTTTAACTCCGTTGCCTAGAAAAGTTAAACATAAATGAATAGTACAAGCTCTGTTTAGTTTGGGTCTAGATAGCGTTATGTAATATGTCTTAGAATATTATTATTATTCTTCTCTTTATTAACATTTAAATACATATAAATTACATTTTTAAATACATTATTATATAAAAAAAAAAAAAAAAATATTTAAAAATATAAAAAATAGTGTCCCACCGGTATCGGGTACAGGGACCAAGCTACCGGTGGTTAGGGTTCCAGAGACAGAAACCTTCTCACTATGCGTGCCGTGTCGAGAAGAACTGCCTTCTGCATTAGGCTCTTGATCCAGCTGCCTAACGTGAGCCTCTGAAGGTGTTGGTCGAGGCTCTTAGCAATTAACCCATGGGCCGAAATGACTATCGGCACAATGATTGCTGAATCCACATCCCACATGTCGACAATCTCGTGAGATAAGTCCAAATATTTTATTTCTTTCTGTTTTTCAGCCTTCAAGAGATTGTCGTCATGGGGAATGGTGATGTCAACAATCATTGCTCGGCGCTGTAATCGGTCTATCACCACTATATCAGGCTTATTGGCAACAATAGTCCTGTCAGTGATGATAGATCGATCCCAGTACAATGTTGCACGACCATTTTCAAGAACTGGGTCGGGCACATACGTGTAGTACGGTAACTCGACAGTCACAAGGTTATATTTAAGAGCAAGTTGCTGATGGACTATCCTGGCCACTTGGTTATGTCTATGCAAGTACTCACCGTTGGCAAGACGAGAACAACCGGAAATTATATGCCTGAGGGTTTCTCCGGGACGATGACATGCCCGACAAATGTCAATCGTGCCGTCCTTCAGGATATATTTTCGATAGTTATTCGTCATAACAACTTCATCTGTAATTGCACAGACAAACCCTTCAGTTTCTCCGAAGAGATCACCAAACCGTAGCCAGGACACAGATGCTAATAAATCGACATCGGGCCCATTTAGGGCCCGATAAAAACGTCCATGCAGCTCTTTGCCCTTCCATATCTCCTTACGATCAGTAATATTAAGTACTGCAGGTTTGCGCCAGTTCTCTTTTCCTAGAGCAAGTGGGGTGAGTCCGTTGTCAACTGCCACCGCATCCCGATGCACATCCACGTTAACGGAGAGGAAGTAATCTCTAAGATTGCATACCTCGCGATTATGGAGGGTCTTGGCATTTAAAAAACCACGACCCCCACATTTCCGCGGGATATACAATCTCATTACCGACGATCGTGGATGGTGCATTCGGTACGCGGTAAGCAATGTACGAACTCTTCTATCCAGGGCATCTAGTTCAGTCTGAGTCCATCTAAGTATTCCAAAGGAGTAGATTAGGACTGGCATGACCCAATCATTATAGGCCCGCACCTTATTACCGCCTGACAAAAGACTTTTCAATACTTTTTTCAGGCGGCTAAAGAAGCGTTCCTGTAACGATTGCTTCATAATCAATTCATTTACACCTAACGCCTGTGACATACCTAGATACTTGTAAGTTTCGTTGGCGGAAAGACATCTAAGGTGTGTGGAATCTGTGAGTTCCATCCCATCGGATTCCACAATCCTGCCTCTTTTAACATGCATGACTGCACATTTATCCACACCAAATTCCATCCTGATACTTTTACTAAAGGTTTCAGTTACCTCTAGTAATCTTATCAATTGGAAATTGCTGCAGGCAAACAGTTTCAAATCATCCATGAAAAGGAGGTGGGATATAACCTGACCTCCTCTCCGCAAACGATAGCCTAGCCCTGAACTCTCCAGCAAAGTACTGAGAGGATTCAAAGCTAAACAGAACCACAAGGGGCTCAAACTGTCACCCTGAAATATACCCCGCCTGATCTTTATATGCTCGCCGTCACCGACAGGCCGCCGACATCCTGGATAGCAGAGAACCGTTCTCCATTGCCGCATACATGCCTTCAAGAAAGTGCATAGAGTCGTATCAATCTTGTACAACTCCATCACTCTCAAGAGCCACGTATGCGGCACAGAGTCATAGGCTTTCTTATAATCTATCCAACATGTCACCAAATCCTTTCGGTTACGGCGAGCTTGTTGGTTAATGATCGCGTCAAGTATAAGGAGCTCTTTAGTGCCACGGGCCCCACTTCTACATCCATTCTGAGAGTAAGCCATAATAGTATTATTAGTTATATGAGATGTTATCTTCACTCTCAGAATAGATGTTAGTAACTTATAAAGTGTTGGGAGACACGTTATAGGTCTGTAGTTTTTGGGATCCGTGGCACTACCAGACTTATAGAGGAGGTGAGTGTGGTCATAAAAGTTGGAAGCGAGCCTGATTCTAAGCATGAATGGAATTGAGATGCCAAATGTACATGTGAGCTACGGAGCCACTTTAACCAAAAGTTATGCAGTCCGTCCGGTCCCGCTGATTTCCAATTCGGCAGCGAACGAACTGCACAAGCTATATCAGTGCTGGAGATGGATATTGGCTCCATGGTATCAATCGACTCACATGATCGTTCAACATCTCGCATCCAATCACCCTCTGTGTGAGTGACAGGCATTGCCCAGATGTTACGCCAAAATGTATTTGTAATTTCAGCATCTGGGAAATGTGTGTCACTCACTACATCAGGCTGCTCCCACCTTCTATAAACCCACCTCTCATCCTTTTGGAATGAACGATTCTGAGTATATCGGTCCACTCTTTTTTTGTATCTTCGTATACGGTTTGCCCATGCATAAACCTTCTGTTTCAGAAAGTCAATGCGTTCTGTGACTCGTGCTGCATAATGACAGGAACTGATACCAGTTCCCGAAAAAGCCCGATTCACAAAACGCATTACTCTCGGACGTGTGTTACCCGATCTGAAACAGATAAGCTTGCCAATGAGTGCCCTCGCCTCAGTGATACGACGCTCAATCCTGCACTGCCACGCCGGAACAGCAAGCTTTAGCCGAGTAGCGGTATTATTTTCTGCGAATTTAACACCAGCTACTCGACATGCTGCAACAGCTGCACAATACAGAATTGAGTGTATATCACTGAGATCTTTGCTTTCTTCTAAATAAATATTTAACATAGAATCAAGGGCACACACCAGCGCTTTATTTCGTTTATGCATCGGCAAACGCGGCAAACGAGGTCTGTTTTGATAACTCATGGACCGATATTCTCGAATAGCACCTTCCAAAGTATTCCTTATTTGATCATTATACTGAGTACTTACAGATGAAGCATTGCTGTCCTCTCCGCCCTCCTCAGGGTAAGGTCGTAATAAACCAGATGGTAATTGTGTAACTATTTGTGAAGGAGGAGAAGCCATAGTGCTAGTCTGCAAGTCCAAGCGCAGCCTCTCAAGCACAGAGTTATCCAACAAATGACATCGTTGGATGGCCCGTACTTGGTCCGATAGTCGTTGCGCCGAAACGTTAACAGTTGGTTCAAGTTCCTGAAACAGAGACAGCATACGATCACGGTACGCAGTGAGGTTAGTTCCTCCCTCTGTAGCCACAAAATATGCTCGCATGACGTTCTCATTTATTAAAGTCGTCCATCTCATGCGACGCACATTACCACCGGTAGCGGGGGCCCTATTCGAAGCCGGTGGGCATCGGGATCCCAAGCCATTCGGTGGCCGGCCTCTCCCCTGCCGACGTACAGGTATTGGCGACGTCGGCGGCGAGAAAAACTCGTCACTCGATGTCGAGCTCGACGCCTCAACAGCGGTCGGTACACTTGATGAAGGTTCCGGGGGCCGCGAGGCGGAGCTGAGCGACGAGTCCGGGGATAGTATTTGCGCTTTTGCCCTGGATCTTGTAAGCATCTTCGGAAGTTTTTAATAATTGTATTCGTTTCGGTTTAATACATTTTTTCTTGTATGACATGACATATGTCATGTCTTAGTACTCTATTTATAGCTTGTTTTCGTCATTTTTTCCTTGTTTTTATTTTTATTTTATTTTGGATCTGCATTTTCGTTTATAGATTTCTATAATATATGGATTCAATAGAAAGTTATCTTGAAAAATATAAATATTGGAAATACGCTTATAAAAGAAGACTGCCTCTTAGTGTTGCCAGGTTATTTATTATTATTCTCTTTATTAACATCAATAAAACATATAAATTATATTTTTAAATACATTATTATTTAAAAAAAAATATACTATCTATAAAAATAATAGACTTGGCAGGAAACCGAATCGTGTGTATCATATTTTAAAAAACTTAACATTTTACCTTTACCAAGTCTATACATTCTGGAGGTCTCAATATTTGTCAAAAAGAATTCTGAGCTATATAACTACCGTAAGCGTATAAGACATGAGAATAAATTGCACATAGTCGCTAGCAAGACTCATTTGATGCATGAAAGTATATTCAGTACAGCTACGCGCATTTTAAACAATATTCCGAGAGATATCAGAATGGTTAAAGAAATAACTGTGTTTAAAAAGGAACTTCATGACCTGTTAAAAACTAAATGTTATTATACGGTAAAAGATTACTTATCTGATAAATCTCTACTTCATTACTCTATACCCAAATCATGATGTGTTCAGTATTCTCTATTCTCTACTTTTGCATTATTATTGCCTGTTAACAATTTCTGTGACATATTGACATAATTTATACTGTTCTTTAATGTATTCAATTCATATTCAAATGACTGTAACTATTGTATGTCCAATGGGCGGGACATAGCTGTTCTAGACAATATAAACTATAAGATCTGTACTATGTACCTACCTATGATCCACAATAAAGAATACTATTCCTATTACTTTTCTGCCATGACTTTTCAAACTGCTTACTGTATGTGGTCCATCACCGTATTAAAACTTTTTAGAGAGCTACCATAATCGTACATAAAAAATTAAAGAAGAATATTAAAGAAATATTCAAAGATCGAGATCCCATTTTTACGAAAGCTTACCTTGGTTTTAAATTGTTCACCGAACCAGTTGTAAGCGAACAGTTCCATAAAAGGCGGGAGGAGATTTGATAAAAATGACCACTGCACTTTCTAAAAATCAAACCACTGAATTAGAACCTATAATCGTAATAACTAGGTCATGACATACCTGTTTAATAAAAAAAATAAGTATTAATTTTAATTCCCTGAAGAAAACCATGAAAAACCATATTACGATGAAATTTTATATGTGTTTGCCGAGACGTCGAAATTCGACCGTAATGTTTTCAATTTATTGATAAAAAAAAGCTCAGTACAACGGTGGGGAAAACTGCTTAATTTTTTAATTTATTTACAACACGAAAGTTTTTTAATAGCTACTAACTACTCAACAAAAACCAAAGATACTAGCCGTCCCCGCAGTTTCACCTGCTAATATGGTTACTGCTGCGCTCCTATTGGTTGAAACGTGATGCTATATAACCTATAGCCTTCCTCAATAAATGGGCTACACTAAAAGATTTTTTGAAGTGAAAACTTCTTTAGGCACGTTTGTGCACTTTTGCTATGGGGAAAAGGCACTGAACTCGTGACCATCACGCTAATGATACATATATAGATCCACTAGAGGGCGCTAATCTACCCATTGAGTTCTGTCAGCTCCTTATTAATTAATGTCACCAACCTGCTAATGTGACGTTTTAAGTTCGTCGTTTCGTTTAAGTTTTCACTTCTGTCAGCAATCCCATGACTGCCTATTTTATTTCGAACGAGTAGTTCCAGAGATTAGCGCGTTCAATCAACCAAGCAAACAAACTCTTCAGATTTATAATATTAGTATAGATTACTTGAAATACTTTATTTTTATTGTTTTTGACTATGATGATCATGCTTTGTGATTTAACATTGTAAATGTCAACGTTGGCACATAGGATACCTTAAACTACTGAGAATTGATATAGGTACTTTATAGATAGTAGTAATAATAGGGCAGATGACTGTCAAGTCAAATCAATATCTTTTTAGTAAATGTCAAAACGGTAGCGTCCGTACATTTTTGTATGAAATACTGAGGCGTGACGTCACGCCTAAGTATTGTCAAATCATTTACATTTAATGTTAACTTAACAATTATAAACTAAATGAAGAACGTTAAAATAAAACTGGACGACAATTTTCACAGTATTTTAAGTTATTTTTTGCGACTCTTGGTGAAATAATTTATTTTGAACATAGGCATCTACCCAATTCAATTACGTAATGCATTATCTTTATACGCATTATTGAATATTTTATTTATTATGGTCGACAATAGGTTAGACACCGTAATCCGTCTTTATTGCGGATAGTATGTAGGTACCATTATGGATGTCACGATGCTGAACAATTATAACATGAATGTAGACACGTAATATACTTAGACCACTTCCATTTCCAGAAATGAGATTTTTGTTTTATATTATCATTGTTTATGTTGTCCGTTGCTCTTACGAATTTGTGCCTTGAAATATTGAAAATAAATTATATTTGATTATTTTGATTGTAAAATGCCTTACAACAATGTGTTAGCAATAATTGCGAAATTGTAGTAAACAACGTAAACCTGATTGTTTATGTTGTCCGTTGCTCTTACGAATTTGTGCCTTGAAATATTGAAAATAAATTATATTTGATTATTTTGATTGTAAAATGCCTTACAACAATGTGTTAGCAATAATTGCGAAATTGTAGTAAACAACGTAAACCTGATTGTTTATGTTGTCCGTTGCTCTTACGAATTTGTGCCTTGAAATATTGAAAATAAATTATATTTGATTATTTTGATTATAAAATGCCTTACAACAATGTGTTAGCAATAATTGCGAAATTGTAGTAAACAACGTAAACCTGATTGTTTAGGTTGTCCGTTGCTCTTACGAATTTGTGCCTTGAAATATTGAAAATAAATTATATTTGATTATTTTGATTGTAAAATGCCTTACAACAATGTGTTAGCAATAATTGCGAAATTGTAGTAAACAACGTAAACCTGATTGTTTATGTTGTCCGTTGCTCTTACGAATTTGTGCCTTGAAATATTGAAAATAAATTATATTTGATTATTTTGATTATAAAATGCCTTACAACAATGTGTTAGCAATAATTGCGAAATTGTAGTAAACAACGTAAACCTGATTGTTTATGTTGTCCGTTGCTCTTACGAATTTGTGCCTTGAAATATTGAAAATAAATTATATTTGATTATTTTGATTATAAAATGCCTTACAACAATGTGTTAGCAATAATTGCGAAATTGTAGTAAACAACGTAAACCTGTTGAAAATTGATTTTTATTATTGAATTGAATGACTGTTTTTCATTAATATATTAGGCATAAATAAGTATATCATGATATTGTCGAAAGTTTACGCGAATGTTACACATTGAAATAAAACTATTTTTCACGGATTCTATCGCGATTTATTTGGTCTACCCGTGACCATGGCTGCTGAAAAGCAACTGAAACGTCGGGACCAGTATAGATAGTTAAATAACACCAAATAAATCGCGATAGAATCCGTGAAAAATAGTTTTATTTCAATAAGTATATCATTTTATAATTCTTCCTATGTGTATTTATCATTTTCGTGAATAAATTTAAAATGAGGCCGTACCTGCCTATTTATGTATTTGTATCACTATTATCTTCTTACCTTTTACCCATTTCAATGTAGGGATGGTGCACTGTGTTTCCTTTGTCAATTCTACTCTATCATTTGTCATTTAACTGCTTACTTCTTTTTTTGTGAAATCCTTTTTTTTCATTCATTATTAAACGTTTTTGTATCATAATATAAGAAATTCGGTTACTAATAAATAATAGTACAATGAAACGAGAACGGTTTTCAATAACAGTTATAGAAAAATATTGTGATAACGTTACCCATTACTGAAATGTATAACATAGGTAATTGGTATAAGGCTTATACAGAATCCAATCCAGTTTCTAGTACTCACTTTCCAGTGATAAATTTTTGTTTTAGGTTTTGTATTGCTGCTGTGCTACGGCTCGCTTTGAAAAAATAATTTTGTTGTTTAGAGTGAATAGGTTCTAAAGATTTTGCGCCAACCCCAAGTATACAATAGGGAAAAGGGCAGGAAGGTGATGATGATTAGTTCTCTAAATCATTACGTTTTTATTTAATTAAAAACGAATAAGATAAACTACGTTTTATACATGTATAAAGTAATAAAAAAAAAAACGTTGTATTTACCTCAGTCATCAAAAACATACTAAGACAACATGTAAATAAAACACCAATTAGCAGTACCAAAGTTGGCCATTTGTACATGTCACTCAAACGATTCAAGTATCTGTAAAAAGTAAGATATTCATAAAAAATACAAAACATCTGCGGGATCGCTGTAATTATCGTTTCTTTTTTAACAATTGAAAAGAAAAAATAATTTATATAAATAAGAGATAAACTCAACGAGCTTTGGTTGAAGTTTCTCTTCTAGATATTTCTAATTGAGGACAGGATAACGTAGCTGCCCTTTAAGCTATCTAATTAGCTTAAAGGGCAATGGGCAGATTGGGCAGACCACATCGTTGTGAGAATAAAAGGTTGTCAATATTGATCAAGGGGTGAAAATAGAAAATCGATGAGTTCTGTTTAGAAGTGGACGTCTCTTAGCTCAGATACAAATAGAGAGAAAGGCTAAGCTTAAATAGTTAATATTTTAAACATATCTGGACGTATTTACTTAGCTGAAAGGGCTAGAACCCTTAGATATACATTTAGCACTGAAAGAATAAAATATCTACTTAATCAATTTCTAACAAATATTGAGAGTAAAGACAGAAGTAAAGAGAGAGAGAGAGAGAGGGAGAGAGATTACACGTTTAATTACCCTAACAACAACGGCCGTTATTCAATCAATATTTAGAAGTACAACACTAGAGATCAGAGATTTGTGTGTATATTAATAGAACTCACTCCATCAGGTCTTGATGATATTTATAAAACATACGAAGCCTTTCGTTGAGTCTTGTTCCATACGCCAAATCTGTTTCATTCTCTCCCTTCGGCTCCACTTGCAACAAAATCAAAAGACAATCGCAGGCCACACAGAAGAAGAACACGATAACTACAAACCACATATCAATCACACAAATACTGAATGCCATATGAAATAAAAATATCGCGTGTAAAAAGAACCCAATTTCGTAATATGGACTTATCATTGGCATTAAAATAGATGTTGTTTTCGACAATGTCACCCTTTCCCCTTGCATATTAGCCAATATTGCCGCTGAAATATACATTGCTATCGGAATCAAAATAGTGACAAATAACATCTTTACAATTATTTTTAATTTTTTCATTATATCAATTGATGCCTCCGTAGAAGTTTTGTTTACTATTAAAACTACCGTTGTTTTTGCAATTAAGTACACATTTTGGAAAGCCACGCGGTTATTGACAAACAACAAATATTTTATCAAGAATAGTAATGTGATCAGAAGAGTGTAGTATCCTTCTCCTTTGGATGTTATATCTGTTGCTTCTTTTAGAACATCAGCAGTGCCGAAAAGTACATAAATGATCAAACAGACAATGAAGATGTGTTCAAAAAAATTTCTTTTCCAAGTCCATTTTGGATTCAAAATTTGTTGACCAAGAATAGCTTGTATGAAAAGCGGCAAAGCCATGATGTCATCAATTTCATTTCTATCCCCTATAGTACTTGTGTAATCATTTACGGTCTCTGATAATATTTTCATTTTTTTGACAATATGTGGAACGTACGCTTGTTGTGAAAGAATTGCAAACCAGTCGGGTTGCATGTCCAATAAATACATAAATGTACAATCAAGTAGAAAAGTGTTATCACATTGTTGGTTGATTTTAAAATGTTAGATGTAAAAAAATATGTTGCATTATAGACCGATTTTTTTGTATAAGTATATAAATATATTAATTTAGTAAATGTATTTCTATGTAATTTTTATTGGGCCAATTGCCAATGGCCAATCTGCTGAAAATATCATAACTCAGATTTAAACTGTAATAGGTATTTATTGTTGTTTTTTGATAGTCTTCTAATTGTGTTACCATTCTTCTGTAACAATATTACATGACAACCAGTTGTTCGCTATATGTCATTTTTAAACTTAGCTATCATTATTAGCCGGTTAGATTATATGAACTCGATTCCATTCCAAATCCATAGAATGCAAAAAAAAAATAATTTCAAATATTTAGTTTTAGGGTTTGTTTTAACTTTAATGTATTAAATATTTTTTTTTTTAATTTTAGTGATGACTTCATTGTCATCACTTCATTTCATCAATCAAAAAGTCTTTCCGATATTATATTAATTACAGCCAAAAGACAACCATAGTTTTATAGAATGAAATTTATGTGTAAAGTCACGGCTAGAATCAATCAAACAGATTATTACTTTCTATGCTCCAAAGTGCGTAATGTAATTTATTTAAAAATCCGTTGAGTGACTAATTTGATTCCACCGTATTTTAAGACAAATCATCCCTCATTTCACTTTTTCAAGCGACAGTATAACAGATAATAGTTTGTGTTATTATCCAATCAGTCTAATTAATCTTTCGCCGCCCTATTTCTGTAACGCAACTACACTATGCAATTTTAGACAGCGTTTAGCACAATCGTGACGTTCAAAATATTCAAATCACGCATCAAATAGAAATGTACCTTAGTTTAAAGCAATACAGTCTATATTGTAGTATTCAATTATCAGTCGTTATAGTTAATTACAGAGAATCAAATGCCATTTCTCTAATTAGACTGGCAAGTTCAAAATTGTGCAGTAATAGTTTTCGCTTCTGGTAATAAAATTCCTATTAAAAGTAAGATTTACGGGCGAAGGCGCAGTTCTCAAAGATTTCAGTTTTGTAATTACTTAATGGTGGTTATAGTCGTATATTCACCGTTTCGTTCATTAGCTTGGAAGTTTATGAACTGGATAAGGTACGTTAAAAGTGTCTGATATACAATTTTTTTTCAAGCACCACAAGCCCCAACTGAGAGAGTAAAGATCTGCTCAATACAAAAGTAAACGGTTGTGTGTTGTGTTATGACTAATGTCTACGGCCCATTAACAAGGCCCGGACGTGCACTTTTTGGGATGGGTAAAACATGTTAAACTCGCGTCAGGACACGTGACCTGATCGAAAATTCGTAAGACGGAGCCGAGTTTCTTATATTTAAAAAAATATTTTTACGCCATCTGTGGATTCTGCGCGATACTACTGTAGTTTGATATATATTATATGGTATAGATCTACTAGAGGGCGCTAATCTAAACATTGAGTTTTGTCAGCTCCTTATTAATTAATCTTTAAAAAATGTGTTTTCACTTCTGACGTGCAGTCTTACGACTGACAGTTTTTTTTTTGCTTGTCGGTAAACGTTGTGTGGAAATTCCCAGCCAGATGAACTATCTAAAAATAAGGATAAGTTTAATTTGATTAACTCATACTTTGAAATAAGAACAGCTCGGTACGAGTAGAATTAATTTTAAAGCAGACGTGCTTTCAGTATGAGTTTGTTTTGTTTGAATTGTTTTTTTAATAGCTAGTTAATATTTTTAATAGCTAATTACTTTACTCGGTATCAGTAAGAGAGGCAGATCTCCAAAAGAAGAAGTACCTGCATGGGTATGTAACTCGCACTGCAGATGGTGATCGTGATTTCTTTATTTGTGTTTTCACCAGAATTTTTTAACACGATAATTATTCTAGGTATTGGAAACATTTAAGAGCGGCAAACTGGCAAGTGGTGCACCTGAGCGCTACTCCAGTAGTATAAAAATATACGAATTTTATAGTTTCAATTTAGTTCCTTTTTATTACCTATTAGTAGGCTTTATAATACATATAATAACATAAAAGCACGCGACTGAGACACGTTTGTAATTGTTTAGAATTGCCGCATGTAACCATTGCGTGTTAATTAAATACCACTATAAAATTTTACACCGCAAAACTAACGTTGAACTTATAATTAGAAGTAACTCACGAAAGCTAACAAACTATTGGTTTTTTTAAAATAACAGAAGCAAGTTGACCATAACATCATATATAGAAGGATATATATATATCTATATTTATATTTCAATAAAGACCATATCGTCAGTGAAATTGATTTTGGTAACTTTAACCATAAACCTAAGCTACGAAAATAAAATTAGGGAAATCGTTTTTGAAGAATCTTATAGGCTTTTATACAATTTAGGTAGTTTCCTACTATCAAATCACTTGAAATTAAATACACCGGCATTTCACTTAAACGGCTGTCTGCTCTGCAGTTGACTAACGACAAAACGGTGGAAAGTGACACTTCAGCTTCTGTTTCCAAGAGAGGGTAAGCCGGTGCCTTTGTAATTATAGACAGTTATGTAGGGGCAACAAAATTCTCCAAGTTAATTACCATGAGATTGCATGTTGGCAATTAAGGCATTTGTAAGTGAGTATTTTGTAACAGGTTCAACAAACAAACAGACAAATAAATGAATTCTTAAGCATAACAATATGAGTAAAAATATTAATCTGTTCAATTTACTGACAAATCTAGATATTCAAATAACATATTCAATAAGACCATTTTACTCTATTTTTTAAGATGACATCTGTTTCAACTGTATGTTATTAATGGTGCACAATAAACAATGTTCTATCTATCTATCTATATTATTATTTTTTATTTGGAGTTTAATTGATGTCATTTCTCTGTCTTCCAAAATATTATATTAGCGTGATGCAACAAAATATTTTCTCGAATTAGGAATCACGCTTTTTCCAAAAAAATTAACGCTTCACCATATTCTCTTTAATGCACAAGAAAATTTAATTTCTCTCTCTAAAAAATTAACGGTAAAACAATTAATAATTATGAGAAGAATACCTCAACAGATCGATGACTGTTAAAGGAAGATCATTTTTGCGCTACACCTAGGCTTTTGGAATTTATTGGGTAGACCGTGAGCGTGTAATGAGACTCTGGAGCTAGGAGGCCTTGGCTTAGGTGGATATGATGAGGAAATTAAATTTTGATAATATTATAAATGTGAAAGTTTGTTACGACTTTACGTACTGAACTCAACGCTCTAATCGCATAAGTTTTGAATTTGTTATGCAGATAGCATTTTATCTTGGATTAACATGTGTTAATTGGTAGAGAGAATCTTGGCACTCTCGTATCTACATAGACCTCGTGTCATTTTCGCGTACGGAGCCCTTGATGAAAGTTATGTATAATATTATAAATTCGAATATCTGTTAAGATGTTCAGATGTCTGTTATTCAATGACAACCAAAGCACTAAATGGATGAATGGAAATACAAGCATAGAGTATATTAAGGGGATTTTTGCGGCTGAAAGTTATTTAAATATGATTCGCGGTTTAACTTCATATAATGATAAAATTGCCAGATCCATAAATTAAATAAAAACTACTTGTTACAGTGGTAAACTACTAGTATTCTTATTAATGTAGTAAATAAATGTAGAAGTGGGTCGAACCGGCACCACTCGATCGCAAAGCCGACGATTTAGCATTATCTTTACGTTTCTTTATTTATTTTTGTGTTTCCTCATCTCAGTGCGAAGCCGAGGTATTGCTACTTTCATACTCACAATTGGCTTGTCAACCCCAACGATGGCAATAACCAAGAGGCTAAATGCTTGTTGAAGGCTTTGCAGGCACTTGGTACACCTTGTAAGTACATAGCCCTTTGTTGAGGGAGTTCTGTTTGCCTTACAAGACTATCATAATCAATCAAGATTGTTTCTGTGGCTATATCCATAATTAGGGTTGACAACCTGATGGTCGCTGGTAGGTTTACCGTCCTGAAATACTATTTAAACTTACAGTAACATGGATATTGCTTGTGTGTATATTAATGTACAAATATGTTTGAGCATATCCAAAATCCTGTTATCTTCTTCATACCTCTGTATCTTCTACGGGCAGTATCTAAGGCACAGTGAGCTTACGGCGATGCTGAAAATTCATTATTTTCTCATTAGACCGTAATTTTACACTGTTGTACTTATGAGATTTTCAACACAATCCCCTCTTATTAAATATGTATCTCTGAGGTGATATTATTTTAAACCTTGTATCCTGTTTAGTAGGGGACTTGCTTCACACGTTGTTATATGGCTGTAATTGAGTCTCTCTTTTCCCTTTAGTATTGGTTATCAAGTCAACACTTATATTGGTAATATTATTGATACTACAATATATTCACATAAGGCAATCTATTAGCGCTTCCAAACAAATATAAAAATATTTAAAGGCATGGATGTATATTTGTCATAGGTATACATCGGATTGTAAAATTATTTGCTTACTTTTACTTAAAGATTTTTTAAGTTACACATTTCTATATTTACTCTTATTTATCTCTATCCACAGTAAATGCATTATTAATTGATGTACAGAACATGTTAGTGGCTTTGCCAATACCGGAATAATCACTATGCGTCTTATGACAATGACACTAAGAAAAAAAACATGTATTAACACAATGAATAAACTAAACTTATTAACATTTCTAAGATACTGAATTTAGTAGAAAATAGATAAAATGATTACTTACATACTATTGGTACCTACTACTTTAAATTGTTGTTGTTATTATTGAAGGTTCGAAAGGAATTAAATATTTTATTTTTAAAACTAGAGTCTTGGTATATTAGACATGTATATGTCAGGTGTGGACTTGGATATTGTATTAAATTCTTTGCATAGTAGGTGAAGAGGGGAACTGTACCCAATGTTCGTTTTGAAGCTGGTACTCTTCAGGAAATTAGAGTATCTTTCAAAATATTTGAGTTCCTTACATCCTCGTACGATACAAGTATATTTGAACAGTTGAAATGATATGATATTATTGTATATTATGTGTTAAAAAAAGGACTAACAGTTAGGTTGGCAGTTTCTGGTATACTGACCTGATAGGAAGTGATCGGATAATGATAACAAACATGGATGATAACATATATATAGTATATATCAAACATAAAATAAATATATATACATATCAAACATAAAATAAACATATATACCGTATACATAACATTCCAAAAGCGTTAAAGGTTTTTTTCTAGTTACGTATAAAGAGAGGAAATTAGAAATAGATAATTATGTCTTAGTATTTTGCAGATACTGCGCTTTCGCTAAGGTTTGATAGTGATTTAGAGTAGGTTAAATAGTGGCATGAAGATAATAAATATGTACATTTTCATAACAAAACATCGTATTACAATTGAATAACAACATGATATAAAGATAACAAAAGTGTTTTCGTTAAAATTTCAAACGAGTACATTTTATTGACACGATTAATTTTAGCGGTACCTAAGTATTTATTCATGGAATCTCAAATAAACTCACTAAACCCTAAGACCATTTCACACCTTTTAAATCCAGATTGTGAGCTCGTTAGTCGACGAATCCTTGCCGGGTGTCGCACTAATCTGTCGCTACTGCTATCTTTGTCAACGTCTACAATAAGAACCGCTATTAACTACATCTAGTCTGGCAACGCTGTTAATGTTTAACTAGATTTTTTGTTGATCGTTTGGGGAACATTAGTTATACAGAATTATCGCTTTGCTAACGTCCATGCTTGAAAGCTTTTTATGCAGTAATTTATAAAATTACAGTTAGGTACTCACGTATTTTATAAGTTTGTGGGAGAGCCATGCTTTGGCGCGTATGGGCCGGCTCAACCGGAGGATATCACGGCCTCACAGAAAACCGGCAGTGAAGCAATGCTTGCTTGCTTACCATAAAAAAAAGTTGCTAATTATTATTAATATATAAATAGGCAAGTCTTCAATGGTTGCCTGTAAGAGATCGCAAAGCGCGATAAGGCTGCCAATTGTACAAGGTCTCTACTTTAGTTTGTAAGAATATGAACAAAACAATGCATCAAAAGAATAACGTCTGCATTAAGGCTACTACTATTAAAACATATTATAAGAGCACTGATTTCTAACTAAAGTCGGTATAATTCCTATAATACAAAAGATAATACGATATTTGTCTTATAAATAAAACTAGAGATCGCCAGTTGGTCGATATTCGACCATAATTCATTAAGTTTTGAATGCAACATCTATATAGAGCGAGTACATGACAAGCAAACTTCTCAGAGTATAGAAAAGATGATACAACTAGAAACTTTCATTATCTCGTGCCCCTTTCCGTTTTTTAACGTGTGGGATCCTCCCTGGACAATCACCTCACCAGGGCAAACCTACTAAAACCGCTCTCTCTTTTTGACAAGGCCTCAAGTGTAATCTATAAAGTCTTGCCCTCTAGGGCTGTAAACTTTGCTATCCGTTTACTGATAATAGAAATAAAATTTATTACGATAAACAGAATATTAAACGAACGATAGAATGAAAGAAAAGACAAATTAAAGACTTTCTCCTTTTTAGTTAAAACTTGAACTGGGGATTACTAGTTCAAGTTATTCCTACTACTCTACAACTAAAAATCAAATTTCATTGATTGCCAAAAAAAAATTATATGATGTCGATTAGTCGACACTTAAGTTAATACAACTAAACATACATTAATTTCCCTACACCGCAAGACGAAGATAAAGGCGCTCATTCATCATGCGACATTTGAGCTTCGCACCTCAGCAGGCTCACGACAATAGTTGCAACAACCCGTCGCAGTCGCTAACAATGCTTGCGGAATGTTAATTGCTGTCGTTTGTCGGGAGACACTGATAAATGTTGACGCTTGTCACTTCGAGTTTTGGGGTGTACTCACTCGTGCGGAGAAACGCAACGTATTTTTTATTAGGTATAATTTTTGCTTGGGTTGTGGAAAGAAAAGGGAGAAAAAAAAAACGCGATAAAAAAGAATGAAAGTAAAACATAAACAAAATTAAGGTATTTCTATTTTACCTGTTTCAAATGACTTTGTGCCCTTATTATATGGACCCGAGACCCGTAACGTAAAGTTCTAAAATTTTTAGGAAAAATACCCATTTTATTATGGAAAATGTTTTGAAATTGAGACTAAAACAAGTGCTATTAAAGCAGATGCGCTTTTAAAGGCTATCGTATTTCACAAAAAAACTTCCGTCTTAGAAGAACACATATTTTTACCCAGTGTCCAAAACAGGGTGAGAAATCAGACCCGTCCAATTATAAGCCAATTGCTATAACCTGTCTTCTCTCTAAGGTAATGGAGCGCGTAATTAACACACGTTTCCTACAATACCTTGAGGGACACGACTTATTGAACGACTCAACTTCTTGTGTTTCGCATACACCATATGACGAAAGCCCTTAGGAGTCAAGGTAAATGTACACTAGTCGTCATACTAACTGGCACTGAGGTCGATAGAAGTTACTATGGAAGCTATCATCGTTAGGACTGCTCCAAAGATTATGCAGTAGAGTTGAACATTTAGTCCAGTAGGTACTGTACTTATTTGGAACAATTTTATTTATATATTATATATAGCCGACTTATAGAGGCTTATCTGTTTAATCAGTTGCGTTGCTAACATTACTGATCATGTATCATTTCTTAAGCATGGCTTAGGCTGTTCATAGCGACCCTTAAATATGTCCTCACCATTTTCTAATAGTTGGGATATCACTCTTTTAAAAAGCACACAAATAACAGCCTAAGTTTTATCGACTGAGTGCGTGAACATTCCCGCCACTTTGTCTCGAAAATAATCTTGTGAACAGAGCAAGATTCACCTCAAACATCTTGCAAGCATCTCTACAATTTGATAGAGCCAGCCGGGACGATATTTTTAATAGAGTAAGGCTCCCTGCGGGATATATTGAAGTCGTTTCGTGTTTTATTGTTCTTTGACGAAATTTTGTTGAAATAAAACCGGGAGATTGTGCTCGCCAGAGTGTTTTTTGTCGTAGAATTCTACGAGATTTATCGTCATTTTTTATATGGGAGTGAATAAAGATGGTTTCTGTATTACAGCAGGCACAGTTGGAATAATTTTTATTGCGATGTTATATTTGACTGCACAGATGCCGCAGCGGTTTAAGTGTTAACCTCGCCAACGTTATCGTTTTGACCTATGTTCGACTCAATGTAAGACAATAAGAGGGTTGTCAGGAATAGATTATAAATGCAGATTATTATTTTTTTTTCTGATAGATTTATGCATAAAAAATCTGAAAATCAAAATATTATACTACATGTATAATTTAAATTTATTTTAATTTATTGAATAAAAAAAAACTATTATTTTTACTTATTAGCATGTACTGTGACCCCGAATACCAATCATAGGCCGGTGATGCCTCAGCCCTCTACAAGTTTTACATTTTGGTTGTTAATGAGTTTGTAAGTAATTAGTGCTATTTACTGTAAACAGTATAGAATTTTGAGCATTTGTTCACAATTTTTTTACCAAAAATGGAACAGTTGACATATTAATGGTGCCCACCATTAGTATATCAACTATTCCATTTTTGGTTTGAAACAATTATTTTGAAACAAATGACGACTTCTGTGCGGACGAGTTCAAAGGGTATACAAACACTACGGCCGAGAGTTAGGAATGTTAAAACATCAATGTGAGTAAACTATTTCTATCACAGATAATCAATTTCATGTCAACACTTTATCAACACAGTTGAAGTACCAAAACAGCGGCTTAATCTCAAAAATTAAATATTTTTTTTTGAAAAATGTTTTTGTTTGTGTTATGTTTCTATAAATACCAGGTTATTAGTTATACCCAACGGTATGACATTGTTTCTCGTACTAATATTTTATAATTATTTGAAATATATATAAACGTTACTTTCAAAATCCGAAATATTCTATAAGACCATCGTTCATTTCAAACTTTTATATATGGGCCGGCACACACTCAAAATATTATCTTATATTGCATAACCTGGCTGTAATTGTCAGTAATGTTCCAACTGTATTGCAGCCATATATTGTAGTGAAAGTATTGGCTGCAATACAGTTGCCGACAAAATTGCTAGCAATTACAGCCTATGCAATAAATATATAGAGAATAAATATACTATGCAATACACATTTTAAGTGTGACACGGCCATGTAGCCACACACTTTTAGTATGGCCGATTAATTTTTAATCATTGGCGGCACGTTGCAGGAGGATCACATGGGAATCAAAACTACTTTATTGTTATCTTGTTTTGTTTAATAAGTGCATTCCTTTCTAAGTGACATGACGGATGCCCGGTGGCCTTGTAGCCAGCGTAAAAGACAAACATTTGAGCCATGTTGGTTCAGACATATCACCAAAATCTATTGCATTAAAATGTTTTTGTACTGGGCGGAAATATTAATCTGCATTAAAATGTGTTTGTGGTGGCCCGAAATATAGCGTATTTAGCCACATATTGCACTAAAAATATTATTATTTTTTTTTATTTATATTGGTTTGCTAACAAATGTAACAATAATACAATCACATTTATATCATTGCATAACAGTTATTAGTACAAAAGTTACATTATATTACAAGCAAACACTGCATGCCTATAGTATGGATACAATAATAGAGAAAACAAGTTTACAAAAAGTGAATCAAAAAAATAATAATTGTAAAATGTTAATATTTTTTAAAGCTTTACGGAAGCGAGTTAAAGAATCTGCAAAACACGTCTACAGAAACACTACAGTGGTTTAGTAGCTTAAAATATTACCCGTTTAGAGGCACCATTAGGTTCACACGTTGTAATTGGATTTATATTTTTGTAACCTATCTCGATTTGTAATTGGTAATCCAAGACTACACTCATTTCTTAAAAAACAATAAATTTTTAACTTAAACCTAAATAAATAAATACATAAAATACTAAAATTAAGGTGTAAAGGTGGTTTTAAGCTGCTGAGGTGAGGCGTGGAAGGGATGGCCAAGAATTGAAATTTTTTATTCAAATTTTCTATCTACGTCTCACCGAACTTTGGTGTAAAAGGTGATGACTAGATGCGCGAGGATGTGTAAGGTAAGAATTTAAAAAAAATGTTAGTACAATATTGAATTTTATTTCTGCAAGAATAAATAATGTATTACTTTGAAAAACAGATCGCCTAACGTTAATCGCACACTATGAATAAAATAGCACTGGCTTTTTCTCCACAAAACATGTAGGTCAAGGTAGGAGGCAGCGCTGGCCGGCGCGTGTTAACGCGAGCCGGCACGAGGCAGCGCTGGTCATCGTGAGACGGCGCGGGTTAGTGATGATCTTTCGGTGTAAAATGTTTTCGTGATTTCAATTCCCACCCATCTAAATCGTCAAATCATCGGACTAAAACCACCATTATTATCATGAAGTTTCACTCCGTCTTAGTAAAGTCCTCGTATGGACACATTACACATGAAGTCGAAAATACTCGAAAAAAATTCGAGTGCAAGTAATTCACTTAATAAGTTTTATATTTGTAATCTAATCCACAACCTTTTGTAAGGCAAGTTTGTAGTCGGCACGGGCTCCTCCCAAAACACAAACACTGGATACAGATAGCAATTACTAATTTAAAATTCCTAATACCAACACTCATTACTAAAATTGGAACCGCATAATTTCCAAAGGTCGGGACGCTAATGAACTAAGTCATTTTAATATCTGTTTTTTTTTAATACCACTTTAGTACCAAATACAGTTCGTATACGGTTCGTCTGATAGTATCGGCCACTATTCAGCAAGCCCTAGAACAATTCCTCAGATCACAAACCTTTACACAAGTCGTAGAATAAATATTACACCAACTTAGAGCGACACGAGATTGATTGATTTTAATTGCTACAACTCCTTGAAAATTACCACCTTCATGTATAATGTGATATATTAATACCTTGGATTCAGAATAACACGTCTAACGTGTTCCAAGCGCTAATCCTTGTACTCACTCACCTTTAGAATGCCTACGGGTATATTTCTCGCCCACGTTCTGCGGGTGGATTACAAACATGTAGGCATTAAATTTGCCGTGTGTGGGTCTTGGAACCATTAATAAATGTATCAAATTAATCTACGTCACTTTTAACTCAGGGATTGACTGTAGCGTAGATTATTTGAGAATTTTCCACGACTATCCCATGTGGCGTATCTGAATGATGACGAGGGCGATGACCCTTTTAACGCCTACTTTTTCATATTAATTTTTATCTATTTTTATAATAACACCTGGGCCTCACTTAAGTACTTTTGGTAACCTTTTCAGCTCTTGTATTTGGGTTCGATAGTCAAATGGCAAAATTATATTTTGCTATCCCTTGTAATTCCAAGGGTGAAGTGGAATGTCGGACTCGAACCAACTAAACCACACGGTGTTTCGTCACAAGTGGGTCTATTGCAGGGCTACCCGGGATGCCCTAAGAAGGACGCCTTGGAGAACCCTTGCAGACCTTGGCCGCCTGATCAGCTGGGGACAACCTGATAATGTCATAATAAGTGTGTATTTTGTTTAAACATAAAGATAAAACATTGTAGATAAAATTGCCTGTTTTTTTTAATTAGGAAAATATATATTTCAGGACATTTCTAGACGCTGCCTATAACTATAAAATTACTGCAACATAGTAAGTAGCATCAACGTAATGTACCGTATAATCTGAACCGGCGGCCTAATGCCGTTGGGAAGTTTTGACGACACCTTTTACCTGAACCTTGAAATATTGTAGTTGAAAACTTTTTGATACAAATTGTAGGCCAGGAGCTTAGACTAAATTTGAATGATGTTTGAATATACAATATAATAAAACTTTGCTGTGAGACTAAAAATCATTACGATTTCTCTAGAAATAAAAGTGACCATAGAATTACGTAGGTCCTACATAATTCTCCTAAATTAATATTTTTTGTAATCTAATTTTTATTTTATATTCTATTTTTTTAAATTTTTACATCGAATTTTAACTTACACGAATCTCTACTAATGTTATAAATAAAAAGTTTGATATTGTATCTTTTTGTATATGGGGACCCTCCCATTTCCAGATCTACTTTACGCTGAATGTATTCTTAAGATTTAAATGTTTAATTAATAGTACAATGCAACTCCTCATATCATCCATAATCTCTCTTTCCATCCAAGGAAGCTGCTTGGAAGAGATCGCAAATCATCACCAATTGTAAGTAGAAGGGTTATAGTTTATAAGAATAAATATGTGTTTGTGCACAAAGTATTTATTTCATTCTTTGGTGTCTAATAAACAGATTATCCATCTTTCTATCTAAATGAGAAGTACCGAAGGAAAAATATTAAATATCATTTGTAAATTGTGTCCCTGTGTCCTGGTTCCACTGTTTTATGTAATGTAATCAAGAGTGGGGACAACTCCTCGCTTGAGGTCTGACAACAGAACTCCATTACTTGACGCGCCTTCGAGCCGCAACCTTTTTTTTTACACCCAGATTAATGACCATCAACCATTATTTTTTTATTTATGCAACCCTTTTGGACCAAATATTTAGATTTAAAAATGTTGATTTGGGTGGTGGTTAATGCATTCGAAAATTAAAAGTTGAAGTTTGTTGGTAGCCGTAGTTAAATGAAAGCCTCCTTTCGATTTTCAAATCAAACGGAATTGAAAGCAATCTATTTTGTGTTCAACTAGTATATTAAGTTTATGGTTCAACTACAGTACATGTATCGAATGTTAAATTTGTTATTTACATAACCAGGTGAATAATTAATACCGTTGAGGGTTAAAAAACCTATTCATTTATTTCTTAAGATTGATTGTTTTGTAAAATAGCGTGGCACAAAATTCATTAAACATTAAAAAAACAACAATTTATTGCCATTGTTATAATTTGAAAAAAATTGAAATAAACGAAGGAAATATTTACTATGAAACTAAAGGACAACTACAATCATATTCTTTTAAATAAAACTGAAAATTATTCTGAAAATTAACTGATAATTGCATTTACTAGAAACTTGATTAATTACCGACCGAGAAAACTTCGTCAAATGAGTGTGCTCATTTTTGTGTTACACTCAGTTTTCACATTCTTCATATGTTTATAATGACTAATTTTTAATGTTATGCATATTGAAACATAAATGTGTAAATATAATTACCAGAGAAACCAAAACCATGTATAACCGTGCAATGTCAAACAGAAATGTCAAACATGAATTTCAACATTTTAATGTTATTTATCGCAAATAAAACGATATAAAACTATAGACGAAAGGTTTTTATACCGATTTCTTGTTCTCATCACTATGTACAATAGAATATAACTGTTATTATTGCGTAAAACAAAACTTTTTCATTTTATTATCTACAAATGGTTATAAATTGTGTATTTAAATGGAAATAGGTAATCTATAGGTATGTTTTTCATAACAGGATTTTAAAGTTCAATTTTTACGAACCTGGGCATAATTAAGTTCTCAAGCAACCATTTATAAGAAAATAAACAAATGTACAAAGTATAGTTAGGTAAGAATAATAACTAAAAAGCAAAATAATATACTTAATGCCATTCCATCAAATGAGAAGTCTAATCACACCTCATAATGTGGAAATTCGCTTTAGGCAGTAGAGCGCGCAAAAGAATTAGACATACATATGTATATAATTATGTACATACAATACATTTATATGTGTATAAAGAGAATACGAAGGGATCCTCGTTGTCATTACGTCAAGTAGACGTGAGCATTCGGGCGAGGAGAATAAAATACCACGTTGCGTTATGAGATATAATTCGTTTGACAATCGTAAATCGAGATGATTAAACACAAAAGATAATCACGAACTTACAGTCCAATAATCGAGCACACTTAATAAATGATATTCCGCCTAAACACGAGCTCGTTTTTCCTGATGTAAACCGATTGCCATCTTAAAATATAATCCCAACCGCCGCTCATTTATTTCGCTTTAGCGTTCGGTGTTGCATCAGAGTTGCAAGGATGATGGTATTGTCGTTTACCATACTGTCATCCTTCGAAAGTCAGGTAAAAAACTGGACGAGTGCGAGTCTAACTCGCGCACCGAGAGTTCAGTTAGCAAACAAACTTGTATGTAGATAGTACGTCAGTCTTGGGAATCAATTCTCGAAGATGTTTGCTCGTTGTTTTCGAAAAACAAACATAACTTTGCAGTTCTGAAAATACTCTGCCATACACCGATTTACAAGAAAGTAAATTTTTCGCAATCACAAAATCTATTTTTAGAGTTCCGTTCCTCAAAAGAAAAAAAGGAACCCTTATAGGTGGACTTTATTGTCCGTCTGTCTGTTTTTCTGTCAAGAACCTTTTTTCTCAGGAACCCGTGGACGTAACAAGTTGAATTTAATATTAAATACTAATGTCTGCGGCTTTTTCCAGCTGTAAACTAAAAAATCAAGTTTATCATCATCTAAGTTAACGCTATCAAAAGATACAGCCATTTAAACCGTAGATTTGACCAAATTTGAACATTTCGCAGGTAAGTCAAAACCTATAGGGCAGGTACTTCCCATTGACATCATCATGAAATTTGGTAAAAAGCATGATCTGACAGCTGACATGTAAAGGAAAACATCCGGATGTCGTTAATTCGTTATTAGGTTGTCAGGCGTCACACTGTTAGTGTGACGAATGACACCGTCGCGGCAGGACGCTTCACTCCTTGAAAAAGGGCCCCCGTCGGAATACAAGGGCAATTTTCTTTAAACTTGTACATGGCAATTTTAGAGTGTCCCATGACTTCAAAGAACGATTCTTTGGAAAATGCTACTTTCAACAAGCATTTTGAATTTTATTCTGGGTCCTATGATTATTACATAGTAAATGTATTGGTTTTTATCAGTCTCGGCTTCTAAAACTTTAGAGTAATAAATAATGTAACACAGAACCATACCAAGTTTTTGCATGTCCCATACCTACTTTGATAAACCCAAATTGAATTTGAGACAAATTTTAGTAAGAAATGCATAAAATATTATTTTATTACTTATAAGTATACATTTCCTTTAACAAATTCCTAGGTTTATTTTACTTAAATTACTATAAAATAACGAAAAAATAAACAAAATATTATGTCCTACAATATCACGCGAAGTGGAAAACTCCATTCCGAAACCACATTATTTCGACCAATACATATAAAAACTACTACTTTGGGATGATTTATAGAACTATGGCGAAATTTTAGGCCATCGAAACATCGCGCCATTTAAGGTAGTCAGTCATTTCACCGGTGAACTAGAATTGAAATACACTTCATGCCGTGTACGATAGCAGACCTTCCACCTTCCGAAACCAAAAAAACAAGGTAAGTTTTCATTATTTGTTCAATAATAGTAAATTATAACCTAAGGAAACTATCGAAGATTCTTATTTTCTTTATTTTAGGTATTTTGCTTGTGAATTTACAAAAATATTAAGTGATATTTGGGCATGGAAAGCATTCCGAAACCTCCTTACCGAAACTAAATAGACGGTAACGTAGAAGTGGAACCAAAAAGTTTCGGAATGGAAACTAACGTAGACTGTACACTATCTAAAAGACGTTCATTCATGTCTTCTTGCGATTTTTTTTGTCAGTGTATAAATAAATGAGTGTATAAATATATATTTTATTTATAAAACTTTATGCACACAAATGTACAATGGCGGACTTAATGCCATAGTTATTCTCTACCAGTCTACCCTAAAGTGGTGCAGAAATGGGTGAAGTAGGTGTACTAAATTTATTTAATAAACTCTAGAACAAATTATAGAAAATATTTATACTTTCACATTTATAATATATATTATAAATGTAAAAGTTAGTGAATGAGTATATTTGTCCGCGTTCATCTCCGTAACGGCTAAACGGATTCGGCTGAAAATTGAAATACATAGTTTAGGACCTGAAAGAACAGATAGATGATGAAACTTATGTCTGGGGTCGGCCTCCAGCGGCTTTGCTCGCGTGGTACCTACATACCACGCGGCAGAGT
Source organism: Euplagia quadripunctaria (assembly GCA_963859945.1). Taxonomy (NCBI): domain Eukaryota; kingdom Metazoa; phylum Arthropoda; class Insecta; order Lepidoptera; family Erebidae; genus Euplagia; species Euplagia quadripunctaria. The sequence goes on from OY982567.1 coordinate 12,645,958, forward strand.
CGCGGGTGGATGCTAAGTATATATTATTTTTAATAGGATTTTCAATTGATTAGGTAGGTACCTATTGATCGAGTGAGGTAAGATGAGAGAACTAAGTTTTTCATAAAAAACTTAGTTTACGATGCTATATTGTTATTTTATTTTTAGATGCCTCTCACATTAGCGGAGAAAATGAAGAGGTATAGAGAAAAGTTGAAAAAAGATCCAGAGAAGTATGAACAATACAAAAACAAAGATTTATGAAGAGTCAGTGCACTAACAAAAAAGATTGTGTGCCCATAGAGCATTAGTTCATGAAAAAAAAGCGACAGCAATAAAAAAACGCACATCAAAAGAAAGTTATTGAAATGTTAAGGTACTTCCGTCTGAAAAAAGAAAGTGCGAAAAAGAAAAAAAATCTGGAACTAACAAGTAGGAAATTATAGATTCAAGAATTAACAAATCAATAGGTGGTTTGTTAATTCTTGAATCTATAAATTCATAATGTAAAATATCCTTTACAATTCTCTTCGGTAACCAGGGCAGTCCACTCCGTGACTGTCCCATGACGATCTTGCGTAACTAAATATTTTTAATTATAATTAGTTTAGATTTTTAAAATGTGTAGGTTGTGTTTAATGATTAAATATATATTTAATAGTATAGTATTAAAAGATCTCATCTGTGTACCTTAATTTTGAATAGATAAAGAAATGTAAGTTGTGAACTTGCCAAAAAGTCACGGAGTTGAATGAAAAGGCTAACTAATAAATGTAAATTTAGATATTTTTAAATTATTTTCATTTTATTACTTAATTTGTGTACATGCTAACGTTTTAAAATACAGGATTTAAAATATTACGTAGCTTTTATTTATTATCATCACCTGTAAGTAGGTAACGGAATGGAGCCTCAAACTACCCGAAGCAATAAAAGAAATGTTAATTATTACAATAATTACCTTCTTTATTTATGTGAAATTCACGTTTTCTACAAGTCTAATTAATTATCTATAGATTTTGATTAAAAACCTGACATATTTAAACAAAAATAAATATGTGGCACATTTTACACCGGTACATGTATTATGAAAACCGCCCACAAACGTGAGTAAAACCGTATAGTCTTTAAGAAACATGAATACCACTCACGAAAGTTTTTATTGTAAAATGCATACATCGTATCTAGTAGGTACTCTTGTACTTCGCGGACGTTCAACGGAGGACGACATCATTTATTTAGTCTGAATTAATTAAACTACATTAAAATTATGTGTCATTATGTGTCTATACAATAAACAATATTCATTGTCATTGTTTAACATAAGCTGTCTTATGTTGATGACAATGAATATTGTTGTAAAAATAATCTAAATAAATAAGTGTGTTTTAGCGCTCTAGTACGACTGAAAAACATCTATTGGACGTATTGAAATCCTATCTAAAGCTGTAAAAGTTCTTGTAAAATATTAATTTATTTATTTTTAATAAAATTTATATTTTGGCTACAAATACTCGTAAATTAAGTTAATTATTCACTTTAATTCATAAAGCCTCTCAGTCTTCTTATTAAAGTAAATAATTGCATTACATTAAACAACTTAATTTTTATTATTGACGTAGTATAGTAGACGTTTTTAATTAAGAATTAAAAACATTTACAAATTTCAATATTAAAAAATACCATTTATCTAAAGACGCGGGCGTACTGACCTGAATGCCCTCACAGAGACTGAAATAGTTGTGCACTAGGTTTATAAAACAATGTAGGTAACTAAGAATTTGCGGTAAGACACTAATATTCGGCTTGAATATTAGCTTACATTATTCGAACATAAATGTACGATATAGTTTAGTTAAAGTTTAATCTGACATCTAAGGACTTTATTTTTACGATTTTAGACGTACTTTACTAAAATATACACATATCAACAAACTCAATCAAGCAATCAAATCTCAACAAAGACGTTATAGGCTACGGGTGATGATACGACGGCTAAATAACTTATTAATTGTCAAACATACGTTAATGCACCAAATAAACATGGAAGATGTTAATAAAATATAGAGACATCTTCACGTTTTGCCTAATACAGTGTACAAATTATTGAACAATACAAATAATAATCTCGTAATTTTAAAATCTTATCACTCTAAAAATAAAGTATACTGTTCGTAGCAGCCATTTTCAATAGCCACAACCAGATTAGAAACAGAGAAGTAGCCACAAGTCGATTAGAAATAGAGATGTAGCTACAAGCCGATAAAATCTGATACACTACAGTTTAACTAAGAGCACAGTTATCGAACTTTTGTTCAAATTGTAAATTGGCCCGGCACTAAGGGGCTGTGACGTCACACGGGCTTGCACAAGTTAAATTGTGCGGCTGCATGTTATTAAGCTTGTACGTACATTACTAGGAAATTTACTCCTAGTAAGGTAACTAGAGTAGACACTAAATAGGTTATAAATATTTTGAGAGGACTTTTTTAGGTGAGTTTAATTCGAGGTAATTGTTCAAACCACATGAGCTGTTGATGACATGCTATAGCTTTGACCGTTTTATTATTATGATACGAAAAAGTACAAGTAGTCCATAACACGCGCCGAACTTTTTTTAAGATTCTTTTGTACAGTTAGAACTTTAATATATTCAAAAGCCACACGTTCAGCGTAGTCAAATATTTTTCCTTAAAAACATAGTTATATTTAGGATGTAATTTTCAATTTTGTAAATTACTCACTCCGTTATTGGGAAAATCCATAAAATGGTGAATAATTCCAATATTAAAGCATTCAACCAAACCAACCAAAAACCAAACATTCCACCTTTTATGAAACCGGAGGTGATAATGCTTGGAAATTGAAACGGTCATAACTTTTAAATGGATAGTTTTTTTTTCTAAAATACTATTTGTAACTGCTAGAGTTATTAAAGCAATTGTCGCATTGTTATTTACACCCGTATACGTAAAATAATAGATTTCTGTTTAAACATATAAAAAGAATATTCAAATTAAGACAATAATTAAAACTTTCCTGAAACGCACACATAAGTAAAATCGTATATTATCTTTAATTAATTAGTAAAGTGTTACAAAAGGATTGTGAGTGTAGAGAGAGCTTGGCGCCGTAAGCTTGAGTGATCACGTCGATAACGGGTTAAGTATTGTAAATTAGATTTTACTTTTATACTTTTATTGTAGATATGTTAGTTAAGTCCTCGATAAGTATTTTTTTTGTAAAAATATGTAACTATATGTATTGTTCTTAAGTATTTTTATTTATTATGAATCACTAACACCACCAACATTAAACATCAGTGTCACGGTATAATAACCCAAAATTACGTGTACTTCCTCAATTAATGGAGACTTGACATTATTTCTACAGCTATTTCTGATCACTCCAAACAAGTGTGCACGGAAAAAATGAGAATAAACTAAAAGGTACACACTGAGATTGCTCTTGGAGAAGTGGTAAGGTGGCTGAAAGATAATCTGTTAACTTTAAATGTAAATAAAACTCCGTTCATTACTTTTACTCTTTGTGCAAGCACACAGCCACCACCTTGTTTCCAAGTCAAAGCTCATTCGTGTGGTCTGCTTGATAACAGTTGTAGCTTTGACGCGAGTCAATAACAACAAAGTATCTAGGTCTTATAATAGATAACTCTTTGAATTGGTCGCCGTATATAAATCATTGAACTGGTCGCCTTAAAATACTCATACAAAAATTTAAGAAGCTCTGAAATTCAGCTGATACTTTTGTGTGCATCTACTGCGTAGTACGTGGCCTTGTCCAGAGTTTACTTCATTACTGTATTGTTGTATGGGGTGGAATTGGTTCTATACTTCTACTTCCACTTGAACGAGCTCTACGAGCGATACTAAAAGTTATGCTTAGAAAGCCACGTAGATATAGTACTGAAGTTCCTGTATAGAGAGAGTTTCGTGTTTACGGTTCGTCAGTTATTTATCATGAGTGTCATTTTACGTAAGCATAAAAGTATTTACTGTGTACCAATACACAGGAGGAACAAAACTAGAGTTTTTCTAATAAATCGACATAGAACTGTTCTTGCCAGGCGTCAATACGTTACCCTTAGCAAGTGCTCATATAATTAAATAAATAGACGACACAATATTTTTCCCGTACCCCTAACAAAATACAAGTCTACGGTTTCTGCTTGGCTCAACATTAAATTACACTAAAACAGACGAACTTTAAAAAGGTACATTAACCTATTACTACGCACACACACACACCACGCATACACCAACACAGTGTAACTGATTGAACTATATATATATATATATATATATATATATATATATATATATATATATATATATATATATATATATATATATATGTATGTGTATTGTGTAAATGTGTATGTACGTATATATACAGTATCTCCAGTTGAAGAAGTTAAAAATAAATCAATTTGTAAAAACTTTTATGCATCAATAAACTATTATCATTAACTGGCCTGTTGGTCTAGTGGTTAGTGATCTTGACTGCTGACTCAGAGGTTGTGGGTTCGATTCCCACGCAGGACAAGTAGTTGTGTGATGAGCATGATTATTATTTGTTTTGTGTCTGAAGTAATTTACCTACAATATTTATGTATTTAGAAATATGTAAGTATGTTTATCAGAAGCCTGGTTACGATAGTACCGGCTCTAGTTTGGGTAATTCTGAAAAACTATTTAATAGGAAAGTAAACTTTTAATGAAATTAAATGTTATCATTCATTAAGTATGACACTAAGTTTAGGGATTGGTAAAATATAAACGCTATTTTGTTTAATTTAGCAGTTTTCATATTTAATTCTGGACTTTCTTGGTCTTTCCTTTCATAAAGTTTAAAAAATCTACATAACCCACAAAACACTTAACATAAATAAAAAAATATCTTACAATAGAATTTGCCCAAACTAAATTCCAGGTAAGGAGCACCTGTCTAGCCAAACCAAATCACTTCTGCAAAATTAATGTTCTAAAATGTATTGGGCTCTCAGGTTGAAATCTCGAACAGTAACATATTACTATTTAACCATCCAAACTCTGTTTGTAACGAGATTTATTGACGTCTCGCGAAACGTGTGCGTAAGTCCGAAAGTTTTGAGGTAACCCTATGCTGTGGTCCAAGTTATCAGTATAATCTACAATCAGGTATGAGTAATCATTGTCATAATCTTAACTAATATTGTAAATGCGAAAGTGAGTTTCGCTGTTTTTTGTTAAACTTTCACGCCTTAACTGGCATACTTAACCAAAATAAAATGTTGTACACACCTTTTTAGGGGTAAGGAACAGGACATAGGGCAACTTTCATCCCGAAAAAAGTACTGGTCAATAGCGATAGAAAAATAAATTATCGCAAGTAAAGCTGAGAGCAAAAGCTAGTTTTAATATATTAAATACGTTAGCCCCTATTCTACAAGGCTTATAATGTTTTTTTTATTGAACCACTAAACTTAATTCAAAACACAGTACAATTACAGTTAAATCAACTTTTGATAAATTGATTTAAACTGTGTCCACATACAACACATTTATAAGTCAGCTAACGAATATCAGCCAATCTACTACAGAGCCCCTGAAATTCAAGCCGAAATTGAGTTAAACATTGAAAAAGAATCAACGCAGCTACGCCAAATTACTTGATAAAATGCTCTTAAAGTTTAATTAAATGCTTAAGGTGATTTTATGGAGACACTGCAATATATGCCTATGGAAATGTTACCCTTTTCATGCATATATTGTAGCATTATAAGTCATTGTAACGCTGCCAAAGCAGCCAACTATGACGAACAGTACTCGCTAATAATTAAACGTAGTGGTTACGGCATACAGTTGAAAACGCAGCGTGAACTATACAAGCTGGACTATAAAGTCAGCCTAAGCGGAGCATGGTAAGTATTATAATAAGTCGCTACATATTATAAAATAAAGTCCCCCGCCGCGCCTGTCTGTCTGTTCGCGATAAACTGAAAAACTACTGAACGGATTTTCATGCGGTTTTCAGTTTTCACCAATAGACACAGAGTGATTCAGGATGAAGGTTTAGGTGTATAATTTGTTAGCGTTTTGTGTAAATTGGTTAAAATATAATGATGATTGTTGAAGATGTCTCTACTACCCGTGCGAAGCCGGGGCGGTTTGCTAGTAGTTTAATAATTAGGCCTTAATCGAGATTGTAAGCCAATCCCTTATGACTTAAAGTATACACCAAAGGTCTTGAGGGACCTTTATGCATTATAGTTGCGCGTAAACAACCATGGTTGGTGAAATTTTAAGTGCTATACCAACGCTCGAGTAACTCATAATTTAATCTCGCTTTAGTAAGGAACAGCTATAAGTTCCCGTTCAGAAGATGATATATATGTAACAGATTCTGGAGAATCAGATAAAGGCATTTTATGAGGCAAGAGAATAGATATAAAGAGAAGCGTCGGTAGCGTAATGGCTAAGGCGTCAGACTTGCGATCAGGGTTGCGGGTTTAAACTTCACCCGTGAACCCACTCTTACTTACTTACTTAATTAAAAAAAGAGAGAAGAGACAAGATTTCATCAGCAAAATGCAATTGTCAGCGAATACACGCTACTCGACCACACTGAACGGACGTTGTAAGTGTGGTATATCGAAGTAGCCACAGTGCAAACGTAAATAAAAGAAAGAAACGTAAGTAAATAAGCTCTCACCCGGGTAGACACCCGGGTAACCAAAAAGCCTTCTTATTATTACTGCGATTAAATCCCGATTTACACATCTAGTACAGAGACAAGAGATACATAAAACTAGATTTCCTTGTATGACTACAAGTCACAATGAGCTAGCAGGTACAATTTGTTTGCCTATTTTTTAGGCATTTTGTGAGTTGAAAAAAGTTTAAGCCTTTGTTCAGTGCAACAAAGGCTTGAATTTTTATTTAAATCGTGTTGTCTGTCTGACAATTGACAAATTTCGTATGCTGCAGAACCCAGTTTATTCGATTATTGTATATTATGTGCTCGTAGCTTCCACTGAAGCTTTGAATCTAAAATGGAAAAAATTGTGTGATGTCACAAAATCCATTGTACCATTGTTATGATTTGTGGGTTAAGTATTATCAGTGAGTGCTCCGGTGGTTAATTTTGAATAAAATTGTTTGTTAAATTTTGAAATCAGGTATAACTTATTTCTAAAACGAATTTAAAAATAGAACTTCAAAAAACAACTTTTGGATATTGTTACAAATATATATTTTTTAAAAGAATGACAAGACACCCAGTGAATGTTCCCTATTCGATATTTTTATTTTTGATTTTATTTTAAAGTATGCCGTTTAGAATAGACCATAAGTATATTAAATTTTTTTTCAATTTATTGCCAAAAACTGTACTTTTAAACTGTCAGGTTATAGCAGTGGCGCAGCAGCAGTCTTGCAGCTCCGATGACGATTTCCATTCATGATGTTGAAACACACTGCGTTTTTATTCGGCTTGATATCGTTATAACATCGCATCTCATGAAAACACGTATTCCTCGCAAAAAATTTATTGTTTTCAAAAAATAGTATTTAAATTGGCCGATATTATAACTTAAGCCTATAATGTATTCATCATAAAATACATCCTGTGTTTGTAGAATATTGCGTCACAATAGACTTGCCGTATCTACATAATGAATTGGAGACATGAGCCTAATTTATGGACAAGAGAGTTAGTTATGCACCATACACAATATGTTGGCATTATCTTTGTAGAAGATAAAGGCTGGTTTAATATTCTGTTTGATACTAATGGCCTGAGTTACTATAAGAAATAGAGTGTGTTGTTTACGAGATATCGTGTTATGTGAAGTGGCCATTAGCGTCAATTTTCTTTATTTAATTTCCACTGTGTACCTAGTTAGGATCCTTCATCTTATCTTTTAGGTATTAGGTTTGTATTCAGAATATTAATAAATTGTTTAATATAATACCCGACAGAAGGGAGTCTATGTAGGAAATACGTAGACGTAACTAAGGAGGAATACATCAGATATCTTTTCGAATTTTACTCTACAGAAGAATGACTACTGGTTCATAATGTGGCCACAGATACATGATAGAGAGGGTTGGTAACACTCGAGTGATGTCATGTTGCGAGTACTATAAATACCGGAAAGTAAGGCACCGGAAACCACTTACCATAAACCGGAACGTTTGCTTGTTAGGCAACTTAGTGGCATACAAAAGTGTGATTTTTTTTTTATAAAAGTAAGAGATGACGCGACAAATAGATAAAATCGTTTTTATTGTACCCCAAACATACTTTTAATAAAATTAGTAGGTACCTATAAAATGCAAAGGTATCATTAAATCTACCTAGATACCTATATCTTATCTTTTTCGGCGGCTTGATTCTTAGAGTATCCCGGATTCCCTGCAATAGACTCACTTATGACGGAACACCGTGTGGTTTTAGTCGGTTCGAGTCTGACGTACCTTCACCCTCGATTCCGGTGAGATGATGACCTGTGGGGGTATGCACACGATAAAAAGAAAGATTCTTACAGGCAACCTTTAGATGGACAATGACAAAAAACAGTCCAAAATAATATAATAGTTAATATAGCCATGACACAGTTTTTAACTAATATGGCTATTATCGAACATCCTTAAATTGTATAATATATGGTTTTTCTTGTTCTAAATAAATATTATTATTATTGTTATTATAAAATAATATGTAGGATTGGACTGTTTTGGTGTAGTTATAGAATATAATTGACTGACTGAATATGACTGGCCTGTTGGTCTAGTGGTTAGTGACCTGAGCCAGAGGTCGTGGGTTCGATTCCCACCCAGGACAAACAATTGTGTGATGAGCATGATCATTTGTTCTGTGTCTGGGTCTAATTTATCTATAATATGTATGTATTTAGAAATATATAAGTATGTTTATCAGCAGTCTGGTTACCATAGTAGAGGCTCTGCCTAGTTTGGGATCAGACGGCCGTGTGTGAGATGTGTGAAGTTATTATTATTATTGTAACTAAAGGTAATGAGAGAAAATCTGCAATTAAATTGTTGTTATTTACAATTAGTATTCGCTGTAATCTCAGTGTAGATTAAGCTGGTGGCAGGCACGCAACTTAGCATGGAAGCTGAGCAAGAATTGAAGATGAAAAATCATATAACTGACTTCTTATTGATTTCTAAAGATCCTACTATTACAACATATCGCAAAGGAGGTATCTGAAGGTTGCAGGATCGTCTCCAGCTTTGACGGGGTCAGAGGATCATATGTGATATATGTTTGCTTATTTTTCCTCAAAATTTTACTTCAATATTAGAGGGCTAGAGGGAGTTACAGGTATGCAACCTTGACCTGTTCGAGCAATTGCTTACACTCTTCAATCCATCCGTATAAGCAATATAACTTTCCTCTGTAAGCAAGAAGGAAAGGCAATGTAGCTTTTCCTTCTTGCTTAGATTTCCCTTTTAATATACTCCCATTTTTTTCCATCTTTAATTTCCATAGAACTCGATTGATGGCAATTGGCTTGTCCCCTATTACGTGAGTAGTTCCAAATTGTTATTGCCAAAATGTGGGTGTTTAATTACGCCTCTACCTACCCCTTCAGGGATGCAGGCAATAGTTATTATTATTATAATAATTCATTTATTTATTTATAATTGGTACACATTATTACAGATATTATACAACATTAATTAGCTTAAAATATATGGGTACTAGGGTAAACTTGTGCCATAGGCGGTAAGTGCCCTTACAGACTTTTACTACATTATGTAATTATTTAATCGTAATAATATTTATGAAACATACAATACATGTCTACAAATAGACTTATCTATGTTGTATATAACAATATAGGAACATTAACATTGTGAGACTATTATTATGTCTTTTTATTTATCCTGTTGTAAAGAAAAGGACCCAAAAATGCAAAAAATCTATTTGTGAATACAAGTGAATACAAACCTCGATTCCGAAAGTGTGGTACAGACAATATCTTTCCGACTCTTTGTGTTAGTACGGTTAGTGTTATATGTTAGAGTCGTGTGTTGTTTTAATACAGAGTACGTTATAAATAGTAGGCGGACAGTTAAAACGTTACATTTTTTATACAATAGTGTATTTATTTTACTTTATCCTAAACAAAGGATGGTTAAAAGCACAGGTGTACATTAATCGTGTATCCTTCTAAACATTGAACACAGAAACGGTAACATGACGACATGAGCTTATATTTAACAGACAAGGGTCTAAATTTGCTACTGAAATGTTTCTACAGAAGTTTTAATTCAGTATTTAAAGGGAGTCTGGCAAAAGCTTACGAGCGGTAATTAAGTTCTTGATATTGACATAAAAAACGAAAGTTACAACATCAAACCGTGTCACGTGATATCATGTTGCTCCTTAGACTTCAATTTATAATAATATATCGGAATATTTTCCGCCTATTAGTAACACGCAGTTAAAGATGAAGAGGATGCACTGGTTACTGCAACCGCGTCTAGTGTTTTGGGTTCGATTCTCAATTTTATTTGTGTAAATTGCAACATACCTAGTACATACCTAGTACATACATAATAACATTATGTATGTACTAGGTACATACATAATAGTATACGAATTCTCTATTAAAAAAAAAACCTGTGTTTATATAAAGCTATGAAAGGTAATTAACTACAAACTATGTAAATATCATTGTTTTTACGCTCACCATTCACAGACGGATACAAGTTTGTTGGCTTGGCACCAAAAAATGTGTTGTTCGAGTGTTCGTAGAAGTATAAGACGCAGTTGGTAGTCATAGATAAAGCAACTTGCTTACGACCCTGGGCACTTGTGCACTAGCGACATGAACTTCTTTTTACCTTTATGAGAGGGTTTTAAAAATACTAGAAATGTGTGATAAACGTAAATGGGAGTCTTTTCTATCTATCTACATCAGAAACGACACACTTAACTTTTGTCTCGTTTTACAGCAAAATACACACCGATAACCATTTAAAGGTACAAGGACTGACAAGAGTGACAAGAACAGACATCCGTTACTGGCGGGAGGTAAGGCTGGCCTTGAGCGCCTTTGAAGCCACGTGATTGTTACGTCCCTCGTTGTCTGACAATATTACGTACAATAACTATAGGGTCCAATTGTTAAGTTGGTATTAGCAGATATTGACTGGAAATATGAGTGTAAGAAGGTAAAAATTTGTAGAAACCCTGTCAAATGGAAAGCGGTTACCGGTGGCTATGAATACTGCCTACGTTACCTGCCCTTCTTGCCTTACAAAGGAGTTTCGTCGACTCCAGTTATTAACAGTCAGTACCTTTGACCACGATGGGTGCAATTCGATGGAAGGGTAGTGTAAATAAAAAAGTATCGTAACTTGTAAATACAACTTCGATGAACACCCGATTTACACATCTAATATGTTAGTCGCGATAGTTTAAATTAATCATGAGCTGAAAGTCGAAACTTTGGTGGAATATAAATAGGCTTTGGTCGCCTGCACCAAGGAGATACTTTCAGGGCAGATCACATGTGTTTTATTTATTGGCACAAGTATCTACATCGGTTATTTACACTTTAAAACCTTTCATCTACATTGAATTTAGATTATCCTAATGTTTTAAACCATAGTTATGATAGTATTGCTTGTTATAGAAAATAACTCCTTGTTATACAATTTTTATTTAATAAAAGTAATTTTGAATCGAGTAAACCAGAAGGTAATATTTACTAAGGATTTCAATTCAACTCCTTTAATATTATGCTCTCAACTTTGCCTGAACCACCAAAAACTTTAATGTCTATACGAAATAGAGAGTGCAAACAGTGAAGTTAGACGCCAGCACTTTATGTTCCAGTCACTTATGCGAGCTAAGGTGGCCTCTATAAATTTCCACAGTGTAAGTTTAAATGGTGATTACAGATTATGTTGAACTGGAATAGACTGACATATTATATTACAGCTCCTGCATTTAAATTTTTTGACTTTTCTGCCACATATTCCTTCATCGGTCATGACGCTAGTGATGTCAGGCCCGCTACGCATCCCGACCGACCTGACTACAACAACACTGTAAATCTGGTCCAGTGTGCAACTGTTAGTAACTCCAGCGGATCCTGGTACCATATAAGGACGTAACTAAACTTAGAATTCAGAGTCGTGCAAGGCCGACTGGGTAATACATTCGAGAGCAATTAATCCGGGTCACATACAATATAAAGATACCTGAAAATCTTAGTTGTTGTAAAGTTAGGCCATCAAAATGTCAAAAAAATGGGACTAAACATCGTATAAGAAACTTGGTGTACATTATGCCAAACTGCATAATTGCTGTAATGGCAGCATGCGGAGGTAACACAAATTACTAAAATTTAAGAAAATTGTAAAGTTTTAGAAAAATATGGTGTTTTTCTATTTTTGTTTTAAGATGAGATTTTTTTTTGTATTTTTTATGAATTTATTACAGAGTGAGAAATAAATTGTATTACTTTCGTTTAAGAAAAATTTAACTGTCAATTAAACACATTTTTTTATTATGCTAGCGTTCTTAGTTTCCGAAATTTTCAGGTATCTTTATGTGACCCGGATTTATTGCTCTGGAGTGTATTTTAGAAAGAAATAAAAGAATAAGATAATAAATATACTTATATAAAACGTATGTATGTAATATACGCTAAATGAGTGAAAATCATTATTAGTGATTTTTTTAAATTATACGCGAGTGGAACTTTATTTGTACATTATTGCTACAGTAGCAGTATGAACAATACATCCGTGTCAAGCAGATAATATACAAAGGGCGGTGTTCTTGCTAAATACAGTCTCCTCCTGGTAACCTTTTTTGTTGGTCTTTAAGTTTTATTGTTTTTTGAACCTCAACTGTTATTAAATCAAATACTATTTTTAACGAAGCGTATCTAGAAAATGATCATCTGTTACTCAACTTTTCCCTAAAGACGTATATTTCTCTATACACCACTGTCTAAGTAATAAAGTGGTCACAGTCGAAGCAAGATTAACAGCTCGTGTTTATTATTGTTTGTGTTCGGATGCGTGCATAATGGCGGAAAAATAGGAAAATATAGCCGTTCGGGATTCGAAAGGCTTTGAAATTGACAATCTTATGATGTAGTGAGCCTGTTTTCTTAGGGTGGATATATTTATAGAATTTTGGGGAGGCTTGAGGAAGGTAGTATAACACGGTGACAGGGTTGACAATTTTTGTGTGACACCACTGATTTTAGAATGTTTATATCTTTACAGGCAACTGTTTGTCATTAGTTCTTGTCAAATTAACAATTTAAAAATTATTTATAATAGTTAAAAAAAAAAATAGGTATTGGCACAATATCGATCTGAAACGGTTTACCAACAGTCGATTGGTCCATGAACCGTTGGTCAACATTATCCTTAAACCATAAACTTTTCGTCCAATGAACTTTTCATCCACGAACGTTTCGCCAGCATTACTCTACGTCGATTCACTATTTATAGTCATTGGTTTAGGTTATATAGGACCGATTCGGTTCTGGCACTTCGCCAGCCGCTGCCGCGGCACGCTCGCTTCGCTCACTCGGCTCATGCGTTGTGGTCACAGTTCTAGCCTAACCTAAACCAATGACTATAAATAGTGAATCGACGTAGAGTAATGCTGGCGAAACGTTCGTGGATGAAAAGTTCATTGGACGAAAAGTTTATGGTTTAAGGATAATGTTGACCAACGGTTCATGGACCAATCGACTGTTGGTAAACCGTTTCAGATTCGCACAATATAGTTATCTATCTCAATTGCGTTTCCAAGTGATGATTAAGTGATGTAAATTAGAACTAAGATTAAGTAATAACTACTTTATCTTATGTTTGTATTGTATAAAAAATATGTCAAAAATTCTTAATCAATTTCAGGATCATTTTCATTACGTAGGTAAATTTAGATTTACGCACAGGAAATCGAAATGGTGCTGTGTGTGCTGAGTGCCGGTCGCATATTACTTATTTTTAAATATAATGTGTTTTTGCCTTACAAAAGGTGCCATAAACCTCGCTCGAACAAATTATCGGAACATCACAAAACAAAATTCTATTATAGAAGATCGTTATGTCACCATCGGGGGCCATTACCTTCGATGTTTTCCTGGATTACATTTGTGATACGGGACCCGGAGACACGGTTAATTTATATCAGTACATATTTTATAAAGTTACAGTTACCTAAAGCTTTCTTGTGAAAAAAATTAATTGTGAGGTTAGATCAGTTCAGGAGCATACAAATTACTTACATAATAATACATGACAATACATAAACTTCAATCGTATATGAATTTGAATGAATGTACTTGTTATTATTGTACCCTCAGTATTTATCTCTTATGTGTGCCTATATCTTCGTTTACGAAATGACGAATAATGCTTTCGAGTTTCTGATTCATATGAAAAATGAATTCATAAGCCATGTTTTGATTTGCCAAAAATATTTTTTATATTATTTAAATCTGAAAATTTAAAAAAGGAATGAAAATTTGAAAAAAATATCATTAACCTTATTTAATCTAGAGCGTTTTATACGATACTAAAATATGATTACTTTGTTCTAGGTATGTTTATTAGAAACTTATTGAATGGTTAGTGATAAAGGAAATCTTCTTTTACAAAACTCTAGTGATCATTAACCGACTTCATTTTTATTCAAACCTTGGTATTAGAGAAGAAATAAAAAAAAATATTCATATAGGTTACACAGCGCTTCATAAGTGTTACTTATGAAGCTGCATTTATATTTAGCGCTGTATTTAAAATTCAAAACGTAGATTGTACGAGAGAAGGATATTATTCGTTAGTCCTCATAAGCATAGTATTCACCTACATGAACTAAATATATGATGTATATATGCGAATAAACCAAAAAGGTGTTTACAGGCCATAGTCAATATAAATTCATCCCTATACTGTTATGGGAACAACCAAATTGACATCAAAGGCGATAAGGATAAAGTTAAAGATAAAGCGATAATGTTTTATACTAGTAAGGAAAACCGTAAGTTGTTTAGAGTTTTACTGTGGATGTTTCTTTTTTATTTTCCATTAGATACCTTAAAAAACAAATAACACGGTTTAAAGTGTGAGCTTCGAAAATAGGGGACGAATAACCAGCACACATTTATTGTTCTGAAAGTATACGAATATCGTGTATAGCAACAATTCCAAATGTCACTTCTTTTTAAAGGAATTATCATTGTTTTATAAAATTACTTCAGTATGTATATACCTTAACGCAATGCGCCACGTGCGAGGGAATTTTGTATAAATTAAACAAAAACGGTACAAATGAAAGAATTTATCATTTTGTACGTGTTCCGACTTCTATTGAGTATATCGTCTCCTTATTTAATTTCAGCTTGTCTTCAGAAGGAATTTCATTTTCTACTTACGTGACAAGTTATTGGTATCGAGTAACATGTCGTCGCGTATTTAAATTGTGAAAGTGACAAGCGTCTTCTGAAATATTCACTTCGTTAAATAACATACCAGGCTCATATGTACATGGCTCGACAACAATACTAACAAGAAGAAATAATTTGAAGAGCAAACTTCTTAGCATATTGCGAGCACTGCGGAGTGTGAGAATTACTATTATAAAAGGTTATTTAGCCGTGAGCCATGAAATTGTCGTGGTCTAGAGCCACGCCTAAATAAACTTATACTTGTATTATTTGCAGATAGTTGTTCTGAGTTTATTTTAGCTTTGTGTCCGTTAATTATATTTAGTAATTTTAAGACACAGGGAGTACACCCGACACCGAATATTGTCTTTTATATAGAAATAAGTACTAGTTAAGATTATATGCAATTTTAATTCACCTTTTTTTATAACCGTTTATGTTCAATGAAATATATTGTTTTGTTTCAATAACTGCTAATCAGCAATATTTTTACAACATGATGTCCACAATTAAAAAAACAATCCATTTTCCTAAAATTTATTTCATATAATTTCTAAAATCGTATAAATTCTTAATGGCGTGATTGATAAATTACATTACAAAGAGGAGAACATTATCTTGAAATCTCTTTACAATACGAACTACAACATTATTATTAGACAAGACTTAAAGCTTATCGTTTATACACAAGGCATACCCTAAATTAATCTGTAACGCTTAAGAGAAAGAATAGTTCAAAATGCTTACTGTCCTACTCAAGTCGCTGGTAAAATGTCCTGCCCAAAACATCACGCTAACATTAAAGCTCCCGAGAAATCTTTGCACCATATAATATTATGTCAATAAAAATATTTGGAACACAAATCATAAGACAAAAGAAATAAATCTGTAGACAGTTTTATACCTTCGCACATTTACTTTGTTTTTGGCATACAAGTTTATTGTTAAGGTAAAATAAAAGGAAACCACGGGACCGGATGGCCGCTATGACCGCTTAATAAAAAATGTATTAAAAAAGGTTTAGGTTTTGCGAAATAATTAAGTTTTATAAAGGCATTATTTACTAAAATAATTCAATTATAAAATGGGCGGGACGTGACAATAAACATTGTCATGGGTTTTCAGGGAGAAATTTTTGCTATAAAATACGAAGCAAAGCACAAAGTACAATATCTCTCTCTAGCCAGGAGCCCAGTGTAACTTACAGACTTGTTCTGCTTTGGTAACCCAGGCAAACATTGGCCATTACAAATAGGCAATTTTCAAGAAGAATAAGAAGAAAGCAGAGAATTTGCAATTAAAAACAAATCTAAAAAAAAATGAGAGATAGGCTCTCAAGTTGAACCTAAATGTGCAAAATTTCATTAACTTGGATTCATTAGTTCTTGAGTTTATCGCGAACAAACAACGTGACACGAAATTTTGATATACATATAATATAGATATTAGCTACCCGGCCACGCGTTGCTGTGGCTAGAAAATTTGCATTAAAAAAAAAATATATATTATCCTATCTCTCAAGTTGACCCAAACTGCACACATTGTGCAAAATTTCATTAAAATTTGTTCATTAGTTTAGGAGTACATCGCGAACAAACAAGGTGATACGAAATTTTTGTATAATTTATAGATATTAAAAACTTACACTCACAACGTGATTTCACCCGGTTTCAAGTCGAGGAACGCTATAAACTGCATTCCAATACTCATTAAAGTATCTCAGCTGATACCTGGACTTTTAGATATCAAATATTGATTATTATAACCCGGATATAAGGTCCGGTTACCATAATCCTACGTTAGGCAGGATACCGGCATGTTTTACATGAAAAAGGAACCATCCTATATGGGAAAAAGCAATATCGTGTTAGTGCCTGTGTTTTGTTTCTGGCCCAAGATGAATGATTTAGCGAGGCTATAATAGACCGTAGAATAAGAACATCGTAGATATAGGCCGTATGAACTCTGCATTCGCAAATGAGCTGCTTATATTGAATACATATTCTAAGTTTTGAAATATGAACAGTTTGACCTTTGATTTTATACCTGTCTAGAGTAACTCATACAAATGGTGCACATAAAACGGGATTCATTTACGCACTATGTGTGACGCACGTGTAGTTATTGTCAACAAATTGTCACTGCGTGCTTAGGGATGCCTGCTCAAAATTATTTATTTACCTTCTTTTATTATAGTAAAGAGATGATAGGTAAATAAAATAATGATTTAAAAGAAAACTAATTTACTACAAAACATATTAATCAACAAAAAACATAATTAAAAGTAAAAAGTGTTTTTAAATAAAGAGATGTTAATGTTCTTCATCTGTTAGAAACGAAAAATTACTCCGTAATAGATTGACAACACCGGCTAATCTGTCATAGCTACAAAATATTGAAATAAAGTATCGTATTTTCTTAGAAAATAGTGTAAATTAAAACAACACTTACCGATGAAAAGTAATCTTAGTGTTGTTTTAAGTTTTTTCCAAGATAGTTTCGATACAATTTAATAGCACAAACCGGCATGATTAATTGTTTTTTCGTAAGCTCGCCGCCGATTACAGATTTAAATGACAATGACGTCTATGAAAAGCGCGTCTACGAAACACAGTCGACTTTTTAGCGCCGTTCTGTGCGGCCGAATATGTCATCTAGACTGGTATATGATCAGAGTTTGGCATTAATGCGGTTGAATAAATTTAGAAAGAGTAGATATTTTATGAATCCAGATCTTTATGGATATCTTACTTTTCTAATGGCCTGAAATTAACCTTATTTCAAATAATCGGAAAAGGTTTAATCGGAGAATGTTCAAATTTAGAATTAAAAGCAATCAAAGTCTATTTAATCTGTAATTATGTATGCGTCTTATTTATTATCGTTTATTAAATTGGAATCTTGTAACTCAAGATTGGAAAATTTCCAAACTTCACTAATCATCCGAAATTATATGGAGTACACTTACAAATTGACGTTTAAAAAAAATTGTAAACCATTAACTGTCAAGTTATAACTTTTAATTATTGAAGTAACAAAATTTTATAATTTACTAGCGGACCCGACAGACGTTGTCCTGCCGGAACGTAAACAGTATTATTCCTGGAACTCTATCGCAGCGCCAAATACCGGGTCTAATTGTAAATCTAAACCGTTCTCGAATCCACCTGAAGACACACAAAAATTTCATTAAGATCGGTCCAGCCGTTCAGGAGGAGTTCAGTGACATACACACGTACAGAAGAAATATATATTTAAAGATAATAATCACTTGAGAGAGAATTTTTTGAATTATTTTCATTTTAAATAAATGGTTATAATACAAACATTTAGTTACTAACTAAAAAAACGTTTTATTGAGATAATAAAGAGTGTTTTTTTACTATTGATTGCTTGTAGAAATATAAATGTACCTCTTATTAATAATATACTTCGTGTCCTCTCTCGCTTATACATTCCGCCATCGCCTAGTTGCACTTTTGATAGAAGTACGTTATGTTTGGTAGTATCAACAACGCGCGAACTAACTTACTTCCCGTATGTTTCCACTGGTAATGGGAATATTTCCAATTTCCTTTATATTGTAATTGTTTTAGGCTATTGTTTGACCTAAAATATGTTAAGGTTATACGAGCTCATACAGGATGTTGATGCAACTAACTCGTTCGTTCATTCGGAACACGGCTCAGCTCCCTACAGCTAAAATTAACGGACGGCCATTACCAACACAGACCACCATCGAGCGGACATGCGTACATATATCTCAGTTCAATTAAAATTTGATGCGACTATTTATACAAATATATTATTCGTAAGTAAAAATATCTGATTTGTTACAAACAACTATTTTAATTTTCATCACGAAACCCTGAAATCCCAATTCTATCATGTACTCGTATGGAATTTTTTTGAACACAAAATTGAATGATGATTATTAGAGCTACTAGACTGCTGAAAATGAACATTACTTCACATATAGTTTGTTGTCCCTGCTGGCGAGTAAGATCGTTAAAGTTTCTTTGGGAGAGCTCTTCCACCTCATTAGGGTCACGAGAGTAGCATCGTTGCAATTAAATCTAATTGCATATAAATTATTTACAATGTGTTCTTCCGAGTGAGTCAATGTGAGTCCGTAGGCGATTAGATTTATTTTTGTGAATAACAACTACACTACAATTAAATGTACATCTACTAGTTTTGGTCAAGCATGACGTTTGGATGACGTCATGAAGTGATGATACCGTTGCATTCCATTATATGTTTTAAATGATGGTTTAAATAGATAACCCTTCAAAGATTCTTGTTGATAGACATAAATGCAACTTGGAGGAACCGGCTTCCATTTTGTCTTTTTAATGTTGCCTAATACTTTTTGCCTAATTATATTCCTATGAGGCAATATTTATATTCAAGCTTCTTTACCGAATTATGATTCTGTAACTTTTACACATATATCCCAAGTGGTGTTCAAAGTTCTGGCCCACCATTCACCAGCTGTAAAGATAGTATAAAATATTCGCGTCCAATCACGAAGTTATATGCAGGCCTACCCTTTCTGAGATATAACAATTAATCTTCATTCCCAGAATGAAATGACAAAACCAGTTGCGGTTACGTATAAAAGTTTAGAAGTTATCCAGCAGCTGACAACCGCACGGCGCGTACAAATGTAATACTTCATAGTACATAATTTCTAATCTGATGTAGTGATGTCGGTATAGCAGAAAGATAATGCGCTGTCATTACCATTATTCACTCTCTTTTGAATGTCGGTTAGGCGTTCTGCGGTTGTGCGAACGTTTTTTTTTCTATTAATTATTAATAAAATTTGTGTTCAACTTTTGTCACAACTACTTTAGACTATAGCAGTCAGTGAAATGTTAAATCAAAAACAGTTTTCACATTTAGGTACCATGGATCAATGAATGGTTGTCTACAGTTAATATTGTAAACAACCGATGTAATCATCGTAAATTCATTGTTGAATATAAAGATATACCTAACTGAATATCTAATTATAGATCTGCTATTTGTAATTGAAAACACAGCAAAAGTTTCTGTGTTTTTAATTACGACGGCTGACGGCATTCACAAACTTTTGCTATAAAAATAAAACAAAATTACCATTATTCAATTTATACTAATTAGTAGATTAATTAAACGAATAGGGTTTCTTTCTTACGGTACGTAACACAGCAATGATCTTTACATTGTACTGTTTAAATTGTTTATTTAGGTATATCTTATTAGTATTATCATTTTTAACTCAAAAAAGCCTTTTGAATCAACATGTACTCGTAACTTTGTGTGCTTTCTTTAAAACAGTTGCTATCAAGGACTTGCTATTCTGGAATACAAATACGGTAGTACATAGGGCACACTGAAAGTTCTGCGCTCCTGGGCGCTCATAAATGTTTGAATTTCGAAAGTGATATTTTTTTAAACCTACGAAACTCAATCATTGATTTAAAAAAATTGGCTGGAAATCGCGTGTCCATTGTTTTTTATCACAGGTTAAAGTTCATGTTTGTCATCCGTAGCAAAAATTGAATTTTCGCGAAAAGATTTTAGGGTGATGATTTTTTTATGATTTTAAAAGTTCACTGGCTCCGCAAGACTGCACTGCTCGTCTTCAAAATGCTTTTGGGAGGAAAGCATCTCATTTGAGTACCGTAAGGCGTGGATACGCAGAATTTAATCTTGGCCGTGTTTCTCTACATGATGAAATTCGTAAAGTTCGGCCCTCAACTGTGATCACTGAGGAAAATGTGGCTACTGTCAGGGAACTAATTAAAGAAAACCGGCGTGTCACCTATGAGAAGATTCGGGGACATTTAGGGACTGGTATGAGCCAAATTCAAAAAATCTTACATCAACATTTAAAAGTTACAAAACTTTGTTGCGGCTGGATTCCTCATGAATTCACCTCACAACAAAAACGGACTCGTATTGATTAGTGTCAAAAAGTGTTGTTAAAGTACGATCACGGAAGTTCAAATGCTGTGTATGACATTGTGATAGGAGATGAAACATGGATATATTGTTACATGCCGGAAAGAAAGTAACAGTCTTCTGCACGGGTGTTCGAAGGTGACAGCAAACCAACAAAATTGAGGCAAGAGAATCGTAGGCAAAAAAATTATTGCGTTTTTTTCTCCCGGACGGGTCCTGTCTGTAGGATCCCACTTGAAGAACAAAAGACAGTTAATGCTGAGTGGTACACCACCATTCTTTTACCCAGTGTCTTTGAATAAGTTAGGCAAAATGACCAAAAAGTGGCATCCTATTGCATCATGACGATGCTTCGGCGCACACCGCGAACAAGACAAAGTCATTTTTGGCTTCTGAAAAGGTAGAGTTAGTCACCCATCCCGTACATAGTCCAGACCTGGCACCATGCAATTTCTTTATTTGCCCAAAAATTTAAGATTTTATGAGAGGTATGACATTTACGGGACCGGAAAAAGCCGTGATAGATTTTAACCAGCACGTGAAAAATATGTTCTTAGACCAATTGGTCCTCATGTTTTCAAAAACGGTTTGACCGAATGAAAAAGTGTTTAAAATATAATGGAGAAAACTTCGAAAAGCAGTAAATATGTTTATTTACATGTAAATTGTTTTATTAATGAGTTACGCAACACTTTCAGTATACCCCACGTAGTAATGTTCATTAATGCAATTCAAACAGAAATCCGTTATGTTGTATCTTCAAATAAATAAATATACAAACTTATTCGAAAGCTTCAAAACCACAACACAAGAACTAAGTTTTATTCATAAAGTTATCATTATCTAAATCAGTTTCAAACAAGAAATTTACAAAGCAAAGACGTAGTCTTGCAGACAGTCTTATTTCGTTATCAAAAATTACGTAACAACCTTCGCCCGGAGGTCCTCCTCATTTGACTGACGTTTCAATTTTATATCAGATTATGCTATTTATTTTGACCTTATTATAGTAATTGGGATTTAAGGTTACATTTGTTACATTATAAAGATTTATATGCAAATAAAGGTTGAATTATGGTAAATAGTAGTAGATGAGTTAGGGCGTAGACAGAAAGAAAATTGCTTAATGGGGGGGGAGGGGAGGTATAATGAACTGAATAGGCAAGTAATCAGAGCTATCAGAAGAGGGAAAGTAAAGTGTTCTATAATTACACAATGAATTGTAGCATTGACTGGTGTCGTATGCCTCTGGGGCACCAATGTGGGACGCAAGCTTAGGGGTACCGAGAAGCTGAAAAGACACACATATTCTTTTATTATCAGAATGTGAATATTTTTGTTATAAGAACGACTGACGTTCGACTCACGAAACTATATTCTATTTTTAAACGACTTCCCAATGTCAATGTGTTTGAAACCATGAAGCCAAAAGAGTTTTGAGAAAAAACAATCGCCTAAAGACACCGATTTGGTTACACCAAGAGGTGTTACTTGTATATTGTCGACCTCATCATTCCCTGTTAATTCAATTCTTGCGACTATCTAATTATATTATCCTGCAGGGTGGAGATACTTAACCCATTGATCGGCTGTAATTTGAACAAAAATCTGCTGTGTCATATCTCCCAACCACCTTAACGAGGTGTATTTTTGATGAGGTTAAACTACCCGTTCATTTTCCAAAACAAACAATAATTGCATTGTAGTGTAAATGTTATAGTTCTCCCTGATCATATAAACTAGTGTGTATTATGAACCTTGTAACAAGTAAATTTCTATTGATTATCCAATCTTTATGACAGTGAGAATCCTCTGATATATTTATGTATTCAGGTACACTTCGAGTACTTTTTCTAAGCATGTGTCATTAACTATTTAATTTGGACAAATTATATGAAACTGGGTATATAAACGGCCATTACTAAGCCGAAACCAAAATTACTAAAAGCCGATGCTAATCAAGATCTATTGGACTCATTAGTGGCTAACGAGAACTTAACTAGGGTCATCCCTGGTGGGCCGCTGCCCTAAAAGCTGAGGCGAGTAATTCTTATTAACTTGACATACAACATAAAGAGTATGGATTTGCTTCAAGTTTTTTATTTTATTTTAAATAATTTATCAACTAACTTTCCATCTACGTTTAGTCGTAAATCACTACATATTATAAAACAAAGTCCCCCGGGCTATGTATATAATAATATGTGCTAAACTAGAAGAATATTTAAATCTAAATTAAAGCACTGCCAGAACAATGAAACTCAAATTAAGATGGACATTATTGCGCAACATCATGCGAATAAAAACTTAGTTAATTTTTGGAAAAACACGCGTAAATTGAACCCCAAGTCGAGCTCTCCGGTGAATGTGGGTGGTGTACACAACCCACATGATATAGCTTGTGCCTTTCAGCGTTACTTCAGTGTATCTTCACCTCTCGGACCCTCGTCGCAAGTGCTTGCTGCGGACGGTCACCCCGGGGATATTAATATCAGGTTCTCAGCTAAGGAGGTTGCTTTAGTTATAAAAAACATGGGAATAGGCAAGTCCCCGGTACATGATAGTCTTAGCATCGAGCATTTGCAGTATGCGGGCGTACATCTACCGAGAGTATTTGCATTGTTGCTTGTTCTTGCATTATTGTTTACCCTGTGTGTTAGTCATAGCTTCTTGCCAGACGATTTAATGTACACGGACGTGGTGCCTATCGTAAAGGATAAGACTGGCGACTTGTCAAATATGTCTAATTATAGGCCAATTTCACTTGCGACTGTCATTGCTAAAGTGCTGGACAGTTTGCTTGACCAGCAGTTGGGACGGTACCTGCAATTTAATGACGCTCAGTTTGGGTTCAGGCCCGGTTTATCAACTGAGAGTGCTATTCTATGCCTCAAGCAGACTGTTCAGTACTATACAGCTAGAAATACACCTGTATACGCTTGTTATTTAGATCTATCAAAAGCTTTTGACCTTGTTAGCTATGACAGGCTGTGGCAGAAGCTACTATGTGACACGAATTTACCAAGTGAAATTGTATCTCTGTTTAAATATTGGTACAGTCAGCAGCAAAATAGTGTAAGATGGTTGGATGCGCGGTCGGACGTGTACAGGTGGCGTACGGCGTGAGGCAAGGTGGTATATCCTCGCCTCGTCTCTTTAATTTGTATATGAATGGGCTGATCGGTGGGCTCAGTAGCACAAACATTGGTTGTTCCATTGATGGTGTGTGCATAAATAACATAAGCTACGCTGATGACATGGTGTTGCTGAGCCCATCGATTGGTGCATTACGTAAGTTGATAGACATCTGTGAGTCATATGCGGCGGGTCATGGTCTTACGTATAATACCAAGAAGAGTGAGTTTATGATCTTTAAAGCTGGTACCAAATGCTACTCAATTGTACCTCCAGTCACTCTTTGCGGTACTCCTTTAAATAGAGTAAACAAGTTTAAGTACCTTGGCCATTGGGTCGCCGATGATTTATCAGATGATCTTGATATTGAGAGGGAGCGTAGGGCGCTGTCTGTCCGGTGTAATATGTTGGCTCACAGGTTCACACACAGGTTACACCAGTTAAGGTTACTCTTTTCAAAGCATATTGTCAGTCCTTCTACACGTGCAGCCTGTGGACTAACTTTACGCAGCGGGCGTACAGCGCATTACGCGTCCAGTACAACAATGCTTTCAGGATGTTGTTGAATCTGCCGAGGTTTTGTAGTGCCTCAAATATGTTCGCGGAGGCACATTGCGATGACTTCTACGCCATCATAAGAAAGCGGAGCGCGTCAATGTCCACTCGACTGCTAGGCAGCACCAATGGCATCCTGAGAGTATTGTCCGAGAGATGGGACCTTCCAGTCCTACAAAGGTGGACGCGGCTGCATGCTAGCGCATCCCCACGATTCTTTTTTGTGAGTTGTTATTGTATGTAATGTAGAACTAACATAGTTATAAGATCATTGTTATTACTAACACATTTATGGATCAACATCCGAAATAAATTATTATTATTATTTATTATTAGTAAGTAGTTTAATTTCATGTGTTAAAAAATACGACAGTAAGAATGTGTCGATCAAACCTTTTCTTATAGCTTCTATAATAATAGGCTTAGTTTCATCTTGTATACTTTAGATGAAGTACTTACTACAGCGACAAAACTAACATACCTATTCTGTAAATCCTATCCCGATCGGTGAAATCGTTCAAAATTCAAATAGTAATTCTCATTCCAACCCATTCCCAACTACCGTGACTCATGTATAGAAGAATCATCAGAAGCGATCGACAAGAAATACCGTGAACGTGTAGTATTTGTTCGTACATATAACACTAGCGGGTTCTAGTAGAAACACAGTTTTGTTGGGAATAAGTCACATATATTGTTTACAAGCACGAGAAGAGTAAATACATAATAGGAAGAAAGTTTAGTACACAGAACAGATAAGCGAAGCGAGAAATAGATAGTTATAACTAAAATATACGATTACGATTCGTATTTTGTAACGGTCGGCGGGTCGCGCGCGCACAGCCTCTCGGCGTCGGGATCGTGTATCGACTGGCGAGACAGGGAAATCCGATCGCGCACGATTCGTGTTCGGGTGTCTCCGTCACCGTCGCCGCTCGACGCAGCACTTGCTGGCCGCATAACGGGACTCTTAGCTGACTTCATAAAAAGGTTCATATGAACGCCACATCAGCCCCCCCGGAGACCGTTACGGTCGATAAAAATCGGGAAAACATACTCGACGGCCAGATCGTGTTCTCTGTGGAGGACTGGTAGTGTCTGGTGACGGATCAGGTGATTGCACCGCAGAGTCGCTAAGGTAGTACGCTGGTTTCAGCCTATCAATCGACACTGTGACAGGTTTTCCTTTAATATCAATCTTGTAGTATTTATCTCCACGGTCCAGAACGGTATAGGGGCCAGTATAAGGAGCCTGCAAGGGCTTACGTACAGCGTCTTTGCGTAGGAAAACTTGGCGTGAAGATGATAAATGCCTACTCACGAAGACTGGAGAAGTACCATGGTGTATGACAGGTGTGGGCCTAATCGTACGTATATTAGCTCTTAGACGTGAAAGGAAGTCTGCGTGGTCTACGACTTCTTCGGGAGTGCTGTAGAAAAATGTTCCTGGCAATCGAAGCGTCTCTCCATACACTAACTCTGCTGATGACGAGCCAATGTCTTCTTTCCATGCTGACCGTATTCCGAGAAGTACCCATGGGAGAACCTCGTACCAATCGTCGTTGGCGTGGCACATAATCGCCGATTTCAGCTGACGATGAAATCTCTCAACCATTCCGTTGGCAGCAGGGTGGTAAGCTGTTGTTTGAAGATGGTTGGATCCGATCAATTTAGACAGTTCTCTAAACAAATGTGCTTCAAACTGTTTACCTCTGTCTGTTGTGATTTTCTCTGGACAACCAAAGCGTGATATCCAGCCAGTGACAAAAGCGGTCGCCACTGTGTCAGCTTTGATGTCATGGAGCGGCATAACCTCTGGCCAACGTGTAAATCTGTCCACGGCTGTGAGACAGTATCTATAATCGTGTGACGTTGGCAGGGGTCCTATGAGGTCTATATGTACATGACTAAATCTGTTCGACGGAGGAACAAACGCATGCACTTTAGATCGGGTGTGCCGAGTAATCTTCGAGCGCTGACATGAGAGACAGCTGCGCGCCCAACTACTGCAGTCCTTCTTTATGTTAGGCCACACATACCTTTGAGTCATCAGTCTCACTGTGGCCTTGACTCCTGGATGACTTAGTCCGTGAACGCTGTCGAAAGCTTGTTGACGGAACTGTGGCGTCAGATATAGTCGAGGTGATGGGCTGGAAACATCGCAGTATAAACTCTCACCTGAGCCAGAAATGTCCATCTTCTGGAGGTCTAGTGAGGAGTCGCTTTGAAGGAGTTGCTGAAGTTCCGTGTCATCTTTTTGCGAGGATGCTAAGGCACGCATATCTAGTGCGCTTGCGATTGCTTCCGTGCGAGACAGAGCATCCGCTACGACGTTATCTTCTCCTGAAATGTGTTGTATATTTGTCGTGAATTGTGAGACAAAATCAAAATAACGAAACTGGCGTGGAGAACAATTTTCTGAAGCCTTTTTGAACGCTGATACTATTGGTTTGTGATCTGTGAAGACAGTGAAAGTTTTACCTTCCACCATGTGTTTGAAATGTTTCACTGCTTCATAAATGGCTAACAATTCACGGTCGAATGAGCTATACTTTCTTTGCGCCCCACTTAGCTTCTTGGAAAAGAATCCAAGGGGCTGCCACCCTTTACTTGTATCTTGCTGTAATACGGCTCCGATTGCATTATCTGAGGCATCCGTACAGAGTATCAAAGCTGCCGATGCGTTCGGATGAACTAAAAGTGTAGCCTCGGCTAAGCTTGTTTTACAGGCGGTGAATGCTTCTTGCAGCTCAGCTGACCAAATAATAGGTGTACTAGGTTTTACAGCTGGGCCAGACAAAAGATTGTGGAGTGGAGCCTGAATTTTTGCAGCTTTTGGTACGAAACGTCTATAAAAATTGACCATACCTAGGAATCTGCGAAGCTCTTTGATGGTCTTCGGTTGCGGGAAGGTCTTGATTGCCTCAACCTTCTGCGGAAGTGGTTTGGTGCCTCCCGATGATACCGTGTACCCCAAGAATTCCACTTCGGACTCACCAAATACGCACTTTGACGAGTTTATCACAACTCCGTGGTCTTCCAGGCGCTGGAACACCAGTCTCATATGCTCCAGGTGCTCGGTGTCGTTCTGGGAAGCCACAAGGATATCGTCAATATACGGGTAACAGAATTCTAGGTCCCTCAAGATTTCATCCATAAATCGTTGGAATGTTTGAGCTGCGTTACGAAGTCCGAAGCTCATAAAAGGAAACTCAAACATTCCAAATGGAGTCGTAATGGCAGTTTTCGGCACGTCGTCCGGATTTACCGGTATCTGATTATAAGCCCGGATTAAATCAATTTTGCTGAAGACGGTACATCCAAAAAGATTGTGAGAAAAATCGCCTATGTGCCGGACTGGATATCGATCGGGTACGGTACGGGCATTTAATGCGCGGTAGTCACCGCATGGTCTCCATTCATTGTTCTTTTTCGGTACCAGGTGTAACGCAGATGACCATGGGCTGTCGGATCTTCTCGCTATACCTGTTCTTACCATATCCTCAAACTCCCGGATGGCAATTCGGAGTCGATCTGGTGCTAGTCGGCGTGGGCGACAGGATACGGGTGACCCTGGAGTGGTGCGTATATAGTGAAGCGTATTGTGCTTGATCTTCCGCGTAGACAGGTCTCCAGCCGGACGTGTGATATCCGGGAACTGCAAAAGTAGCTCGTGATAGCGTGAAGTACCTGTAACAGATTTTATATGGCACGAGGCGGTTGGTGCAGGCTGAGCGTAAGCACTGAGCGACGTTATATTGTCTATCAAGCGGTGATGTCTAGCATCTACTAATAAATTATAATGCGACAGGAAGTCAATGCCTATTATTGGTTTCGTAACGTCCGCTATAACGAAACGCCACAAAAATGCACGCCTGAGTCCAAAGTCCAATGACAGGTTTACCCACCCGAACGTATTTATCGTGGATCCATTAGCTGCGTACAGTTTATAGTCTGAATTCACACGTTGTCTATTTGGAATGCACTTGATAGGGTAAACACAAAGGTCAGAACCAGTATCTATTAAATATTGAATTTTAGTCTTACAGTCTGTCACAAAAACACGGCCGCCCGAAACACTATGGCAGTCACGCGTCGCCGTTTTCACTGACTGCTCGACCCGTTTCCCTGACGGAAGGAACATGGATCACGGCACTTTGTAGACTTCTTTCCAAACCGTTGATGGTACCAGCAAAATCCCGAGCCACCATTAGAGCGGCTCCGGGACCGTTGACGCCACCGTGGAGAATGGGCTCGAGTTCTCGAACGTGAACGAGTAACAGCTGATAGCTCGGCCACCTGTCGCGACAAGTCATCAATGCGGCGGGTGAGTTGTTCTATCACGGTCGTCTGGCACGAAGCTGCCGGTGTGGGAATCCCTGTCGACACCGCGGTTACCTGATTTTGAGGCTGGAGAGCGATCTCATGTATTTTATCCACAATTTGGGCGACTGTGTCCAAGGGGAGATCCACTTGAGCCGCTATAATCGCTTGTATATGGCTAGGTAAGCGACTTGTCCACAGCGATCGGATGAAGTCATCGGGTACCCCCGCACCAGCCAGGCTGCGTAGGTGCCGAAGGAACTGGGACGGCTTCCTATCCCCCAACTCTTCATGTGTGAGTAATTGTCTCACGCGTTGTTCTTGCGAAGCCGATAACCGCGAGATCAACTCCGCCTTTATTTTCTCATATTTATTTTCCGAGGGTGGATTAGTAATAACATCTTTCACTTCACACACGTATTTATAGTCCAGGTTAGCAATTACGTGGTAAAATTTTGTTGCATCAGCCGTTACATTGGACAAAGCGAACTGACCCTCCAATTGAACGAACCAAAGTGCCGGCTCGTTTGGCCAGAATGGTGGTACTTTAACACCAACGCGACACACTTCGCTTGAAACGTCCTTTACCCCGGTAGTAGGCATCGTCGCGGTTATTATACGTACGCGCAACTTGCAATTGTTCAGCAATTGTCACTGCACTTAAAATTGTCCGCGCGTCGGAGTCACCACTGTAGTATTTGTTCGTACATATAACACTAGCGGGTTCTAGTAGAAACACAGTTTTGTTGGGAATAAGTCACATATATTGTTTACAAGCACGAGAAGAGTAAATACATAATAGGAAGAAAGTTTAGTACACAGAACAGATAAGCGAAGCGAGAAATAGATAGTTATAACTAAAATATACGATTACGATTCGTATTTTGTAACGGTCGGCGGGTCGCGCGCGCACAGCCTCTCGGCGTCGGGATCGTGTATCGACTGGCGAGACAGGGAAATCCGATCGCGCACGATTCGTGTTCGGGTGTCTCCGTCACCGTCGCCGCTCGACGCAGCACTTGCTGGCCGCATAACGGGACTCTTAGCTGACTTCATAAAAAGGTTCATATGAACGCCACAAACGTATTAATACATAAAACTCACAAAGTTTTTAATTTGATATAGTCACATATCTTTGTGACCCTATTATGTAGGGCACAGCGGCCCGCGGAGATCTGCTCAAACATGGAACCACTCGAAAGAAGTTCTTCCCACAAACTTCATATCCTAAAGAAAAATCGCGGAAGAGGCATAGGAATGACGACTAACGATTGCCTACCGATACCCGCTTCACTTCAGATTTATTCTGCTTACTTTAAATAAGTAACGAAGTAGGAAGCCATAAAAACTTCTTAAACTTCTTATTGGCAAACCTTGATTAGAGGAAACTCCGTTCACCCAACTTATAAGATATGGTGATAATGTGGATTTAATCATATAATTCCATCAGCGCTAAAAGACACAGGCACTCTTTAAAATTATCAGCAAACCAAACAGTCTACTTTTATTATTCAAGATTTTATTTTTGAGGGTTCATGTAGTTTAAATCAACTCTTAAAAATAAAATCTCAGACTTATACAACATATTACATAAGTGTAAATAAATGAAATAAAATGTAGTCACTAATCAAAGCTATATACTTATAAAGTACAAATAGTTTGCACTCGACAGTCGAAGGAGGGTAAATTTTAACGCACTCATTTCTTTTTGTTTGATTTAATAATTTATTTTATTCATCATCATTTACTTTTTCATTGTTCTATATTAGAATTCACACGTACATATATGGAAGGTGAAATAGAAAAGTGTGTCGAAAAAAATGCTTCTTTTTTCATTTTGCAACGTGTTACAGAAAAATGTAGTCATATTTTAAGGTATAGCCTGTGACTAACGTAAAGCGCTAACAATATTAGGAATATTCGAGATTTTTAGTAGAAATTTATCGCTTTAAAACTGGAAATATGGACATGAAATTTTCCGATAAAGCTAATATTTCATTAAAGAGAGGTTAAAGCCCGACATGAATGATACTTTAGGTAATAATCATAAATTTAAAATTTAAAACACCCCCCACTCGAAAATCCCTTCAACGATTACAAAATGCCTTACATCATTTTGGAAAAGAGCTGATACTCTTACACTGCTGGACCGATATTAACCAAACATAGCTAAGAACTACTGCAAAGAAACTGGCTTTCAAATGAAAAAAACGCATCGAAATCGGTCCATCCGTTTGAGAGCTACGATGCACAGACAGACACACACACAAACAGACATCGACGTCAAACTTATAACACCCCTCTTTTTGCGTCGGGGGTTAATAAAATACTAATGATGTTAATAGAGTGGAAATAAAGACATCCTGGGTTCCATAATATATTATAAGGGGTTAGAAGGAAAACCTAACCCAAAGTTATCAGGAATGAAGTTTCTGTGTGGTGCTCGGCTAAAAGGACTCCAAGTGATGCAGATTTGGCAAGAAAAGTTTCTGCTTTTTTTTCCATTTTCCTTATAGATATTACTGCTACGCACTTATTTTCTATCGGATGTTTTGTTACTTCGCATGCAGTAGAAAAATACGCGGGGTTTGGGTGCTACATCTCTGCATTCTAAATTCTTTCGGAGCGGTAGATATTAAGTGATAAAGACGGTTCGGCCTAAACTTTACCCTTAATCAAAGGACGGGAACGTTTACTCTTTGGGATCAGTAATTTCTTGAAGAGGTAAACCTTTAAAAAAGAAATCCGACAGAGGTGAGGAAAACGGCCTATTCGTGTCTAACTCGAAAAAAAAAACCTTTTAGATACTACTTTTAAATTCATCGTTTTAAATAATAATATAATAATAATCATTGATGATTTCAGGCTGCATAGGCCTATAGATAAATACCTTAATCTAAATATACATACTAAAACATTCTGTGTTAGTAAATAAAACTTAAAACTAGTTTAGTAACACAGATATACAGAATGTATTACTACGATGATTTTTAATATTAATTGCATTAATAAAGATCCTTCAACAGAATACTGATAAAGGCCCACACCAAAATGGCCTCGCAAATTAATCAGAAATTATTAATCGCACTACCGAATGTTACAATGAACGTAAAATGAGTAACGAATTCAAATTTGCGGGCTAGTGGCCGCCGACCGCGTCATTTGCAACGGGTTTCGTATTTGTGCGGTTCTCTATTTACGCCCAACGAACCCTGATTACGGAGGTGGCTAATAGCAAATAATAGTGAACAGATGTTTTGATTTGTTTATATAGTGATGTTTATCGGATTGTTTTTTTTTGCAGTATTTAATGTTAATTTTATTTGTAACTTTAAAAATATATAAATTAGTGGAAAACTGTATGTACTAAACTGTATATGTATTTTCTGGCCTGGTAAATAGAACAATATTAAATTTGATTTTCATATCGAACATTTTCATTTTTCTTAAGCCAAAAATACAAGGATATTCTGTATTCGTAAAGGCGTTACAGGACAAAAATATTCCAATAATTGAAATGTCTACGTGTTGTCCCACCACAGTGGCTCTTGATATTGCCAATAATCACGTAACAAAGGAATATACTTATTACGCGATAATACTTCGTACATTTTTGCACAGTTGCGTAGATACGTAAATAATATTTTTTTCCCAATAAGTACTACAGATAAAAAACATACGATCATAAAATAAAATATTAAATAATTTATAATAATATTACTAATAAAATTAGCTTATTGTTTTACGAGTATACATAGAAAAAAGTACATCTCTGTTATTGAATTTAGTAATAGTTTGTAGGCAAGGCTTAGATAGCAAAACGATCTCTCGTCTTATTGAACTGTGGCTGGAGGGTGATGTGCAGGATGAAGATTTCCGGACGCGCCTCTCACATACGAAAGAGCCCTTGGGATCTATCTTGCCTTAGTCACCTTCTATTTAGTAAGGTGGTATGGTTAACAGACCATACTACCACTACACTACTACCTGCTACCTGGTACCAGGATTTCCTGTATTCGAAAAGCCACTACCTAAATGAGAGAATAAAATATTCCCGAAGAGGAAGGAACATACACAGACAACATACATTCGTGAAGGGGCATGCACAGATGTATTGCAAATCCACGTTTCAGCAGCTTTAAAACAGATTATTACTAGGTAGACATTTTGTAACAAAAGCGATAGCGATACTTTTTAACTTATATTGGATTTTAACAAGAAAGAATCATAAAATTATTCAAATTGGGCCCACTATTGGAAAGTAAATTTCGCGCTGGAGTTTGCGGAGAAAACCTGACATATTTTTGCGGCCAAGCCAAACATGGGGGGTTATGTTCCCTCGTAACTACTAAACGACTGAATCGATTTTGATGAATATTATGTCGCTAGATTCGCAATTATTGTGTAAATATCACTAGGTATATTAAAATTATAAAAATAAACAAAATGATGGATCGGCGCCATGGTTTATTTTTCAAAAAAAATTTTTTAATTGTTTATTAGTTAGTATTTTAACGCAGTCGCAACATCAAAAACTTTTATTTATTTTAGTTTGCCCCTATTTTTAAAATAGGGGTAAAGTATAATAGATGATAAAACAGTGCACTATTTAATAAAAATAAGTTAATATACATTATTACGACCAGTGATAAAGGCAACGCAACGCTATTGGCCGGTTGATAAATATTGATGAATAGTGGGGTTATAAAAAGGGTAGGCATGCATTATAAGTTGATGAAAATCACTTGAGTGCTCATTGGGGCACGAACAACATCGCGGTTACGGTTATTTAGTGGATGTGATAGTTTATAGCTATAGTGGTGAGATTGTTTCTAACAAGTAGTGTTGTAATTTATCAATAAAATGTTTCATTTTAATAAATTGTATTTAAAGAGTTAGTAAATAATTAGCGGTTAGGAGGCTGATACTGATTATATTCAAAACAAAAAACTCTCATTGGTTGCTAGTTTAGCAACCAATGAGAGTTTGTTGTGCCTTTAATATAAAAAGGCATTATACTTGGTTGCAAAGTTGCAAGTTTTTTACGGACCGACATAGTGCTTAAAATCTGGCTTTTAGTACCAGAATTCGGAACAGATTAGTAAAAGAAAGGAAAAGTATACTCCATATATGTATCGACCAAGTATTAACTGTGTAGAAAATATAAATGTGCTTAAATATAAAATAATAAAAGTAAAATTAAGTAAAACGTAGTCGGTCGCTCGTGTGTCGCAATTAGGCGGAGATCCGCAATATTTATTTTATTGGCTACCCTCTCCCGTTAAAAGACTAATTATGTTATCATTTTGGTGTGTATTATAACAAACTAATACAATTGCAAATGTGTGAGTTTGGCTACACCGGTACCCGCACATATTAGGCATTTCCTGTTGTTTTTATTATTCTATGGAGATAACAAACAAACATATAAACAAAAAAAATTCACTTTCGCATCCTAACCAATATAATTAATGCAAAAATGAGTTTGTTTGTTACGCTTTCGCATCTTAACTACTCAACCGACCAGCATGAAATTTGATTAAACATTGCCCCTGATACAGAAAAGAACATGCCTTTTATCCAGATAAAAAGTACAGTTTCCGAGGGATAGTTAAAATAACTTTTACGCGAGCGAAGCCGCGTGCAAACGCTAGTAAAGTACATTATATTGAGTATGGAGTATTGTTCGCGCTGAATTAACAACATTCTAAACTATTGAACTGATTTAATGAAATTTTGCACACTGTGTGTAGTTTGATCAAACTTGAGAGATAGGATAGTTTTTATCTCAATTTATAGTCACAATATTTTTATTGCAAATTACTTAGTCACAGCAATGCGTGTCAGGGTAAAGATACTATGAATTAGCCGAAAACTTAATTAAATGTAGGTATATAGGTAGGGTTTAGAATAATATTAAATTTGATATACAGTGATCTCCATATATATATATATACATTTGGGATCAGACGGCCGTGTGAGGTATGTCAAACTATTATTGTTATTGTCGACATACAAATGCTTAAATCACAAATGATCATAAACATTGAAGTTGTTATTGGCTTTCGCATCTCGCTGATCTTTTTACTTAAAAAAAAAGAAAAATGTTTTTGCTTACCAAAAAAAACTAATATGATTTAGTACAGAAAATTGTCAATGATTAGCATTACTAACTTTAAACCAGATACTTTTTTAATGTTACAAAAAGGAAAACAACATCTTTAACATCGTCATTCACATTATTAAAACTAAATCGTGAAATGTCCTTTACAAATCAATAATAAAATGTTGAACATTTCAGTGGGAGTTTTTAATTTCAACTTTTTCATCGCACTCTGAAAGTTATTGATTACCGGACCGTATTAAAACGCAAACACGCAAGTCTTAATTTGCATGCTTAACTAGGGTTGACGGTACTGAGTTTAAAAAAATTTAAATTTGACTAATAATACAAAAGCCGTAAAGCGTTAAATTTTTAGAGGAAATCATTTTGCAAATGCTGTAAATGACACTTTGAAAACTTTTACCTAGACTTTCATAGCATTCCATATAATATACTGACAGATTAGTTGTCTTGCGCGAAAACTACAAAATACAAACGAATGTTTGCGTTTATTTTCTTTACCTTTCACTTCTCTCAAAATACGTACTTGTTTTATGAGTATTATATCCGCTCCTTTCAAAGGCGTGAAATTCATTATGAAAAATCTGCATACAACATCACTTTAACTTTCCCTTTATCACTATTCATTACGGCATCGTATTGCATACATATTAAGGCATCGTGTCTTATATGTACACGTTAAAACATAGTGTGTTGGACGTTAATTTCCCAACTATTAATTACTGCAGCTTATGTCTACGTAAGTGACGGGCACTTCACAACTATTACCTGAGACTACTTATACTCTCTGTTTCTTGTTGTCCTTTTTACCTGTGACATTACATCAGCTGTCTTTGAAGTTCAAAGAAAAGGTCTAGCTGTCTTTTTAGAGAATTCTGACCTAGGTAAGTTTGCAGCAAATATAGTTTTGAGTTTTCCTTCTAGCGCTTTGGGTCCAAAGCTCTTAGAAAAAGAAAATATATTAACTTTTAAACTTTCGGGTTCCATGATATACTTAATTAAGTATTTATACGGGAATTACCGCGATCACGAAATAGGTATTACATACCTCTGAACTGCCTAATGTTTTGACCAGGTTGCACTGGCCGTGGTCGAAGGCTGAGTCAGCCTAAATACATAATTAAGTATAAGAAAATATATATCGTTGAATTAGCATTGCAGACTTTTTATATTATAGTTGTAGTCGTTTTATTTTTCTAACTACCCGGATATAGTTGAAAGATGTCATCTTAAAAGTCATTCTCTGGTAGTCAGAGGACTGGCAAGAGATACGTAAATTTATCGGCTCCACATCTGTTTATTTCTTTGTAATCATGTAATATTTAGTTGTCTATTTAAATTGTATTTGATTATTACATGTAACTCAGTGAAATATTCGTATTATTGAATATCGTATACTCGACTACTACGCTTAACTAGCATAAGTAAAACTACAGCACTCTGCATCAGCAGCTTTACGAACTATGAAATTACTAGTGCTTAACCAGCCCACCAACCTACCTAGTATAAAATAGTAAGTTCAATTTTATTTTATATATTAATTAATCGATTTAATGATATCCGGAATTAATGACAGTCGGAAAGCTTACCTAACTTACTGTACGGTTAATGATAATTTCACCAGTGAGGACGCAAGGAGATACTTATTGGAATATTACTTTCTATATATGCATGACGTTATACAACAAATTATTGACAGGCTGTTGGACAACCCTAGCAAATGAATATGTAACGAGTAGATATTAAAATATCAAGTGTTATTTACAGCGCCCGGTGTTTGGTGCGTTTGCGTAAATTATTCCGTTTCTGTCGGCGTTCAGCTCAACTTCAATGACATTTTAACCTACAGTGAAGTCGTTTTAGGAATCTCAAAAACTAAATGACCTACATCCAAATATCAACTTTAGTGTGACGGGACTGTTTT
This sequence comes from Euplagia quadripunctaria, assembly GCA_963859945.1. Lineage (NCBI taxonomy): Eukaryota > Metazoa > Arthropoda > Insecta > Lepidoptera > Erebidae > Euplagia > Euplagia quadripunctaria. Next base: position 12,683,410 of record OY982567.1, read on the forward strand.
TCCGTCTGCGTACCAAATAATATAAGGCATATTTTAGATGTTGTTTTTGGTTTAGAGTTAGAGTAGAAGTCTCGCTGGCTACAAAAGGGTACAAAACGTTCAAATCACGTGACCTACTATTGATTCCCCTACCCGAATATTGATCAGACTAGTTGTTATTTTAGTTGTTAATGCTATAAGTTTTAATTGCTATTTGTTTAATAACGACTTTTCGGTTTCAAATTTAACTTAATGAATAAAATAAAACTGCCTCATATTCACTATTTACCGTTTACTATCAGCCTATACGTATGAACACAGTAGTACGTACAAGGGTAAAGGTTCCATACCATCGTACAAGATTGAACAAAACGCGTGTGTGGCTGCATATTCTAGAAAACGGCTCGATTGCGTCAACCAACACGAGAAGCTGACGCAGCGGAACGTGATAACCCACTGCAACACGATGCACCATGGCACCGCGGAACTCGGCCACTTCTATTCCAGCCTCGATTAGGTACTAGTTTAATTGGTAATTATATTTAATGTAACTTTTATTTCAAATTAATTTGTGTAACTTTAAAAATCATTTTTTAAAAGATCTTCCGACAAGGTCTGAACGTTATTGGCGCAGTCGGTAGGATTCTCGAAGTTATCTAGGTTTATCTCACATCGATAAATCGTTACCGTACACGAGCGACATCTGGTATAGCTAACTAGGCGATCCAGCCTCATTTCTCGATGAAGCTACGCTGTGCTGAAATGAGAAGAAAGGGATCAAGCAATCGACCCACGTACGAACCGAACCAAAATGAAATACTTGTAAGTACCTTGGATCAATTTCTTGTGTTGTTTCCCAAGTGTTTCTAATTACCTTCCAAAATTTTCCACCCCAACAAGTCGGGTTGTGCGCCTACACCGTTGCGCGTTGTGAGTAGGCGAGCAGTAGCAGATTTAAGTAGACAGATAGATATTGATATAGAAAGTTTATTCGACGAACTTGAAATGACTCACGAACCGGATACTATTTACAAGGCCTTACGCCCTGTGCCCGAGTTCGACAGGAACCCAAATGTTGTTACCCGGTTCATAAAATTGTTTGACAGTATTGTCGTAACATATACATTACGATACGCAGAATACAAAAAAAAGGCATGTCATGATTTAAAATATGGAACATTTTAATATTTACCCAAAAATTCAATTGAATATATTTGTATTGATACATTTATTGACGGAATAATAGTTATTATCCAATAGGCTTTAAGTTTTCATTTAAATAAGGAAGTCCTGTAAATTACACTTTTTATCTCTTCAGGTAATCAGTTAGAAAGTTTAATGGATTGATATTCACACAGTGTCGAGCTATATCCAATCTAGGGCTTATTGTATGTTTAAGATGTTTCCTCCGCGTACTCTTTCTAACTAACCTTTCTTCGTGGGTTTCGATTTCTTGTATATATTTGGACAAGGAGGATATATACAAACAAGGCACCTCTAAAACTTAAAGACTTTAATAATGTTCTCGATATGATTCTATTTGGGGAAGGCGGACTATATTTGTTATTTCTCTTTTTTGTTATATGAACGCCCTCTCTATATTATTTCCGTAACTATTGCCCCACAGTTGTATGCTATATTTCAACCTTGATTCTACCAGCGCATGGTAAACAGACTTCAGGGTATCTTTTCCAACATCTTCTCGAAGGCTCCTAATTGTATAACATGCTTAAAAGATTGAGGCGTCAATAGATTTTATTTCTTCTTTCGAATTCAGCAATGCATCAATATGAACCCCTAAGAATTTGACGGAATTCACCAGTTCTAATTTCTCCCCATTAATCATAACCGGTTTTTTGTTTACGCTTATATAGTTCAGTAAGTTATTTGTAACAAGCATGAACAAACCCTACTATGGAACCTTGCGGTACGCCCTTCGTGACATTTAAAAGTTGCAATCGGTATACTTGTTGACAATTGTTTTTGTCTCCCAGTCCCGAGCGACACATCGCCTTCTATGATCACTATAAAAATCTGGGTAGTGTGATGCATATTTCTGGGAACGTTGAGTGTAACATTCAGCATCGAATAGTCGCAGTGTGGATGAAATGGAGAGAAGTAGCTGGGGTTACGGCGACAAAATAATGCCAGTTAAACTCAAAGGACTTGTCTATAGGACCATCTTTAGACCAGAAAAACGTAAGTACCATCCAAGTTTCCAAGATGAAAATGCTGAGGGCGATGTGCAGTGTCACCAGGCTTGATAAGATCCATAATGAGTACGTAACGAGGGAGCTTAGGTGTGCGCGACATCACCGATCAAATGCAAGAAAGTCGACTGCAGTGGTACGATGGCATTTTAATGCTTTTCTTGGCAGGGCAGTAGTGCTTTCTTATTATTACATTTTTTGTTATTATAGCGGTAATAGAAATACATACTCTGTGAAAATTTCAACTGGCTACCTATTATGCTACATGAAATATAGTCCGCTGACAGACAGATGGACGGCGGTTAAGCAACTGGTTCTATTGGCGCTCTTTGGTTAGGGAACCCTAATAAAATATGTTAATTCCAGTAACAATGTTATAATAAGTTTGTAGAACTTAGTTCCGCGAATAAATTCTCGTTAAATGCTTCAAAACTAAACCCACTATATAAAGTTAGCACATTACTGTCACTGGATAATATCTTAGAACAATTTTCAGTAACTGAAAACATTAAATGTAGCTCGCCAAGAACGGCCATGAAACCACCGTTTTACCCCGTTTGGTAAGAATTTTCTTTTAATTATTTTGTGAAAAACATTCGGCCCAGTTTGCTAGTAACACAGAAGAAGAAAACGTACATTTACTACCGCAATTATACGAATTATTTAAGTAAATGGAATAACAATACTATTCAGTATTTCTAGTTTTGATATTAGTTAAATTTTATTTTTCTTATTTTAGTTTAAATTAGACACTTTTCATTTTTAATTTAGGACTTAATTTAATACATTTTGTGGTTCTACACCAAAAATAAAAACCACAAGAGAAATGTATGTGACGTACCTGCCCTCTGAGTTAACACATAAAAACTTATAGTTCATCCATCAATTAGTCTACCTCGTGATCGATGACCGCCCTTAATTTACAAATGTTTTGCAATTTTATAACCATTATCTTATTTTCTTTACAGATTTATTGTATTATCACACTTCAATAAATCGGTTTACCTTACTTTTTGTTAAGTTTTATGGTTTACTTACGTGGTAATAAATTTGTGATGTAAATTACCGTATTTAGATTGCATTAGGTAAGCAGCTCCATTTTTATACCTCCTAGGAAATGGACACTTTCATTCAGTACTTGGATGTCACACGAGCCGCCGGGGTTCGAGGTCGACAGCTCAGTGGGTGTGCTCCGGGTGGCGAAAATCCAAAAACTTTCAAATTTTCACACGATTACTTTATTATGTAAATCTGACACACTGATTATGATTTTACTACTGATTCTGAGCTAAACAATGATAATCTGATGAACTTTCTTAGCCTTTTTAAAACAACCGTTCGCGTCCAGCGATGATCAATGATGGAATGCATAGATAATTAATCCTAATGTTACCACAGAGTATAAAATGATCTTAATCGATAATGACAATATAAACTTACTAAGAACACATTATGATTTGAAATATTGAAATGAAAAAACATGTTAATTTTATTAACATTCCTGGCCAGCAGGGAAAGAATTCTAGAACATAATACAATAGTGATTCATACCAACTATGACTACTTAACAGTTAATGTATACAATAATAAAGGTTACAAATCTAAGTATTATTATCATCCGACTTAGGTAACTTACATAATTTGACTACAGGTCTGACCAACTCACCAAACTGAGTTTTTAATTTAACTGACCGTACAATTGAATCCTTCCCCTTATATAATTCTATGACCCTACCTCGTCTCCATTGAAGAGGCGGTGAATTTTCATCCTTAATTATGACCAAGTCATCTAATTGAATACCTTCTGATTGACTATACCATTTATTTCGTAATTGCAATGTACTGAGATACTCTATATGCCAACGACCCCATATACCTTGATACATTTTCTGAATAACTTGAAAGCGTGACAAACGTGACATTTTTGTATCCTTCCAATGAGCCTCCGGTAAGGCTACTAATGGCTTACCTACAAGGAAATGACCTGGTGTTAAAACCTCTAAATCACACGGATCGTCTGACATCGGAATTAAAGGTCGGGAATTGAGAATCGACTAGATTTTAGCAAATACCGTGGTGAGTTCCTCAAACGTTAGAATTGTATCTCTTACCTCTCGCTTGAGTAGATTCTTCGCGCTCTTCACGGCACTCTCGAATAAGCCCCCCATGTGTGGTGCGGCTGGTGGGTTGAACTCCCATCTAATATTCTGACGTCTGAATTCTTCCTTAAGAATAAGCTCGTGATCTAATAAGAACTGATTGACCTCCTTGAGATAGTTGTTGGCACCAATAAAGTTTGTTCCCCGATCTGATCGTATGAGTGAAGGTATACCTCTTCTACTGACGAACCTAGTGAAGGCAGCAATGAAAGCTTCCATGGACAATGAAGATACGACTTCAAGATGAACAGCCTTCGTAGCTAAACATACGAAGACACATAAATAAGCCTTTACTGATTTCGCATTCCTGAGAAGACTACTCTTCACCAAGAAGGGACCTGCGAAGTCTGTTGCTACCCCAGAAAATGGCATAGCAGCCGTGACCCTATCTGGGGGCAAATCTGCCATGAATGGTGGCTGCGATGAAGCCTGAAACCTGAAACAAATTAAACATTTTCTGACTATCCTAGAAACCTGACATCGAACTGATGTGATCCAATATTCTCTCCGGAGAATAGCAATGAGTGCACTAGTGGCTGCATGACAATAAGACCTATGATAATATTCTATGAGTAGTTGACAAAACTTATGATCCTTTGGCAACAAATATGGATGACGAGCCCCATATTGTAACTCTGATCTCCTTAACCTGCCTCCAACTCTGAGCATTCCTTCTTCATCAATGAAGATGCTGAGTTTTTGTAATGCCTTTCCTATTGGTTTTCCTTGTCTGAGCCGAACCATTTCCTCACTGAATGCTTCCTTCTGAAGTTTCCTAATCCAATACTTATTGGCCTCTCTTGTTTCATTGAGTGACAACACAGTTGATGAGTTCCTATCTTCCTTCCTAAGGCGAAGATTATGTACATATCTCAGTATGTATGCGGTAACATTGATGAGCTTAGTATATGAGCTGACCCGAGTCAGTAATGACATCTCCCAAGATTCAACAGGTGTAACCACATGTATAACTTTTTGAATCCAGGTAAATATTCTGGGACTGTTATAGGCGTCCAAGGCCACTCTGACTTATTATTGTGAAGCCATTGGGGTGACCACCACATTTCACAATCAATTAGTTCCTTAGCTGACATCCCTCTTGAAGCATAATCCGCAGGGTTAAGTTCAGATCTGATGTGACGCCATACCATATTCCTTGTTGAAGATTGAATGTCTTGAACTCGATTACATTCAAAGGTCTGGAGATGGTGTGGTTGGGTATTTAACCACGCCAATACAATTGAACTGTCTGACCATGCATTTATACTATCAATCTGAATCTGAAGTGACTCATAATCAGCCATAAATTCCTTATATTTCTTTGCAAATTCTGGACACCTTTCCATTTTCCGTTCTAATGACTTAAACCTCTGAATAGCCAACGCCTTCGACTCACCTAGAGGAGACCTGTCTGATAACAATGGTAACCTAACCATGTACTTGCCATCTGGCATTCTAGTAGTAGTGGACTGATACAACCTTTCAGCCTGAAGATGATCCAAATGTCTGACTGGTTCTGATGGTGGTTCCTCCACCTTCCAGAATTTCTCCATGACTTCCTCAAGTTTAGTGGCCAGCAATCCATAATCCTGTACTGAAGTGACGTCCCTTTGTGACCGTGTCTGAGCTGATTCTTGTTGACAGTTCATTGACCCCATGATGACATGACCAAAACATGTTCCATAAGCAGCTAATCCTGGAATGTTGAGATCTGATTTAGTTCCATTAAATACATAGTTTAATATATCCGTTCCAAGTAGTAAGTCTACCCCTTGAGACTTAGCAAACCTCTGATCTGACAAGTTGATTTCTGATGGGATGACCTGACCCTTGAAGTTTATTGAATGTGATGGCATATCCGCCGTTAATGAATACATGACTATTGCCCTCGTACTGATGATAGGTACCAATTTCCCTACAGGTTTGATGACTAACTTAACTGAAGTCCCTGGTAAATCAACCCTTTTCTGACCTATACCAATAATATTGTGTTTATAAGACTGTTGGTGTAGCCCTAACTCCTGTACTAATGACTGCGTGATAACTGATACACTTGCCCCAGTGTCTAATAAAGCCCTTGCTTTGAAATATTGACCATTACCTGCCCTGACGCTGACCACCGCTGTTGGGCATAGGGTGACAGGTAGTGAGTCACTGATAGCACCAACAGTACCCTCTCCTCATTCTGAATGATCTGGGCTGCGCCTTGACCCGAATCGCAGCTCATTAAACCGAATTTGAGCTTGACGAGCTCGCTCTCCGATGACTCGTTCTGGCCTGACTTGTGGGACTGACTGAGCTTGATCCTGCAATGTGACTGTCGCATGGTCTGTGACCTGTGACCTGACCTGTTCCTGACTATGAGGTGCTGATTGATGCACCGGTCGTGGACTGACAGGCGATCTCCGACCCTGATATGCCCGAGCCCTGTTATGTGCACTGTCCTCTACACATAGGAGAGTGTTGTGATCCTCTGATTTACAGTGCTTGCACCAGTTTTTAGCAGCACACTCCCGTGCATAATGCTTCCTGAGGCATCTGAAGCAATGGCCTGATTTAAGAGCCCAGCTCTTCCTACCCTTGGGCGGTAAGGTTAAAAATTCAATACACCGGTATAACCCATGGTCTGATGAAGTACAATAAGAACATACCTTGGGGATCTGATGGTCTGATACCTGAGCAACGGTGCGCCCTGGTCCTCTTGTCACCACTCCACGGCGAGGAGTCTCCCTGGCTGATGAAGATGCTGCACCGGTGTTAGTGCGACGAGGCTGGTCCTGCATCTGAGTGGATATGCGACACTGCTCATCTAACACCTCCATGAGCTGTGTAAATGTAGGCAGTACTGAGGTATTTTTACCATACCTTTCCTCAAAGGTACGTCTGACATCAACTGGCAACTTCTGCAAGATTAAAAACACCAATAAATAAGACCATTCTGATACCGGCATGGCTAACTTGTCCAGTGCTTGGGTGCTCTCACGGAGCGGGTCATAAAACTGTTTCCTGAGTTGACTGCTGTCGCTCACAGCGGGCAAGTTCATGATGCGAGAAATATATGAATCTGTTAACTGACGCGTGTTGTCATATCTAGCCTTTAGCAATTTGAAAGCCATTTCATATGACGCACCATCCATAGGTAGATGTTGTATGACTGATAAAGCTTCACCGGTGACTGAAGCCCTGAGGTAATAATGTTTCTCCGAATCTGAAATATCTGACCTGAGGTGCACTAATGAGTGAAACAAATCTGAATAGCTAAGCCACTCCATAAGGTGACCAGAAAACTTAGGTAATTCGATAAAGGGTAACTTGGCCTTTACCGGATGCTGATCTGAAGGTAAATCAACAGACTTACCTGATTCCTGATGTTGGTCGGCTGACATCAGTTGTTCCATCTGAATGAGGATTTCATTGACCTCGGAAAACTGAGTATGATACTGATTCCACTCATCCTGGTCAGTAAACTCCGTTTCATGCTGCAATATGGTCTCATAAGCCTTGAGGAACCCATCCCGATACAGCTTACACTGCCTGTAGGCTATAGACGCAGTGACCGCGGGAGATGATTTTATCATTGTTTGATAATAATCCTTTATCATACGATAACGCGATCTGAACTGGGCCTTAGCAACAACCAACTCCGATTTAGGAGCCATAACTTAAATTTACTATACTTACTAGTGATAATAAACACCTTATAATTACTAATTAATGTAAATAAACTTATATTATACGATAACAGTTTGAATGTAAACAACTTAATCACTAAATGTCAAAATGTCACCTTGACGTTTCGCACAGTCGATACTCGATCGTTCAAAATCAATACACCATAGACTTCACTGAATAATTAAGTTGACGTTCCGCTCTGCACTGAATGAACCAATTTGACTATGACTGATTTCTGAACGTAATTTTCCTAACCTCCAATTTCTCACCGACAATGTGAATACTGAATGATGAAATGGTTAGGAATCCGGAATTTCTATGTTCTGATGATCCAACTTGACTGATGATGCAACCTGATGACCGTTTTTCTGATCCACGCTGCCTCCAGCGGTTGATGATTCAATGACAACGCCGTTGACCTTGACCGTTGTCGTGTCCGTACGCCGTAATCGTGCTCTGATAATGCAATCCTGCAATCTGAAGTCAGCAAATCCCCTCATGGGCCACCAAAATGGACGTCACACGAGCCGCCGGGGTTCGAGGTCGACAGCTCAGTGGGTGTGCTCCGGGTGGCGAAAAATCCAAAAACTTTCAAATTTTCACACGATTACTTTATTATGTAAATCTGACACACTGAATATGATTTTACTACTGATTCTGAGCTAAACAATGATAATCTGATGAACTTTCTGAGCCTTTTTTAACACAACCGTTCGCGTCCAGCGATGATCAATGATGGAATGCATAGATAATTAATCCTAATGTTACCACAGAGTATAAAATGATCTTAATCGATAATGACAATATAAACTTACTAAGAACACATTATGATTTGAAATATTGAAATGAAAAAACATGTTAATTTTATTAACAGTACTTGATATTATTTTCAACAGAATACATTTCCCTGTTCGTAGGAATTTTTTTTAAGAGTTGGATAGATCGACGGAGAACAATGTGATCTTACAAGAGTTACATTTTACCTTTTCAAGTACGCAATTCTAAAAAAGGTCTGTATTAGTAAGGAAGTTTTCAAAAGAGATGGATCTGCATAATTATAGATCTCTATCCGTTAAGGCTATTTTTCAGGCCTATGCTAGTTTCATCCAGGTTCTACTCCATGGAGTTGTCCTCAGCTAATCTGGTTGCTTACTGTCTGATCTTGCGGACTCGTGATCCAGTCCTGTGGGTTCGAACCCTACCCAGTATTCCACCGACATGAACCCACTCCTAACACGCTGGTGTTGGGAATGGGTTCACTTCGGTGAATCGCTACGCTACGCTAAATGCTGACTTACCATAGCTGGAGGGGTCAACAAGAATACTATATCCACGGTACAAGTATTCTTTAGAGTAACTCTAAAGAATATTCTCTAATAGTAAGTAAACTGTAGCAGTGTTTGTGCGACAAATCATCACAGTTTGAAAAAAAGATTGTTATTGTGATAATTAATCTGTCTGATTGTTAACAAATATAATGTACCTAATTACTACCAATACCTAATCACTATAATGTAATTAATAACTATAATTTAATTAATAACTTGTCTGTAAACAATAGCGAAATACACAGCTGTACGAAACTTTCTTCCTGTGTTTAACTTTTTTCACTACGTACGTACAAACATTGATTAAAGTTCACATTTAAACTAAGTTGGTAAATATGCATACATCTTTCTGGATGAAATCGAATGAATTGTCGATTGAAAGCGATCATTTTAGCATATGGACGTGTTGTCACGCACGCATTGCCAATTCTGTAAATTTCATTTAACACCCATGCTGAAAAATAAACCATATCAGATAAGCCATTCACTTCAAAGAAATCTGCACTTTATATACCATGTCTTAATAAACTGTATCCTAGCTAATATGAAATTAATGAAGTTCTGCAAACCTACATATAGCCAGGGATACAGAAAAGAACACAGTTATGCCATTGCGAACAAAAGCTAGTATCTCTATAACTTACTTTGATTTAATAAAGAATTTAGTCACAATATAACTTTTTTTAGTATAATCAAGAATTGGTATCAAATAGCCACTAATATAAGCAAGGTTTACAAAATTAACCAACTAAATTACGCCTGAGAGTGAATTAGTTGAGGTTTAGACATAAATTGATAAGGCTATTCAGCTAAATGAGATACGTGGTTACGCTTGTATTGGGAAACATTTTGGTATCCGGGGACCTTTTATTTATAGTTTATGGTTTTCGTAAACGCCCTCACATATTTTAACATGTTTTAGAAGGATATTATATAGGATATAGTTGAACACCAGATAACATCCTTCTCGTAGTATGTTCTCCGAGTCTCAATATTTAGATATTTAAGTATTTTCATCTATGCAATTTTTTTAGAAATTTTATGTGAAAAAGTAGATTTTAGATTGTAGAGTTAACCGACTTAAAATACGTTGTAATTTATTTTACAATTCCTTGGTGTATGGAAATGATAATGTTAAAAACTATAACCGTCTAAATAATCTATCATTATATAGAATACCTATTTTTATTAGTGTCAGTTGCAATGTTTGTGCATTACATGACAATAATATATAACCCAAGTTTGTTTGCTAGATTTCTTCTCACAAGGCTCAACAATTTGGAAACTGGCAATTATAGATTGACAAGATTGATACAAGCAGATACGGTATTGGTCCCGATTCTATTGTACACTCGACTAAACTAAAACCTGACTTAATTTCTTCATATGTAATTAACCTTGTGTTCTGCGCAACAAGGTCTATTTGTTACTGGCATCTATTTTGTCAGCGCCACTAAATTTCACTAAAACCTGTCAACGTATACTCAACTTTCTTTCCACGCAGCGAGAGTCAACATTTATTCAAATGCCGTATAATTGCCGTATAAAAACTTGTTCCAAACGAACCAAGATGACTTTATTTTAATCGACACCTTTGAAGACGCTTACTAAAAACACAGCAAAAGATATGGCATTCAACGGATAGCGGCTCTCACTACGTGGTATTAATGTTTATTTAAGCATGTCAGATTTTAGTCGACAAATAAATTGATTATTTCGATAGCGACATATGTTACCTACTTGTTTAAATTTGAAATAAGACCTAGTTTCAAAGTGTACAAGATTTACATTTTGTATGAAGAAAATTTAGTCAATTATAGTTAAGAGAGTAATACAACAGAATTGACACCATTATCTGTTATCATTTTCTATTAATAATTTTACATTTGACAAAGTAACCTTCTGTTGCGGTGCCTCTGTGTGTTGATATATAATTTTTGATTACATTTCTTCATTAAATGGTCAGTTTCGAATGATTGTGGAGCAATTTTATAAAACAAAGATATTATGAATCAAATTAATACACTGAATTAAGACAATACAAAAGTCACATGAAATGTTTTATTAACCAATAAGTCGTACTTTCTGATTTTTTTTCGAAGCTGTCTCCATTGCCAGTGATAGTCAGCCATCAGCCAGAATTGCAGAAAACTAAAAATTTTAAACCATTATATATGTGTAATAAACTTGAAAATTACATGAAAATAGACTATATCAATGTACACGCGTCCAGTATATATGTTGACCTATCATGGTACGTATGTAGGTCTATACAATGACAGTTCAAGTACTAGCAAATGAAAAAAAACAAAAATGAATTAAATTCGACAATCAAGCGATCTGTAGTGTGGAAAAATTTACATGGGACTGAAAATTGTTCAAATCCAACAAGGCCTCTAGTTAAAAGTCAGTATGAGAAAATCATCCTAATAAATGTTTTAAATTTTGTCGATACCAACCCATTTACGAATTTGGTAAATATTAAAACAATCTACTTGTAAAAATAAAGGAATATAATGTTGTATACTACTACTAGCATTATTGATTTGTAATATTTGTAATAAAAGTACCTTAGCTATAACTAAAATGTTTAGGTCTGATCGTAAGCTTTTTAATCCAAAAAGGTTTAATAATAATAATCTTTATTTGCCAAAAACATTGTCATAAAGATGGTACAAATGTGTCTTACGACTAGGTGCAGAATGTTCTGCCTAAATTGGGCATGCAAACATTTTTTTATTGAAATGGGACCGCACGAGAAGCACCAGCTTTCAAATAAAAAAAGAATCATCAAAATCGGTTCACCCAGTCGAAAGTTCTGAGGTAACAAACATAAAAAAAACATACAGTCGAATTGAGAACCTCCTCCTTTTTTGAAGTCGGTTAAATAACATTCATTCTAAATTATGAAGAATTATTTTTTATTGGAAAGAAGTTCCTTCTCGCACGTTACACTTCGGACGCTCGGCAGAAAAAAGTGTTAGCGCAACGAAATGCTGACCACGAGTAGATTTTTTTATTTACGCCATCTGTAAATATTATATAATAATTATCCATTTATTATAGTTCGGGTAACTTTCACAGATGGTGCAATTTTAATTTCGAGTTTTTACAATATTTACTATAATTTCATAAAATTTATTCAATCCATTAAATTTAAAATATTAATATATAAATAATATATAGCGAAAGGAACTTCGTTGCAACTGGGTGTTTCAAAGTGACCTCACGTGTTTTTTTACATTTTTACATTTGTATGTATTGTGGGGACTACGCGCGCCCGCTTGCAACCTTCATGGATTGACGAATAAATACTACTTGGTCGCGCGAAAGTCTGCTGGCAACTTCATGCTCTTAATTCGTATTTGAATTAATCTAGTAAATGGAACAATAAAGAATCAAGGGGACTCGAGTCATGCCCTGGCAACTCGGGAACAAATTTTTAATTTTTTTAAAAGAGCCATCTTCACCTTATACATAAAACTGTTATTCTAGGTTACCATATTTTACCGTCACACATTTAAGGTATTTTATATAACTTGTCAAGTTTGTATATTAATTTCACCAGGTTTGCCATTCTTAATAATTCCGTGATTAATATTAAGTAAAAAAAGTTTAAAACTTTTATTCATTTATATTTAAAATAATAAATCATTGTTTCGAAATAAAATAAATTATTACTCGAGAACATGAAGTAGTTAACCAGTATAACACACTGGAAACTCTGGTCTCTGTCTAAATGTCAAATGTCAGAAAAAAAATCGCCGGTTTGTTATTTATTAAATAATTTAAATTATTTCTTGTTTGTAATAAAAGTTATAAGATTTATTATAATAGTAAAGTATTTTTCGTTATGAATTGGTGCAAATAAGTGAACAATGTTCTCACAGTCAAAAAGAGTTCTATATATATATTGTTTTATTATGGACTCTATCCCGCGCAAGAATCAGCGCAGGAATTCCGCCATATTTTATAAAAATGTAAGTGGTGACAGTGACAGTTCCTATATGCTTCAAACCCATAGAGAGTCTTGTAAATGAAATTATAATAAAATATGTTATTAATAAACTAATTAAAGTAGACTTTTGTGTTATTTATTCCGTTCTCATAATTATACATTATAGCTATAGCTTTAGTAATAATACATTTTTACACTTTTTACACCTGTAGTCAGCGCCTCTATAGGTGAAGTAGGGAACTAAAGTTCCCCTGCTTTGCGGTCAGAGGCGCTGACCTACACAAAACGAGTTGCCAGTCTATTTAAGTATAACATATTTTAGTTTATGACTCGAGTTGGAAAAGCCTGCGTGCGTGGTAGCCTGAGCTGTCACGCGGAGCTTCAAGATATATAGAATATGTAAAAGTGTTACAAGTCATTTGATTATTTGTCTTTTATTGTATTTTAAAGGTTTCAGTAAAAAACCTAAGTTGCTTCGCATAATCTTCTTATTTCCTCTCCTTAGAATATAGATCTATCTTTCTTGGTACCTGCTCTATCAGAGAGCTATTACAAGTGGTGGAGGCCTTAACACATACTACAGTATTATTTAGCTAAAGAAGAGTAAATTGTTATTTCTTAAGAAATTACATCCGTATATAGATTAAAGTTAATGGTAAATTTTATATCAAAATTTTGTAACAGAACACTGTAAATGTTTAAAAAATTCAAATCTTTATATTAGTTTAATGTTTCGTAATACGTTGTTTTATCGTATCAAATAAAAGTTTAGGGAAAATCATAATTTAAAGATAAGGTAGGCTAGTTGAAATTTTCAAACTTTAGAAGGCTACTAATTCGGTGTTTGATATTGTACATCCAAAGTTTAGATGATGTCAATTTGTTTTATGGTTATACAGGCCCGAAAGCTGAATAAGTAGTAAAATAAAAAAATCACTTAGGAGTTACAAACTTACAACTTATAATGATCCTTATTCCAGCCCTCTACAATAGTAAAAGAGGGTAAAAAAAATACTTGTTCCAGTTATTTTTATGCTTTGAAGGTTTAAATAATGTTGTGTGTGATAATATTGGTTTGAGAACAACAAAAACGGTTTAAAATTTTAACACCAACACAAACATTTCGGGGATCCATTTGCATAGCAGGCCATTTGCAAAATACGTTCACAAGCATGGCAATAGATGTGCGCTTGGTGACAATATTCACATTAGTATTTGCTTATTACAAAGTCTATCCCTGCCTTCACAATATTAGGTAAGATAGACAACATACAACGATTGTCACACTCAGTGGTAAGTTCTTTTCACATTATTTACTTAAGGCGCTCTCTTAAGTTAATCTTATCCTGTATGTCTATTTTCTAAAAATACGAGGTTTATGAAGTGTATTAGTTTCTCTGATAGATACAATTACTCTCTTTGATCTTCAGCCTGTGAATATAGCAGATGTTCAAGTTTATATTCACCCTGCTACGTTGAAGTCTTCAAGAAATGAATTTCATGTTTTAAACACGATGTTTTGAGTTTTATGATAACTTTGTGTAGCGGAATGCAAGCTAAGTCTAAAGCTATGTCCATTCCTCCTACAGTTAGTAATCAAAGCTATGTTGAAGTGTCTACATAATTCAAATTTAAGGAAGCTAACAGCCGAGGTAACTGGCATACTTTCAGATTCACATTAAGCGTAATTATTTTAATTATATGAACGTTTATTTGACGCGTTACGGAGAACTACAAGTTCTTTAAACTGGGAGACAGTGTAGAACTGAATTGAAGTTGTATAAACTAGTCATAATTTTTTTCAGTCAGTTTTTATGAGCATCGAGGTATTAATATTTTGCGTTATCGTAGTTTATTGTACTTCTTATTTTTTCACTCTTTCTTTCTTCTTCTTAATTTACAGTCACAAGTTCATTTTCCTACTTCGGAAATATCGAAAATTGGAGTTGCTTCGTAGGAAAAGTATATTTACAATATAAGGCCAACACGGTACTAAATCTTATTTCGTTAAGCTGATTAATGCCCAGTGTTACATATGTAATACATAAATGTCCAAATATTGATGAATTAAGATGATTTTGTTCGCCGAGACGCCAGGACCTATTTTGTGTTCATAAATGACAAAAGTTTTAATTGTATAGGATAGAGGACGCATCTGTTGTATTCCCGTCCCGTGAGTAATTCGTCGATTTGTAACCCAAAAAGTTGGGACGTATGTAATAAATCATTGTTCTTAGTACAAACCCTTAGCTAAATGGGTACGTAGATAGATTAATCCATATATCAGGTTTGTCAAATGGCAAAGGTCAATCAGACAAAAAACATAACATTAAAACGTATTCAAATTATTCTAATTTTATATCCCCATTATTACACTTTTTGCCTCGAGTCTAAATAATTTTATTTGATCAAAGTAACTTTAAAATTCTATTGGGATCACTTATTTCTAATATTCTTTAAAGGTTAAATTATTATAAGGTCTACCCCCTTTTTTCCTTTAGAACAATTCCCTCTTAACTTCTTTGCGGTCTTGGCAGCCTTGCTTACGCTTCCCTTACTCTCTCTCTCTCGCTTACGGTTCTAGGATTCCAGGCTACCTATTTATTTCGGAATGACTGGTAGCTGTAAGTTTTTATCCGTAACAGATTACTGGAGGCGAATTTCTGGACCAGGTTCAGTCCCAGATCCGATACTTTCCTAAGTACGGGTGAGTAGAAGAGGACCGCGCCATCTATTTAAAGCCAGGATTCCACTTTGTTTATCGTAGAGGCGGCCTCAAGAAAATTGGCTATTTACGAAAAGGATTTTACGTGGTGTTTCTTTTTCTACGAACCCCAACCCACAGCAGCGGTCGGGTTTCCCCTTGGTTACCCGGCCACTGCTGTTAGCTTTGCCAATGTTTATTGTTGTGTAAAGGAACACCCTCGTCACGTGAAGCCTTGACCACTGATCAGTCTAGTAGAATATATCTATGAACTTAGAGCCTAAAGCAAAATCCGGTCCAGTAAGCACCTGCGTCCACCGGTAAGGGATGCTGCCATGTTGCATCTCTTGCTAAACCAGAGTGCGCTAAACTCGTTCGCTGGAAGCTTGTCATTAGTAAATGTTTTATAATATAATGAATATATGTTATTAGTCTGTAAGCTTTCTGTAAAATAAATAAATAAATTATATTCACTCTAAAAGAGGAGTTTAAAAGTCAGAAACTAGGCCAATGGGTACCAATGGTATTGGGTCCACTGTTATTCGTTGGCCTAGTTAGCTTATTGTGACGTCTGTAAATAGCGTATTAATAAGTGTTCTGTGCCATTGGTCAATCAATACTAAATATCATTATTAATTTAAAAAACTAAATTTTAAAGTTGAAACTAATGTATAATTCAAAACAATCTCTTGAATTTTAATAAAAGAAAATAACAACAAGAAGTAAAGGAAATGTTTATATTTGTTAAAATATAATAATAATAATAACTTCACACATCTCACACAGGGCCGTCTGATCCCAAACTAGGCACAGCCTGTACTATGGTAACCAGACTACTGATAAACATACTTATATAATTCTACATACAATATATTATAGATAAATTACACCCAGACTCAGAACAAATTGTAGTGCTCAACACACAATTAATCCTTTGTGGGAATCGAATCCACGACCTCTGGCTTAGCAGTCAGGGTCACTAACCACTAGACCAACAGGCCAGTTGGTATATCTATGTTTAGGTACGTTAATAAATTATCGTTAAGTATTTAATATTTAGGTGTGGGAAGCCTCTCGCTAGAGACCATGGTGCTAGTTATGGTATTGTGTGAGAGCACGTGGTACTCTGCGGCCTCATTTTGCGAGGAGGTGATGTACGCCAAAGAGGCGGCGGAAAGGGAACGGGAGAGGACTAGCACCCTCCTGTCACCGGCACCTAATGACCTACGGCCTCTATGAGCGCTGGCCTTGAGGCGTTGGAAAGGGTAACCCGGCATTATACCTGAGTCGGCCGGTTAGACCTGAGCCCCCGGTCATAGACACCCGTGACTAAAACCACACGGTGTTCCCCGTGCGGTTTTAGTCGGTTCGATTCCGACATAGCCACTTCACCGAGTGCTCACAACTAAAAGTACGTTTTTAAAGTTACTTTTAATTTTTGTAGGTTTGAACTAAGTTCTTAAACTTTTTAAATTTTAAATGTTGGTAGTTGTAGTAATCTTAGTACTTTTTTCAACTATAAATTCTAGAGGTTTAAAATGAATGAGACAAGATAAGAAAAAGGATGCCTATGGCGTTGTTTAATTTGAAAAAATATCTTTCTAGTTTGTATGTAGGACGTTTTCTTGAGATATGGTTTATTCGTTTGTTTGTGTTATATCGATTTTAAGTGTAAACAACTTGAAAATAAAAAAAAATAATCATTCACAATAAAATTGTTTAGAAAATAGAACACGTTTTATTTTGTTAAAGATTTGTAACATGGTTCACTAATTTCTAGTATTCTGTTGTTCAAATGCTTCTGTAAGAAGTGGATTCACATCAGTTTGGGAGCGTAGCACTTGCTTTATTTACATAGTTCTTCTCTATAAAAACCAATAATCCGATCAATAAATGTAATTAAACCTAAAACAATACTCAAAATGGAAAAGCCAATAGCAGAATAGTATCCCTGGAACATGCATTGAATTCTACATACAAGCCTAACGTATTCCATACATGAGACCGTTGCTAATAGTCCATTAAGTTGCCTCGGCACGCGATGGCGCAGATCGGTTTGTGTTCATATTTATTGTTGGCGACGAAGGACTGAGGCCACTACACCAGCACATCGATCAATGGCTTATTAGCGATATAATTCTAATAAGTAAGCGTAATTTAAATATATCTATATGATAATATTATAAACAAAGAGTGCAATTTGTGTAAATATGTATGAATGTGAAGGGTTATCTGATATCGAAAACCACTGCTTTCATTTGGTACTTTAACCACTTCGTAACACGTTCGAAAAGGTGAATCCGGATGAAGTCGGCGGGTAAACTTCTATTTTAAAAGTAACAAGAAATTTAACTGTCGTAACTGAATACTGACTGTAAAAATAATCCTGTGATTGTAATTATAATATTGTTTACAGACCAGTTGTCTGGAAAACTTTTAACAGTACTTATGTCAGTACCTGATCCGGTTGTACTTATACCTGGTCCGAATTTACTTTTAAACTGCATTTTTTTTTACTTATTTGGAGGCAAAGCAGGAGTACAATATTTACTACCAACCTTATGTGGTCGTAATATAAGATCACATTTCACGTTTTTAGAACAATGAACACTGAAGTCTATTTTGAATTCAACATTTAATATTTGTTTTCCGCCGAATGTGTGGCTTTACACGTAAGATTTACGCAGTATCGGAACACGAAGCATGTTGACCTAGCAGTTCAAATCTGTAGTTATGTGTTTACCCTCACCTACCTAGGTATTGTTCGTGTGATGCCGTGATTTGCTGCAGGTTTCACAAGTAAACTTCTAATACTATGTTAGGTTTGTGCCACGATACATTGGGATTACGTTCGCCGGAGGCTCATCCGGTGTTCTCTTCATACTTTAAATAGAATATACTTACGTTGAGTGTAAGGAACGACATAAAAAGCCTGTTAGATGTACAAATGTCCACTGGAACTATTTCCACCCAGCGACGGTTTAAACTATCATACTAAATATTTGAAGTCGCTGACTTCGTTTTTTTGCGAAATTCTTATGCTCAAACTAACATATTTTATTTATTGTGACAATGGAAGCAGAGCACTTCGCTTAGCTTAGCAACTTTTGCAACGTTTTCGATTTATAAGTAGTTAACTTCACCGTATTGATTCTCAACTCAGGGGGTACTTAAATTCAATTTTGAGTAACTGGATCTAGTAGCAAACAGATATGACTCACCTAAACAAACGGCACTTCGTTATATCTATACATATATCTTGGACTGATATGTTATTGTAATCTGGAGTACAAAAATACTATTTTAGTACACAATGCTATTTCCACGTGTATCCCTTCCGCAAGGTTCGGAAGGACGGTATATCGGAATGAAACTATTTAAACCACACATAACTCGGGTATAATCTAAAAAGTCGACAAGGAAGTCTCCTTAGCGGAACACGTCGCTTCACCATATCAGTCCTTCTTCTGTGTCGGAGGTCTTTCTGCCACTTTGGTAGCTGATGCGTCTTGTGCCAGACCTGTCTTTTGTTTGTCTATCGCCGCCTCTTTATATTCCATACTTTTCTCATCTTCAGAACATATTATATTACTTTCTGACATTTGCTTAATTTTGTACAGAATTAAATTTACAACAATAAATGTTAAATATTACGAAATCTCACGTTATACTGTAAAATAACGATCGTTGAATAACAAAAAAATCGGTACATATATTTTAAACTCAACCTATTTTCTTTTTATTAGGCCTTTGAATTTTACTACTTCAACGGCTTTTGGTGATTCCAAATACATTTTTCCACAACTAGAAAACGTGAATCCTCTGAAAGACTTAAGGAAACTGACTGCTAACTGTCAACCGGCTGTACAAAAAACTTTTTTCCTCTTGGACACGGAGGCGGCATGGCGTAGGGCTTATCTCAAAATAGAGATTAATACTACGCGCCGTTATTTATTAAACAAATGTGTTGTTTGTTTTTATGGTTACGTACCTCAAAAGAAAAAATAAACCCTTACAAGATCACTTTATTGTCCGTCTGTCGGTCTGACTGTCTTTCTGCCAATACCCTTATTCTCAGGAAAGCTTAAAGATATCAAGTTGAAATTAATATAAATATTTATTTCTTCGGTCCCTTGAAACTGTAAAAATATCAAGCTTGTAAGTCTACTTTCGCAGGTAAATCAAAACCTAGTACTTTCCATTGACCTACAATCATAAAATTTGTCAAACAACACAACAACAGCACAAGTAAAAATTCATAAGTCATTAATGACCTACACGAAATAAAGTGAGTGATATTAATGTCCTTGAAAACATTGAGTTCGTTAGCATCAAATTCGTCTTACATTCACGTCTCAACTGACAATTTCCGTTCTATCAATTGAGTTTTCTTATTTTATTGTATTTGTTGAACGTAATCATTCAGATAATTCATCATTTAAACCAATAGTACGCCTTAAACTTCCAAAAGGCCGTTTCCTTAGAAAACTTTATTCATTAAATTTTCTTGGAGATATAATCTATTTGACACACCTGGCGGTTGCTGGGACTTCTACCGATCTGTTATTAATTGTTCAACGAATAATTTATGAGATGTAGCGATCATCGGTACGGATTATTCGTTATCTCGCCATTAGAGCTTTGTCGTTAGGGGAAGCTGGTACAGTCTCCGTTCTGTCAGTGATTTAGATCCTTAACTAAATATTAATAAGAAAGTTGTTAATGTCTCCGTTAGTATTGAACATTAATAATGATTTATTGGTCAACTATTTTAATTTGGTTTTGCATGTAGATAAACTATTGAAAAGTCAACTGTTCTATTATTAGAACAGTTGACTTCTTAATTGTTTATTCACTTCTGATTGCAGGTTTATACTTGCAATCAGAACTGAAGAATTTGAAAATGTAATAAATATCCTTACCAAAACAGAACATAAAGGGCAGGTAAGATGTTAGATTTGTGTTCATATGGGTGTGAGTTTGAATCCAATCCTAGCACACGTCCTAACCATTCTAACGTATTAGCTTAGTTGGCGACGTTAACAAGAATATTGGAAAGGTGGTATTAATGTCACTAAAAGTATTTGAAAAAGTTACAAAAATTGGCCTATATTAAATTAAATTTGTAGGTTATAGGTGAGATTTTAGGTATGATTAAACTTACGCAAATTCATCCTAATTCATATAAAATACAAGGGCGTGAATGGACAAACATAATAACATTTTCCTGACCCGGAAATCAAATGAAAATAAAACGAATAAGGTCTTTTAAATCAAAACAAGAATTTTAATGGGGCTGAAATAATATAGAACCACAGGGAAATGAATTACTTATTAAGACGATTAATGTCAAAACTTTACAAATTGTGAGCGTCAAACAAAATCTGATTCAAATGTAACAACCGAAACGCGAGTACAACTTAAAACCGTTTTGATGGTTTACGCTAAATTTGCCAATGAGATATCATATCGGATTCATAGCTTGTAAAACCCGACGAAAGGGATACCGGGCTCTGTTACCCTCTGAAAAATGATATCCATACATTCATTTCAATGTTCGTCTTATCGAGGATTTAGATTTTATAAAACATACTTAAAATGCTTATTGAATGTATGGGATTAGATATTATATACTGATATTTATTGGATCTGTTCCCTTTGAGTTCGAGGAAAAAACACAAATTATTGTAATATGTACATCAACTTCATGAACATATTTATTTCACCAATATCTAAAATACAACACAAAATGTTCCAGTCCACGTTTTGGAACAATATTCTGTAGATCGTGATACTAAGTGTTACATCTGCGCCAAGGTGAAATAAAAACAGAATGGGCTTTAAAAAGCTATCCCAAGATAAAATATGCATTTAATGACATTTTTATTAAATTGCAGTTTATGGGTGTGTGCTATATAGGCACTAACGTAAACCAACAACAAGTCATATTATTGTTAAGATCTTCAAAATTCTCCTAAAAAATTATGTTTTTTTACGTGTGACTATTAATAGACCAGTTACGTCTATTAAAAGTCACACGTAAAAATATAATTTTTAAAAGTTGTTATTTTGACATTACAAGACACATACATTTTAGTTATTTGTATGTATAGATAACCCCATTAAAGTTACACAAGATAATGCCCTAAGCGTGTTACAATTAGACGTACGCTTATTAACACCATCAGTATGTAAATGAAAGTCATATGGTACCAGAAAAGGAACTACCTAAAATACAAACAAAATAGTATAGTTTGAGTGTCGCTTTAAGATTCAAAGAATGATTGAGTTAATTACTACATTCTCTTTACTTTAGTTCTAAATATATAAGTCCATATTAAATTCCATTCTATATTAAAAACTATAGTTCGTTGTTGCAAAAGGTACATGTAATAAGAGCCGTTGTTGAAAACCAATTTTATTTACACTAAACTCAAGTGGTAGAATATAGTACCTTTTGCAAAGGTGGCTGTAGTCGTTTTTAGGCGACAACTGCGCTTTGAAATGCAGAAATCGAAGAAATTTCATCTGGACACCCTCAATTCGTGACTTAAATATAATATTGAGGATTCCAAACATGAGATGCATGTTCTAAGTGGCTGCCAACAAATGAACAACACAGATTCTAAATAAATAAAATATGTATAATGAACCCAAGTGCTTTTGAGGCCTTTTTAATAATTTCACCATCATGCTGGTCAAACAAAAGTTTGGTTTCTCTGTAATTCCTAAATCTTATATTCTATGAACTTTACCGATTAAATGATTAACCACTGTGCTGCTTTAGAGGCGCTAAAAACTGAAGAAAAGTGGTAGGCAAACATCGAGCAAATTTGAAAATTCAGATATAAAGTCAGATGATGTCAAGGGATGATCAGATATTGTTAAAGGGCACAAGGTTTTACCGTCTCTTTTATCCTTACTTGATGTAAAAATATTTAAGTGTACATGCACGTAGGTAGGCTAACAAGCAGTATTATAAAGTTGTGGTATCCAATGAGATCTGCGGTGTTGGTAAGTTTAAAGGCTGTGCAAATAGATAGATTTTTCAGACAATAAATCCGAGACAGTGGTGTGACGTGTCATTGCTAGTATCGCGTCACAAGACGTTTTTAGACGCGGATATGCACGCCAGTCAGTGTCAGCAGCTCAGCTCTGTCCAGGATGAAAGATGGTTTTGTCTTTCTGACTATAGGCTATTGTCATTAATCCCTGTAAAGCTCAAGTCCGCTTTAATCATACTTTTAAACTTAAGAAGTAAATACCTGTATAATTAAAATATGTACCGAACAGTGTAACCTAAGCCAATTATTTATATTGTATATTCACAACATTTAATGCAATTAATTACTAAATTTATGTTGACCACAGATAAAAATAAATTACATCGCTCACAATATACCCAATGTGTACTGTCAATTAATAATTTGTTAATAGGTTTAGGTATAGCTCAATGTCTCCCACTGCTTCCTGTCTCTAGTAACACCCTACATATGACTTCTATCCATATTTTTTATATGTATTATACCAGCTACTCGGCGGGGGCTCGTGGCTTAGTGGTAACCGAGTAGGTTAACACATTACAAAGTTAAGTACTACTTGCAAGGTCAGTCTTAGGATGAGTAACCATTCTTAACACATTGAGACCCCTCCGTGCCGCGGAGAGCACGTCAGGCCGTCGGTCCCGGTTGCCATACGAATATCTGTGGCATTCGTTACAGTTTAACTCAAGCTTAGACTGAAAGCTGACCCCAACTTATTTGGGAAAATGCGCGGAAGGTGACGATATATTAGCTTACCGGCCACGCGTTACTGTGGCCAAGTAATTTGCAATAAAAAAATTGAGACTATAAATTGAGATAAAGACTATCCTTCACTCAAGTTGAACCGAACTGAACACAGTGTGCAAAATTTCATTAAAATCGGTTCATTAGTTTAGGAGGTACTGACAATCATCTAAGTTTTTTTAGAAACATAAAAATCTTTGTTTGGTAATGGGGTAGTTTTGTGTAAAACAAAACATTGCTTGCCTGCCAAGATATAACAACCAATTTAATAATACAAACCCATATCAAAGCAAATCAAATTTAAAAGGGATTTTGTTTGACGATCTGTAAAAGAAGCACTTGGTAAGCACTTTATGATTTTTAAAAGAAGACATTCTTGATGAAATAACCAAAATGTTTGCAAATCTAATTAATAATTCATTTATATACTAATATAATTGAAGATTTTGTAGAAAAATAATCACATAATCTTACCAACCACACTTAGAAGGCTGAAACCGCGATAGTTTTTACACTCCTGTCGCGATCCCTTCCCTTTATGTAAGAGCACAATAACTGCCTTAATAATAAATATGTCTAGTAAATATAACAAAGAGGAAAAGTCACGCGGACGCGTGCCCATGAAACGGTGACGTAATCAAATTGATCCAGACACTAAGAAATGGTTGTTAAGCAATTTCAGATCACATTTGCTCGTGTCAATGAAATTTTGTAATTATGCCGTGTCATTCAGGAACTACATGTAACAATATAACCGAATGTGTAATACCTTCATAAACTGAAGAGTTATAGATAGATAGATAGATAGAAGTCTTATTATTGTACACCATATAATCGTGACAGTATGATATTTAACTAAAAAAATTAAAACCGTCGTTCCTTCTAATAATTTAAATTGGTTATCAATGAGCACAGCATCATTATTATATTTGTACATCTACACATCATCATGTACATCCACTTGGTTTAGTAACTTGTGTATACAAAGCACAATATGTAAGTAAGCAAACGATGTATTCGATAATTATAGATAGTGTAGCCTGCAGCAGCAGCAGCAGCATGGAAGCCAATCATGCTGAATGTCGCTTGTTGTGATTGGCTATCTACAACAAGTGATTGGGTGCACTTTAAATGCGTGTTGTCAATTATATTGTATTAATTGTACGCGAATTCATTCGTATGTTTTTACTCAACGTTGTAGCGAGAAGTAGGGACAAATTGGATGGCTAGGTTCTCGTATATTTTCAACTACATAGCATATCATTCGCATATCTTTGGGTAAGCCCAGTGTACATACACATGTCTAATGAAGTAAATAAACATATACCTTTAAATAAACATATATGGACTTACAATGCAATAAGCACCTCCACTCTACCGGTGCCTAGAAACACGCAGAAATCAATCCTAGCTTTCTCCATGGGTCTCTTTAAATCAAGTGATTTTTGTTTTGTTCAACTTTGTATTAATCACTATTCGACGCTATCAATTGATTAAATGTACATGTGGAAGCTTGTCAATATATGTAATATATATATGATGACGACAAAATATATTTTATTGGTCTGTAAAACCTTTGTAAAATAAAATAAATAAAAAATAAAATCAATAGCAGAAATGCGACACTACGCTGTTGTTACAGTAGTTGACCGCAACTTTGGCTGTGACTGTTTTCAATCTTCGGGTTTTTGCTTAGTACTGCATTTTTACTGCTGACTAGGCCATAGTTCTATGAGCATAAAGTGGGCAATGTACAAGTGCCTGGGACTAACAATGTTTACACGACCCTTAACAGTTTATCTTTAAACAGTCTTAGACAATCTTTTAAAATCTAGTCTTAAAACAGTAAACCTCTATCGTTAGTTGTATAATTTTCACTGCGGCTATCCAATTTTATGTACTACAAACATTAAGCAACAAAAAACTGGATTAAGTATATCCAGCTTATTAATGAAGTAGGCAATGTTTCATTGTTCTATCGTCATGTATTATTAATTCTTTATCTACAGTATTATTTTAATTTGGTGCCATTATTAGGCGCCACTTTATTGTAATAGCAACCTCATCTGGGGCACGGCAGTGTCGCCGCCAAATCGAGCAAAAAAAAGGCACAGCCTTTTCTCAAAGCCTTTCAGGACATTTTCAACACCCTGTGACTTCGTTGTGGATAAAGGAAGAACCCTAAATTTTAAGTGGCTAAGAGGGCATCATGTAACTAGATATATTACCAAATTACATTCTATTTAAACTTAATAACTATTGAAAGTCAAAGTTTATTAATTTTGTCATTGACACATTCACCGATCATGAAAATCCTAAGATACTTCTAACAAACAAATAAGCTTCAAATTTTGAACATAATTTGTGTTTAGCCTACAAAGCATGTAAAACTCAAATATTCCACAATTTAAGTCCAGTTTTCTGGATTTAATAACTGCATAAGTAACTTTGTAATTCTATGTAATAGATATAAGATTACAAATTTACTTTTGGAGCTCATAAATTTTTACGTGACACCAGCTATAGAGTAGATAGGTATGTAAATAGTAGATATAAGAAGGGACAGCGTCATTGAGTAACTTGCGTACTACGTACTTAATTTTTTAGCTAACAAATTTTTAAGCTGACCGTGTCAATATTAGACATCTTTATTACTTTAATAAATTGGCAATCCCACACAGCAAAGTTTCTGTATGCATAAAGGCTTGCTAGCGCTATGTTCAATTAGGACTATTAAAAATAGTAAATTATTCTCATGTGATTACCAAGATATTCTATTTATTAAAGAAATAAAGATGTCTTATATTGACACGGTTACTATAAAATGTTACTAGTTACGTAACAATTAGATTTCATAACTTTTTGCGGTAGAAGAACTCCGTTACAACTTGCTAGACTTGGGTTTTTATGTTATGTTTTTGATGCAATTTATTATTGAACGGACAGGGCTTGACAAAGAAGGTAGGTATTATTTTGTAATTTAATTCAGAAAACACTAGATTTCATTCATTTCTTTTACTATTATAAAAACACATTTGTAACATTTTGATATTTTTAATCATGTATTATGTTAGTGCAAGGCGCGAGTTCAATCCCCGGTGACGCGCTTCTGAATTTCCGATGTTAATGTGGTTGTGGTGGAATACTATGTGACAACCGTTCCTCGAGACCTCCAATACAAAGGGATAATCCTCCAACCAGGCTAGGTGATCATGAGTGGCGGACCGTAACCCAAAGCTTTATGTTGGGAAATTGTATTACACTAATCGGCTCGAGGACTATCACTGCACGATACAGGATCAGTAGTTCATTACTATGTAGATCGGCTTGGCTAGACGGGGCGCTGAGCTACATATATTACTATATTTGGATGTCGTCGCTTGGTTGTTAGAATTAATTACCATTTGTTTAAACGGACAAGGAAAGCAAAAAACCTGCTTGCTTGCTTACGGACGGTAAAATGTTCGTTGAAAATTCAATGAAATTTTACCGTTCATAAGCAAAACGAATCGTCTCTTGATTATAGGTACCGGGCATAAGTGGTGTAATGAAAGGAAAATGTTATCTAATATTACAGTCATGTATAAATAACAATCGAGGAGGGAAAGCCCACCACTCACCCTCGGTGTTTAATTCCCAGTAATTGCAACTCCAAAGCTAAACTAAGTGTAAGTTTAGCTTTGGGAAACAGACAGGAAAGGTAAACGAAACGCTCTCAACATTACAGTATAGTACGCGTTAGATTTGGCAGATTCCTCCAAAGCAAATCTTTTGGTAACACCAAGTGATACTTCGATACATGTTTCCCAGCTGTTTTAACGTACTTGAATTTTACAGTGATCTATTGTATTTCTTATAATTGCACATTAGGTGTCATAGCTGACATAGTCTGTTTCCAAATGTAGGCGTGTGTATGGTATATACCTAATTCAATTAACAGAATAACGGTTTACTAAAATTATAACAACGTCATAAACGAATCTATATGACGTAATAATTCGACGCTGCTACATAAACGCGACCGTGAGTTATACCGCCACAATAACAGTAAGACAACTTTGTAACAATTATTTAGATTACTTCTATTGAGAATGGAGATACTGTAGATTAATTTTGGCTAACGAAGACTATTAATTAAGGATATGCGCTTTTACTCACGTGTATATTTCAAGGATGGCCGACTAGTAGAAAGTTTTTATTCGCATATTAGCAGTTCCCGCGCGGCTTTACTTGCGTGTATATATTTTTATATTTGGCTCGGAACCCTAATTCTTTTTCCAAATTAAAAGTAGCCTAAGTTAATGCTTATAACACCAGCTAGTGATAGTTCCGTGGAAATTGATCCCGGGTAGACCAATCTGAAGATTAGCCGGAATAAACAGATACAGACAGACAAAAATTTTAAAACCAGATTTTTAATCACAGGTATCTTGCAAATAACTGTATGAGCTTAAAAAAAAGCTATTATTTTGACACTAAAAACAGATACTTCAATTTTATTTATTTGTATTGATGATGATGATAACGAAGACTAACTTAATGACATTGTCAAGCTCATTGCAGAGTGAATTTCTTTTTTCTAAATCGTCGACGTGACGTGGCTTGGCGAAAATAATATTTATATTTTATCAGTTAAATATAAATTAATATCAAATTTTCACCACGGATGAATGGATTCAATGGATGAGCCACCAAACGTCCTCTCCTAAATATTGGTCTGTGTTCCCCGATTTTAAGATAAAAGGGTGGCCCAGTTTTGTATAGGCAATTATCCATTTGTTCTTAACTCCATACCTCTCACTAAATATATAAAAAAAAACAGCTTTCTAAAATAATATAACTGCATGCATGTAATGCAGTGTAATCGTGTTTATAAAAGGGTAACTTACGGCAGTATGCGCTGGAATCCGTGCGGTATGTAAATATTGTATTCGTTACCATCATCAAATACAGCAGACGTCCATTCCTCATCGTAAGTTTATACTTAATACCAGAGAGAGCCGTCTTGTGCCACCTTAGGTAAATATTTGTGTAAATAGTGTGCATTAGAATATTCAGCAATTTGCAGTCAGTTTGCGTTTACTTCTTGCACATAAGCGGTAATTAACATGGAACGCTTGTAAATATAAGAAGAATACCGTTGAAAATTGACGGTAGCGTGGTATAGGCGCCTCTCAGGCACCGATTTTTTAATCAAATCAAATCAAAAATGTACATCTGAAAAAAAAACAACAAAAAAATGAAAATAATATCAATACGTATCTGAATATAACGTCACTTTCCCCAAACCTTTTAGTTTGACAAGTAATCCAGGGTGCTCTTTAGCTGAAAGCACTACAACATATCATTGTATAAATACGTGAAGAGAATTCTTTGCACCCCTTTTTAAGAAAATTTCACGAACGTAGTAACATGAATTTTGGAATATTGTAAATTTTGTGTTTTGTGTTATGTTTATCTATATATAGAAGAAGAACAGAAAGCTAAAATTTTTAAACAATATGTCTTACAACTTTGAAAATTACGTAAAAACGGCTTAATTAATTTACACGCGGCCAGTATATGTGATTAATTGTCATGGTAAGTAAGTCTATACAATGATAGCTCAAGTTATACTGGCAAATTAATAAACCATGGTCGAAATTCGACCACCACGCGGCCTCTAGTCTTAATAAATATGATAAACCAGCTTTAGCTCGCGGTTACACTCGCGTAGATTTTGTCAATCAATTCAAATATCCCTAAATTAGCGATACTTTTTTCGAGACGCAAGGTAGCAGTTGTCCTTTTCTTTATCCCTGATAACGTGTATGCAAAATACACAAAAAAAGTGTATTAACTCAGTTTGGAATTAAAACGATTACATAGTTTGAAAGTTAGGATTATATGAGTTTTATCTACCTACACAGGCAGTTCTAGATTATAATGAGAATTTTCATTCCATTAATTCATTTCAAAAATCATTTCCCTTTCGTTGAAAGATGAGTAGTTGTCGTTTACGTAAATGTATTCCAAAGTAAACCAAAGCTTTTATCCTCTATTATGTCATAAAGCTATAGAATTACTTTGGGAGGGGCAAAGTATTCCCATCGCGTTTGATATTCATAGCTTCACTACCCCTGTCACTGGTCGCCGCCTGGGAATACGTATTGTAATAATGGCTAGGACAACCATCACTCGGTAATGGGTTTTTCTGCAGGATTTTTTGAAGAACTGGGTATTATTAGAGTAGAGAGAGGTAATAATAGATAGTCAAATGTGTCTTTATTCGGTAGTTCACGTGATCTAACACCTCGATTGTTATGAACCCATCTGGGAGACTACTGATGAACTGAGTGTTGTGCATTATGATTTGTGATATTAGAAATTCATTTTTCACTTATACTGGGAAATTTCACTCATACAATGATTCTATATACAATGATAAAAAGGATAACTATCTGTCAATTAAATAATTATCAAAACCAAAAACTGAACCCACTTGTCGTGCACTTGTCGTGCCACTTGTAGCGCTTGTCGTGTTAGGAATTGACAAGGTAGCTTAATATAGTGATGTTTATAAACGATGTAATCTGACGTTTAAAGACTACAACTATGATGTTTGAAATGCTTAGCTTTTCATGTACGTCAAATGATATGATGATACTCGCAATATAAATTCTCCTTTATTCTTGAAATAATTGTTAAATTTTATTAATGTTAAAAAATTGTATTCGTATTACGTAAGTACTATCATTTATTTTGTGTTAATCTGAAAACTAAAATAACTTATCCTAAAATACAATCACCAGACAATCAGCAGAAAAAATGGTTAGGACGTTCATAAATTTATCTTTGAGAAGCAATTTATGCTCTATATGTAGCTATTTGTAAAGGAAAATCTTAACTTGCCTCGAGATTAGCCTTCATCTGAACCTTGATGACTCTTGATATTGAAAGGTAAGGCAAGATCTTCACGGCATACCAGAGAATACAAAGTGACGACCACAGATAAAAATGTTACCTCAAGATGAGTACTATACTTTTTTAACAAAGTTTCTCCAATGTCATACGCCTCGTCGTACATTTATTTATTTACTTACACTTCCTGCATTGCATAGGGCGAACCTAATACCCTAGGCATTTTGTTCCAGTCAATGGATATATTAATTGTATCTATGTCTCTTCACTTAACATACAAAAACAATAAAATATACCTACAGTACAAAGGTTTCCCTATGTTTAACCTTTAAATATTTCTTACCCCTTAAATTAAAACCAGTGGTCTCCCAAAGGCCTAAATTCCACTGTAAGTAATACAATGACATAAAAATATCTACGTCGAGGCTAGGAACAAAAAACTGTTTACATTTTTTTTTTATTGATAAACACTCAAGCCCGTTAATAGCTACTAAATAAAAAAAAGGAAATCAGTTAACAATCCCAAGAGAAAACGTTACTGATCTGTTTTGTTCTTTAATTATTTATATAGCTACATTATTTCAACCGCTTAATTGACGCGGTGGTGAGCCTTCTATGCTGATCGACGGTCCGGCCAATATACTCGTACGTTATACATTTATTGGTTCCGTTCCCACATACAATAATGCGGGTAGCCACACGTTATGTTTTCGCACTGTACAATTTTTTTTTAACGAAGCGCTATCCTTTAAAAATTCTTTTTTTATAAATGTGTACTGCACTAACTGGGAAATACCAACGGGAATGGAGCTTCGTAGAGCGATTTTTACCTCGCGTCTGAATGCACTTTGTTTACTAGTACGTACTGATGCATTTACATATTACATTGCGCGTATAAATTTAACTGCGGCTATATTATTTGATTTCGTTAGGTCAAAAATGTTAGTTTATTTTTTTGTTTTACTGTTTGGTTTCTATAAAATAAAATCACCCTAAAATATTGTTGTAAATTTTCAATGTATTGTAGCAGGCACTTAAATACCGAAAATGCAGAAATTGTGGCTGTGTAATAGAAGTAGCGAAGGGTTATACTAGGATAAAACGAATACTAAATAAAAAACGACGTTTTTTAATTGGGCGCTGGAAAACAATGCAGACTCACCTAGATAGCGTACTCGTCACAGCTCTGCTGAGATTCCACCTTCAGTTCATAGGTTTTACACATGAAACTGATTGGTCTGACCTGTTTTGTAATTATTATTATCACCAATGGTACCTATTGCTAGTGTATATAAGTAAACCCTATCCCCCCTACGGAGCTCTGGTCCCCTAACTCACCAGGAGAAAAAAGATATTGCTCCGCTAGTGTTGGTTAACCGCGTTCTTCCCTAGGAACGAACAGGTATACAGGTATTCCAGTCCGACGACTCCAATTGAAGCATAAATATGCTATGCCCTACCCCCTTTTAATTGTTTTTAAGTAGATCTAACACTGTATCGATGTATGTCTTCTCTAAAAATTAGTATTTAACATTGGTTTTTGTAAATCGTATAATATGTATTTAAACATTTTAGTCTTGTTTAAGGATCTCCAAGTTGAGAGCTTGAAACAAGAATGTGTAGAGGTATTCACACAACAATAGCTGCCCGCTCTTTGTTTAAGTATGTACACACACGTACATACAGGTATATCCTTTTTATTATTATTATCTTTTTTGTACAATCACTATATTATTTTAGTATACTATTGTACATATTACTGGTAATTTAAAATACAAAATTGAATTAAATTTTTTAATCGACCTTTTTCAGACTACTTACAGATTTCGTATGCAATTTAGAGGAAAACTTGGTACCTATTTTGCTGTATTGTGACTATAATATAATAAATATGTATGGATCATTACTTCTTGAAGGAGTTGGTAAAAAATATCCTGATCGCACTGCACTTGACATTAGTTTACAGATTTTTACAGCCAATTGGCCGCAAAGCTTCTTTGATTGTATTAGAAAAAAAGAATAAGATCGTTCTAAAATTGAAAAGCGATTGCACCGGAGGGTGAAACAAATTTTAATAAAAATCTTTCCAATGACTATTCATTTTATAGGCACACAACAATGTTAAAAAAAGAACATACAATTTAAAACCGCCCCGGGTTTTCGAATTCCGAATACAAATATGTATGTAAGTTACAGAACAGGCTACAAAAAGGCAGACACATTGTACGTGTCCTATAATCCATTCCACTGTGCTAAAAAAAGTTAGTAGGGAGCGTGCACCACAATTCGGCCATATTAAATTGGCCGGTAAAAGCGGATTGCTTTTGGTTTATTAGTGGGCTAATTTGATTTTATGTCCGCCCACTGCGGTCTTGCCTCGTGACTCGAAAAGTAAACAAATGAAGCACCGTTTTTTTAAGGCTAGCATTCCATTTTCAGCTTTATTACGAAAGAGGTTAGTAACAAAGTCTTTGTGATTTTTTTTAAATTTAACCCTCAACGTATTTTTTTAGGATTGCGATTCGAGTTTTCATATATGTTTTTGGTTTTAAGAGCTTTGACTCTTAGTAATCGTTAACTATTGAAAGAAGATTATTTAATTTTTTAAATCCACACAGTTTAAAATTAAAAATAAGCTTTTAATTGTGTCAAAAATTATGGTAGTTACTTATAAACGACATTTGTTGGGCACATAATATTTCTGCTTGATCTGGAGCCACCTTACGACAGTACCTTACAGAAAACCGTGATTAGACAGAATAATGTACAAGTAACAATATTTTTGTTAAGTGCGTTTATAGGCACCGGTAACCTCTAAACAGCAAGCGGCTATGAGCTTTTTTGCTCACTTAATGGTATAAAATGTTGCTATTGCAGGAATTATCTGATCTGCCTTTAAGTATATGATAAAAATTTACATTTCCAATACCAAAAGCTATATCACCCAACTACAACCGAAATATGCAACATTTGTTGATAGAGTGTTTATAGAACAAAAACGAAATATAACTATTGATAAAAAAAATGTTGTTTAAAGATATTTTACTAATTTAAAATATTTTGGATCTTCAATCAAAAAGAATGATTAATTCTTAAATCAGGAACTTCAGAACTTTGATCGAAAATATCCCGTGGTAGATATGGCTTATCAGTAATCCCTTTTCAACTGATCATATATAACATTTTATTGTTAAATAAGACAACAAACACAAATATAAACTTGTAAAACCGTTACAAATAAAAATTATAAAAACATTGTCCAGTACAACGTCACAAAACACCATTCTATGTTTATATAAAATATAACTTTAAGCGTTTAATCTAAACTAAAACAAACTCTAAGCGTATAAACAACATAGGGAATGAAAAAGATAGCTCGAATACCGTAGCACCGTAGCGATGAAAATGCCACGTTAGATGAAATATCGTAGACCTTTGGAGGTCACAGCACAATACATGCTACGAAGCTACGCTGGTACGTCAGTGCACTGGATTCTAGTGCACGGCTATATTTAGACAGTCTTTTGGTTTATCATCTTTTGAGGCCATTTCAGTTACAGCTTTAAAATGTTTTATGAAATAAAGACTCAAATACGTTCGTATTTTTAAGTTAGAAGTGTAGTATTTTTTAGTTCTATCTGTTTTAAAAGATTTATAAAATTTGTGTAAATCTCCTTTTTCTTAACAACCATGTTCTTGGTGGATAGTGTGAATTCTCACACTATCCACCAAGTGGAATCTCTGCTTGGGCTAATGTTATTTTCGACCAGAGAGAGGTTTGATACAGGGATTATCGTAATCTATTACTGGTAACAGTAAGGATTAGGCCAATAAGGTGGCTAAAACTTATGCTGATATGATCAAAGTCTACTCTATGAGAGTAGAAACAGTTTCACATATTCGATGCGATGCGATTTTGTTAAAATCGGTATTCTGAGAAATATTACCGATTGCAACAAATTCACATTTTTAGAGGAACCATAGATAGCATTGGTATCGTGTATAAACGGAGCTGATCATGTTTTAAGGTGGCTTACAAGCATGGTTTACCTAGTTTATTTGCCCGATTTCTTCTCATAAAGCTCAACTACTTGAAAATAGTTGGTTATAGATCGACATTGGCAGATAGCGATCTTACATATTTGCATATATGCGTGCATATATATTAATATACTATTTGTTTTACTTTTCACAAAGTAATCTATTGTTGCGGTGATGTTATGTTGATCTATAATTTTTTAAATTTTTGTTAAATAAAAAAGACTTTAATGAAATAAAGACTTTGTCCAGAATAAACGTTACTACACTATCGATAGAGAGTTAAAAATTGGATCTCTCGAAACCTAATAGAGCAATATACTCCTCTGCTCCTTGTCTTGTGTTACCAATTTAAAAACATTGCCAAACATCGTTATTGTGTGATTGAGATTTTGAATATAGTAATAATAAAATCCAATGGCAATGCATTCTGCATTACAATTGGAATTTTCTGTTTACAAATACTGTGCAAAATATAAAAAAACTGCGATGTTCATAATACTGAAGTTAAGGGTCAGCATTAATAGCCAGACCTTAATAAAGGTCCATTTGTTAGATCATTAGGCACCTAATTTAATTCGAAGTCGAATTCCATGAGACCCTCCTGGCGTAGAATTCATTCTATTAATTCTTAAATGAATTGGATTACAAAACTCGGGTAAATCACTTTTAAAAGTAATAAATAAATGTTCCTATTGAAGTAGGATTTTAAGAGGTTTGGGTTGAAAAGTTGAGAAAGAAAACGAACTGTGGGTATTTCGGGTAAAATACGAGTTTATTAAATGAATAAATTAAGTTATGTTAATATTGATTATCCTTCCTTGGCACTAAACTTGGAAAGAGGAAAAGTGGTATAACTTTGGAAGATTCAACTTCCATTTCGAAGACTCACTACAAAGACTTCAAAATAAAATAACAAAAACACTATTTCACTATCCTTATCTCACTCCTACAAAACTTATATACAAAAAAACTAACTGTTAAATATCAGACAGCTTTATATTTATAACACACTAGCAACCCGCCCCGGCTTTGCACGGGTACAAATTATACACCTAAAGGAACTAAAAGGAATGTCACATAATTTGAGAAATCAACAGTAGCTAGAACTAAGTAAAATACGAACAAATTACGGAAGGAGAACGATATTGTTTGAGGGAGTACAGCTGTTTAATAAGTTACCTGTCGATATTAAAGAATGCGATAACATCAAGATGTTGAAATGTAAACTTAAGGAATATGTACAATGTAACCATTTCTAACACTATGGAGGCTATTGCCAATATAATATTGATTTGTAATTATGTTTATCTCATTATAAGTGGACGTTTTATGTTCTTATGAGAAATAAAGATCTTTAAACCTAAGATTAATTAAAAATGAATCTAATGCAGTTATGGGGCTGACATGTCCTTATTGGATAAATGCACCAAAAAAAATCTAGATTAAAAAAAAAAATCTAATGCAGTTACTCGGCAGACGATCGTATTTGTTGAGGAGATCTGCATTCAGGATTTATAGTATATATCGCTTAATCGATGATGGGGATAATTAAGGTCTGATCTAACACAGCTTTAGTCTTCGATGGGAGAAAGTTTTTAGACGGTATAACGCCCGTAGTTAATTGTTGTGTTATATTTTTGTAATTGACATTATGAAATGTTGTAGGTAGAGTATTAAGTATTCAATGATTAAGAAATGATTAACTTTTAACGTTCCATGATAGTTTTAAGATATATGATAGTTATCTATGGGTACGAATATTAAGTCAGCCTGTAACCACGGCTAGTGCAACCTAGTCAAAATGTCTGGCAATTCAATGGTATGTAATACCTATTACGTAATCGCGCTAATTTGCATACATATACATACTTATATAATTAATAATTGACACACATCGGAAACGGGAGCGTCATGTATCACTGTTGCTGAACTTTGACTTCTACATGAATCAAATGTTCAACTGTTGAATGCAGAAGCTTCCTCCAGTAGCGTGCTCCATTGACAAGTTTGTGTGAACTGTCAAATTGTCTAAATAAATGATATTTCGACGAGGTTTAAAACGGTTCGCAGCAAATCAGATGAGAAATCTCATTTTCTATCAAATCATTCCTGGGCCACAGACATGGGTAAGTCTTGCGGTTGACCTCTTGAATTCATATTTAATGTTTATTTTATGATACTAGTTCGAGTAATTTTAGGTATTTTACTTAAGGCAGCTTTAAGAAATGTAACCTTTTAGGCTAACCAAATAAATTCATAAGATAACCAAAAAAGTAGAAGCATTATTTTTACCATACAATGTACTCATCACTGTACATTATACACATCAAATGTCACTCAACACGACAAAAGGTCTACATAGTAAAATTCCCCTTTCATGCCTCCTTTCTCAACATATAAATGCTTACTACCATTTTACTACTTTTTCTTCGCGAACTTAACCCTTCCATACATCGAGGTACTCATACCGTATAAACTACGTATTCACAGCCATTTTACAGCGACCCCTACTTTATCACATGTCCGTCCATTTCCCGCAAAAAAGTGAAACCCTTGGTCCAAAGTATATTGGGTGCAGAAGCTTTCAAGGAAAGGTACAGATGACCCATTTTTGTCGACCATTTTAGGGCCACACCAAAAGATTAGTAATACTAGGACGGTCCTTAGAAATATATTCATATGGATACGAGAATATGAATGTTGAATTTGGTTATTGGAAGGATATTCAAAGGTTCAATAATGTAGGCGTTTATAGAAGACCAGTATTTTTGTTCGCAGCGACAATTGGATGATACCTTTAGCGCCTGTTTACGGAATGACTTTGGCTTTCGTATTTTTTTTATTAAAGTGAAGGTGAGGCCTTATATGAATTTGAGATTGCGAAACACAAAACCTTTGTGACATTTGAATATATTTAGTATATTTTCAGCTGAATCTTTGATACCAATTTGCTTTTGAGGCAAATATGTAATAAAAAAATGTAACATAATTTCTAGGCTTCTGTTATAATTTGTTACGACTGTCTACAGTTGATGCATATATCATTCAAAAATGTAATAGTAATTCATGGTTAGACGTCGATGACAGGTTAATTTCAGTTCATTGGATGTTGAATTGGCTGTACGTTTCAACAATTATGTCCCAAAAACTTAGAGTTATTTTAGTTATTAAGGCAACCATGGAGAATATGTAACCGCAAGGAATATTGACTTGAACTGGTGGATAAGCTGATACAAAATGCGTTAACAACAGGTTTTAAATTAAGAATCGATTAAATTCCTAGTAATTTAACATAAATATGCATCTTAAATCACTAGTAATTAAATCTATTCTCAGTATTTCTTCATATTTTCTAACACTAAATGTCTATACTTACCCATTATCTGACCTGTGTATACAATACCTGCAGCGATTCTTAAAATCTGATTACGCCAACTGCCACCTAGCGTTTAGATTTGATTTTTCTAATTTAACAACCGACGTTTAAAATATTGTTTCTCATAAAAAAAACATAACATATAAAAAACCCAAGTCTCGCAAGTCGCAACGCAGTTCTTCGACCGCAATATTAAAGAGGACATCGTTAGCCAATGATACTTTATATACCTATGTTCACTATTTACCTACCTATCTATCTTTTTAGATAGTTTGAGTGACGAAAAATTGTATGAACTGCAAAAGTAGCTTTGTAATCCCTTATCTAATATATATAAATACAAAGTTACTTATGGAGTTTATATATACAGAAAACGGAACTGTAATTGCAAAATGTTTGAGTTTTTCTTGCTTTATAGGCTAAACACTAATTGTGTTCAAAATTTGAAGCTAATGTGCCTGCTAGAAGTACCTTAGAATTTTGATGATCGGTGAGTGAGTCAGTCACAAAATTAAGTACCTAACTTTAACTTGCAATACTTATTTCTTAAACTACAAGTTCAAATTGAATGTAATTTGGGAATAGACCTAGTTACATTATGCCCACACTGAAAATTTAGACTTCTAGCTTTATTAACAACTAGCAGCGCCTCGCGGTTACACGCGCGTAAGTCCCGATCCCGTGGAATATTGCGATAAAAAGTAGCCTATGCGTTAATCCAAGTTTCCAGCTATCTACATACTAAGTTTCATCGCAATCGGTTCAGTGGTTTTTGCGCGAAAGACTAACAAACATCCATCCATCCATCCATCCAAACTTTCACATTTATGATATTGGTGGGACGAAGTTACAGGGGGTCGAAAAAGCTCTGAATGGCTTCGAGAAAAATATGGTATGACTTTTTTTTTGCTCCAATTTTCAGGGGAACTGCCTTGTCCCCAGATATCTAAAATATATATAGATTAAAGTCATCTGGTATCTTATGGCTGTTATTTTGTATTCCAGCCGAAGACGATGACCTATAAACATTTGACACTCACAAAAGATGTAATAGGTATATAAATTCATTACGTATGTTTGTATTTAAACATATATATCGTCTGTATATTAACAAGTAGAAATAATGTCACGCCATTTTGTTCAAAACTGACTTCATCATTTATCAAGATTGTTTAGAATTTCTGGAGCTATGTTTGGGACTGTAATAAAATGACAGTAGGTTTACCGTGTCTCTTGCAAGTTTAGTGTCATCGCAATGATATGAAATTCGTCAACAATCTAGGGTTGAGGTAAATATTATTATCCCTTTCTTTCTTTATTTTTTAGTTTCGGTACTAGTATAATAATATATTCTTATTCGTATGAAAAGCAATCTATTTTGAAATTGTTTGTTAGCATATAAAGAAACTATTCGTTATTTTCTAGATATTTTTTAAAATTGTTTTCTCGGTGATTATAAATTAAAATCACCAAATACGCAACACATCAGCGTGCAAAATTTTATCATAATGCGTTCACCCTTTTCACGTCATAGACTTTTTAGTCTGAACCCACACACAATCAAAAACTTTTGCAGTTATGATATTAGTGGGATTATTATTAATCTAAATTAATTTAATGTTAATTGAATTACTGAAGGAGTTTTATAGGGATATAACAAAGCTTAAATCTAATAATATATTTTATTATTTTTTAAACTTCGTAACTCAACATTTTTCGAATGGTTGACTTTGATGGCATCTAGTGTAAAATGCCGAAACTAACAAGATGAAATAACTCGTATTTTCTACTTGGTTTTAGTTTTTTTTGCTATTTATAAAAATTAAAACTACGTACTTCGTAAGTCCATTACATATGTTTAAGAAGTATAAGTAAATCCATTTATTTAATCAGGTTATCAGATAATAAATCATAATTACAACAAACATAAGCACAATTTTATTAATATTTAAATGTAAATAAAGCTGTTTGTCTACCATTTAAAGTTAGTTATTTAATAAATTGGTTTTTTTCCTCTTGTAAAATTTTACCAAATGGAAATTCGAAGTTTGAAAATTAAGCCAATATTTTCTTTTTAACTTCTCCACTTTACTTCTGAAACTTCGTTGCATGGTCAAGGACAGATCAATTTTTCTAAAATTTTGAGAGAATCATGTCCAGCTTCGTTGGTTATCGTGTTGATATTAATTATATAAAAATATAATTTTGCCATATAGCTCTAAAGCCGACTCCCACAAAAAAAAAATCCATCTCAAATATTTAAATTTTATTTACTTACACTGATTCAGTTCACTTATCGTTATATACAAAAATGTTAATTAAGTATATCACAATCAAATTAGCGACGAAGATCACAATAAACAATGTCTAATTACACTCAATGATTATGATTTATAATCCTTTACTATCGTATAAATTAAAGCGTTCAATAATATATTTTACAATAATCAAAGGAACAAGCATTTGGGGTAAAACAAACGATGGCAAATAACTAACTTTTCCAATTAATCTTGTCACGTTCAAACAAAAATGATTGACGTAAATGTACTTTTTATGATTTATGACTTTCAAATAAACAAAATAAAGTTTAACGACTAATCATGCCATATAAAAAAGTCAACCAGACTTGATGAAAATTGTAATATAGGTATATACATAATGTTATTTTGACTTATCTTTTTATGTAAACGTGACAAGAGATAAATTGAAACACATTTTACGAATATTCACAATTTAAATTATGGCTTCACTAAAATCAAGATGGCGTACAATAAGATGGCAGCTGTGTTGTGAGCGGCACGCGATGCTAGCGCTGATGCTGGGTTGCGGACGCACGACCGAAATTCGTGGTAGTCTGCGCGTGTTATTGCACAAAAGTGGACGTGCACACAAGCGGTGTCACAGTCCGATACGTCTGCAGCGTGTCGAACACGCAATGCATTTAAATACCTGTAAAATAAAAACTGTTAGTAATTATAAGCAAAGAACATTGAACAAAATAAAACAAAGCTACAAATAAAAACAAAGCGAAAACTGTAATTGAAAACTTTTTGAAGCTGGTATTCAAAAGAAATGGGTCACGAATGATTGGAAAACAAACGCAGCTGCAAGTTAATAATTCCCCATTGTACAAAGTGGATATGAAAACCATTTATTTTTACAAAGTTCCAACTGACAATAATTTTTACAGGTACTAACCTTGCAAAAGTGCCACGGTCATTATGATTCCTTATTCTCTCAGCCAGAGCATCCAGAGATACTGCACTCACTTCTCTCAGTCCATAATATTGAGTGAGATTGTACTCTATAGACCAATGAGTCTCCCCTTTAGTATTTGTTACATCTAAGTAATACTGTGTGTAATCCAAAACCTTAAACAAATAAATCAAATAAACAAAGAATTTCATTTCAATTCTATTATGATAAAAATGCTGAACAAAATTAAACCTTACCTTGCCATTATTAGAGTCAAACTTATAAAGCCTCAATCCTGGATTAGATGTACTGCCTGCACCTCTTGGCGTCACTGATGGAGCCAATAGCGCCCACGAAACAGGTCGACCTGGGAATGAAAGTATTAGCATTTTTATTTCAAACTGCAAGCTGTCTGAATAAATTATATTTCACTATTTCTAGACCGCGACTTCGTTCGTGATGCGCCCAGTATGCGTCTCTCTTATTTTTTTTCTTAAAACAGAAACTGAACAAGGAACCACTCAATGATAAGACAACTTCGAGATTGAATCAGCGATGATTAAGAATTGTCTAAGAAGACATAAACTAAAATACTCGAATGACAAAAAATGTAAATCATCGCTGATTTTGCGAGAATTCTGTAATAAATTGCAGCTAAATTGGAGACGACCCTCTAGACAAAGTTGAGAAAAGGTTGGTATTAAACCAATTTATACCGTTTAATCAACTAAAAGGAACATGAGGAACTTGGTCTATCGGTTCCCCAGTAATAAAAGATGAATAATGATGTATATGTAATACATAATATACATACATATATATGCACATATATATATGTAAACACAGTGTCAGTATGAAGCTGACACTGTATTTACCTACATCTTTTATTTCGAATTCTACCGAAAGATAACGTTAATTACAAGCAATTTGAAATAGAAATTTTATAATGCATTAACTGGATTTATAATATTTCAACTTCTCAAATTTCATTATAGCAATTAAGATAAAATCAATCTACAACAATATAAATCAACACCGTTATGACTGATTCGCACTTAATATGAATTTATACATGACCACCAAAGGTTGGTAGTATAGGTATATATATATATATATATATATATATATATATATATATATAATATATATGTAAACACAGTGTCAGTATGAAGCTGACACTGTATTTACCTACATCTTTTATTTCGAATTCTACCGAAAGATACCGTTATTACAAGCAATTTGAAATAGAATTTACAATTTATAATGCATTAACTGAATTTATAATATTTCAACTTCTCAAATTTCATTATGGCAATTTAGATAAAATCAGTCTACAACAATATAAATCAACACCGTTATGACTGACACCAAAGGTTGGGTTATTTATATATTTAATCTCCCTGATTCCTATTTTGTTTCTTACAAATTCTTAACATTTTGAAAGAACCATATCACCAGGAAGCCTGTTGACTGCATTGATGTTTTAAGACAAGTGCTTTTACCATTCTGAATATTGTTTTTCATTTAATTTACTAACATCACTCTGGTCTAGGAGCTTATGCCATAACTAATGGTTTGAATTGAAACGTGTTTTGAATTAGATGTTATACTCGTAAAACAAATTGATTCGAGAAGCAAGAACAATATTATTTGGTACTGCGTTTATTAATATTACGACCTTCGTATTTAAACCACGTTCACTTTTGGACATCAGCAAAAGATTTCAGAGTATGAACTGGTGCTTATTGAAGTCAAACTGAATAAATACATCATTGTGATACATTTTTGGGAAGGCCGCTCTTGTGTAATCGCTTTTTATACGAACACTTTGAACTGCACGATGCGTGCGGCTCATGTAATACTGTCGGGAGAAAAGACATGTTTTTTGTCTATCTGCACTATTTCGGTCGTATAGTTATACGACCGAAATAATGCAGATAGACAAAAAATATGGAAAATGAGCCACACGCATCGTGCAGTTCAAAGTGTTCAAATAAAAAGCGATTACACGAGAGCTGAGAACTCTAAAATTAAAACTTTGTCTAAAACCAAAATTCTTAAACTAACCTTCACTATAAATAAGTCTGAAAGTATCAGCGTGTCGGTGCCCGTAGAACTGGCCAGCGATCACATCGCTGAACGCTCTAATGACGTGCACCAGCCTCCCGTTGGCAGTGGGGGTGAGTTCCCCTCCACCCGCCGCAGAAGAGCTACCGGCGTTATGGCGTTCTTCCACGCCTGGACCCGCGTGAGCAACTAAATAAACCTAGAGGAGCACATATAACTTTATTTAGTATTTTCATACATGGGTGTATAAGGAAAACTCGCCATAAAAAGTTTTGCAGTATCAGCATTTCGTAATGACACACAAGTAACGGTAAACCCTTATGATATATAATAATATTTAAAACGTTTATTTTCAGATTTTAAATCCGTAGTACAGAGTAAAAATAAGTGATGTCAAAAGAGTCAGCATTAGAAAAAAATATATTATCAGATATATTGTATATCGGAATACATGAAATCATTTAACAACACAATAACTAAAAATAATTACAAGTAACAAAAATAAAAATAAAATTAGTATAGAAAATACATGCATATCAAAAAATTAATGTGATAAGTAAGTGTGAATGTCATTATTTCGTCATGTCATATTATAAAACACTGAATAACTAAAATTAATTCAAATAATAATAATAATATAAATTTA
This sequence comes from Euplagia quadripunctaria, assembly GCA_963859945.1. Classification (NCBI taxonomy): domain Eukaryota; kingdom Metazoa; phylum Arthropoda; class Insecta; order Lepidoptera; family Erebidae; genus Euplagia; species Euplagia quadripunctaria. The sequence continues at coordinate 12,727,432 of OY982567.1, forward strand.
GTCCTGTCCTGTTATTATACGAATCAACGGGTATGTCTTACCCATAAGCTGCTCGAGTAAAACGATTGGCAATATGCCTTAAACAACGTGATTTTTACTTCAGCAGAGCATCGAGCAAACCTACGGGCAATCATATTCCCTCAGACCGCCAGGACCCTACACTCATGCTCCAGGTAGGCATCATCAGACAGTGTATTATTATTGACTATGTGTCCCAAGTATCTAAAACTGGTCACCACTTGCAGCTTTTCGCCATATAACCTAATCAGCAGAGCACAACCGGGCACACTGAGCTTCAGCTCTTCAGAGCAGTAAATGACAACCGGTATGAGTGCTGCTGAGCTTATCGATTAGGATCTATACATATAAATTAAATAGAAGTGGAGAGGTCAATTCACCCTGCCTAACCCCGCATTTTATGCTATATGGGTCAGACAAAGTTCCCGCCCAACTCCTGGTTCCGCTGGTAGCAATACCATTCCTTAAGAATAATATAATTTCTACCGGCACACCCGTATTGCCAAGTTTGCCCCAAAGCTTGTCATATAAGACGGTATCAAATGCTTTTAATAAATCCAGGGAACACACGTATACCGGTGTTTTCCTGTCCGTGTTATATGATCGTTTGACGTTTTTCTGGTATAAAAACTGTATGCAAATAGAAGATACCATAGAAACTAGAATACTTTCCGTGATATATGTAGGAAACTTACGTGAAAAAATCAGATAGTAGGGTTTATTTAACAGTTTCTAAATCAGATAGAGATTTCTTCTAAAGCCTTGACTCAGCTGAGAGCTATGGAAAATTAAAGGATGAAGAATACAGCTTTTTTGAATTTACCACTATTTAGGCACATTGAAGTTTATTACACTTTTTTTTAAGATAATTATGTTTGTTCAGGTGGATGAGGTCACCAGAGTTACCTAAGGGGTAGGCAGCTAACATCACTAGTGTCGCAAACTTTTTACAGGCATCAGCAATGATCTACTATCAGGTAGACCGTATACTTGTTTGTCACAAAATAATATAAAACCTTATTTACCATTTCATTTCTTCTCCTAGCTTTACTGAGCACCTGCTCCAACCATTCCCACTGGGCTCTTCCCCTGTGAGGACCGTCAGTTCTCGCTGCTCCACCAGCCCATAAAACACTGTTGAGCACGACGATTCTCAACCTACTATGAGATTGTTCTATTGTGTAATATCCACCTGCAAAAAACATCGCGTTTAAGTTCATCAAGCCGTATCAAATCGTGTTACTCTAGCGAGTAAGGTCTTAAGCGCATTTCCTGATTCGGTAAATTTATTGTTTGGGTTTTGTGGTCGGGAATTCTAAGATCCTATTCCAAACCAATAGAACTACATGCTAATGTTGCAGTTTAATCACTATCTTTTGTAGAGTATCATTTCTTTTTCTCGGTAACCGCTGCGATTCGAGTCTTAATCTCCTATCCCTTAGCACGATATTAAGAAGTAATTTTCGTCTTAACTTTACTCCACATTCAAATAATTATCTTTCAAAAAATCACAACCCTCTTAAATGTACCTAAATTATACGCAAAACTTGAAAGATCCATTCGAAATGATTTCATCCTGAGAGTCGGAGTTCTTTGACATATTTATAGTTATGGTGGTCCTATAGAAGAAGAAAAAAATCCCACTCCGAGATTCCTGCTAGTAATCCCAGATCCGTAAGATCCAAAAATTCCTAAAAAAGAATCATTAGAAATCCGTAGTAAGAAATACATGCAGAAGCATTGAAAACTTAATTTATTAAAGTCTTTAAAAATAATTTAAAAAATGCTTACCTGTTTCAAAAGTCTGCAATGCTTCTGTGGGTAACCATTGCATCCACATTTCAACTAGCTTTTTGGAAGGTGGCGGGTCATTGTGTCCCAGCGCTGGGAAAACAAACTGACTGCTAAACGTCCTGCTCAGTAATTCTGTCACGTTTTTTACCGCCTCCAGCTTTATTTCTTCACTTAGATGTTCCATGGACGAAGACAGTATGTCTCTGTTAGAAAAATAAACTACTAGTGATATAGTTTGAAAAAAAAAAGAAATAATACATATTCAAAAAACATGCCTCTGTTGTATGCTCACGTAATGGAATATCTACGTTCGAGAGTTTATTTTGTTCTACCGATAAGGATGTAATATAATTCCTGCACATAGGTGTACTTACCTTTTGCTGTATTAATATAATACGAGACAGAGATAGCAAGATAGTCGACTAATTTGAACCTGCTGACATCGTTGTACATACCCAGTCCAAAGGACGAACTCCAGCGTATCAGGGTGCCGCTCTGCCATTAGAGCGGCTGCGCTTTGTATCAGGGGCCACGAACTGTCGCATGTGTGGTCACGATGTCGGCCGTTTCGGTGACTGTGTTCGTTGTTGCCGCGACTATGTCTGCAGCCTATTTTGTATATTAATGAAACTAAAAATATTGAATATCGACAAAAAATTAGCAGTATTTTTAGTGCACACTGGTTTGAAAGTTGAATGCCTTTTGAAACAGCAATATAAATATGAAAATCTCTGTGACGCAGCGGCAGTGCATTCGACTGCCAAGCCAGGGATCACGAATTCGATTCCCGCTCAGTGCAAATATTTGTATACATCAATATGTCTACTTGTATTGGTCTGGGTGTCTATTTATAATATGTATGTATTTCCAAAAAAAAGTGTCTATGTATGATTATCCGCGTTCTAGGACCCGACAGCGATGTGTAATAATGTCTCAAGATAGTGTACACATACACTTACTTACACTCTATTTAAAACATACACACACTAAATATGTATATTATGAAGCTCTTAAAAAAATACGTTTAAATTTTTTTTCAAAAGTAATTAAGTAGAAAACAACACGGCCCGCCTGATTGTAAGCGGTTACCGGTAATCAAAAGCACTCGCAAAACTAGCAACAATAGTATGTACTGTAAGAGACAGTGAAATCTAATTGTGGTTTTCAGATCGATCTTTGCCAAGCGGTCTCAATTTGAATAGTCTTCTGTGATCACCTATTTAAAATGTTGTTTCCAAATTTTTATACTGTCAAATACAATCGACCTCGAATCGAATACGATTATAATATTTTGTTTCTTTAAAATCTCTTTTTGATTTGATTTGATTTTACATTTTACAGATAAGCAGGCTTATATAGGCCAATTTTGGACATTTGGAGCAATCAACATCACCATTATACTAAAGAATTTCTACGAAAATTGTACTGAACCTACTAATCAATCCATTTAAAGCCCCTGCTGACTTGTTACAGTGCCCTACGGAACAAAATATTATCTACGGAACAATATGCTTTACCGAGGCCAACGGTGAATTAGTCAGTTAGATTTAATCTAATTAAAACCATAAGGGATGTTGTCACGGGATGCTGTAGCAGGAGCCTCGGTCTTACTTCTTCTTCGATCTTAAGGTATTGGAATCACCTTATTACATTTCTTGAACAACAATAGACTTCAACATACCATTTCACCGTTAGACCCGGTGATGTAATTTTCACGAAAAAGTAATATATAAACAAATAAGTAAAAACATAAAATAGCACAACAAAGCGTGTTAATAAACGACACTATACGACCAAAATAATTCACAATTATGAACACTAGCGCATGTATTATGAATTTTTATTGCCTCAATACATCAGTGGGTGCAAAAAATAATAAAGTCGTCAACATAAAACAACAGGATATGCATAATAAAGTACCTCTATGTAGCTCCGGGGAGTTATGAAACGGATCATAATGAAGATCTGTGATGTGCCAAAAGTACCCTGAAACAAAATTACTGTTTAGTTTTTCCTAGTATTTAAAAAAAAAACAATTGCTGCGGCGAAGGTTAAGTGCTTTTTTTGAGCTTCTTGGGATCTTTTTACTTCTACCATTGCAATGTACTTTGGTCCATAAGTACTTTACGCAAAGATTTTTTGACGTCTATTCATAATTATGTTTATTTATTTACACCCATTATGCAAATTCAATTTGTATAGTGGTATATACCCACGAGAGAGGAATAATATTTTAATGATAACAGTAGCTGCAAAAATGATAAGATAATTTAAAAAAAAGCTGTCAGTCGTAGGACTGCACGTCAGAAGTAAAACCATAACTTACACACACACATACATCTGTACTATATATATATATATATATATATATATATATGTATATATATATGTATTTGAGCGTAAACACGTCTGTACGGTCACGCGAGTTCAGTGCTTTTTCCCCATCCTAAAATGAGATCCCCACCCTATAAACAAGTTTTCAAAAATATTCCATTATATTTTCTAAAATTACATTGGCATTACTCTGGCACTACTCGCATATCCGTTGCTGGAGTTCGGTTTAATTTCTCTGCTTATACCAATTTGTTAAGGTTGTCATCGTTGGGATTCACTAGCCGAGGATGAGTGGTAGGTTTCCTCCTCAACTACCCTTTAAATTAATTTCCGTAATTTACGGTTTCTGTCAAATTTAAAACAAGTGTTTTTTTTATAAGTAGCAAAACATATTTATAACAAAACTGTAAATTTATCCCAAAGATTCACGTTGTCACTAGAGAATAGAAAACTGACAAGCTAAATAGATTGAATGGATACATTGATCGATAGATAACTGACACTTCGGATACGGCCTCCGATTTTGATGTTGACTAAAATGGACGGGTATATACGGAGCACATCAATACATGACTGAGAGTACTAGAGAAACACGGAAGTGTAAATATTTACAGACCTTTTTGAAAAAAATGGCGTGTTTTTCCCTAAACCCTGTTGCAAAAGACAGAATTCATGATTCTATCGTTTGAAATGTTCTTTCTGTGTTTGCATCTAATCTTATTATGCTTATTTATACCATTTATTTTGATAATCCACTAAATAAGTTCAAAAGAAAAAAAATGCTACTCGCTATGTCTTGCCATGTCAGTTATAGTTAATAACTTTAGTTACAGGGAAAAAGGGTTAAGGTCAACTTTGAAATGTCATCCCACGTCCTGAGTGTAGTTCTTCTTATCAAAATCCTCCTGAGTGTAGATCTTAGCAAAATCTTAACTATTTAAATCAAGGTTATAGTTTTGATAACGTACTCGTATTAATCTGGTTTTTATTTTCAAAATTATTTGTAAAATTTCAGCAGCGAAACACATGCTTTAAGCATATAAATATTTTTGTTACTTTTTAAGCGACTCAGATCTTTCGAACTAACCTGCGTAGGCTTACTAATTAGCATTTATATAACATGTATTTACTTATATTTTATCAATAAATATTACATTATAGGTTTATTTATAAATTATCAGACCTCGTATACTATTATAATGTACCTACTCCAATAAAAGATTTACTACCCGATAATTGATAAAAATCAAGTCCATTCTAAGTTTTAGGTGTTGAGGGCAACCTTTATTTGTTGTACATTTTTAGATGATACACATTCTAAGTATTAAATGTCTGTAAGAATATAGTACACGAATGAGGCATTATCTATCTATCTATTAGTGCTATTTTCCTGCTTATAATATATAATGACAGTAAAAAATTGCGATAAAAGGTGACGACCTTTTTTTGCAAAGGAAGAGTTGCAAACATTCGGGAATATAAAACATGAAGTTCCTTTTACTCAATCATTCTTTCGCATACGTATTATACAATATATTGTTACGTAGTAATAATGACTAGCACAGCGCATGCGTACAATCTAATCGAGAGTGACTGATTGAGGACAACGGGCGATAAATATCACTGTTGTAAAGCTCACTTGCAGCACGCTACTAACTTATGTATCTCTAGTTTATATGTAATGTCGATGCTTATACCTTGGTAAATAATTTTGTATATAAATAGATTATAAGTACTTAGAGATAATAAATTAAATTAAATTAGTAGAATTAAATTACATTACAAAATTTTGGATTGTTCATATGAGAACTGTGTAGTCACTTATTTAGTTAAATTTCCTATGTTGCTTGGCAGTTCTGAGTATGTCATGTTCTCCTAGACGTACTGCCGATAGTGGCGTATATGTTGGGTCGTTCGGTTCCCTTCAATATGGTTGATGTGTACGATGGCTGGCGTGTGCGTCATGCTCGTGAACGGGTCCCGTTGGTCGGGGCTGGTCATCTCCGGACTGCTATTACTTAAATATGTATAGTAGTAATTATCGCGTCTATTTATATTTTAGAATAATAGGTATGTTACAGCTTATAAGTAATGTAACCAGAAATTTGTAAAAAACATTTTGAAAAACAGTGTTCTTGGAGTTTCTTGCCTGTTCTTCCCCATAGGATCTACGTATTGGAACAGGCAACTAGCTTCACGACTGACTTAGTCTGACTGACTCCTACTCCTGGCAATTCAAAAATACCTATTATTGGTTTAATTGAAATAAATGGTTTTGATTTTGATTTTTTATTTTGATTAAACAACTTATTTGTAATGGTATGTTGTTTACGAGGTTTCAGCTGAATACTGTTAGACTTACCGTTGTCACAGGCTGTCCTATATGTCAGACTTGTTCCCCCAATTTCACTCGCAATTTCACGGTTACGAGTTTTTAATATAAATACGTATATTATGTAGCCCTGATAGCCCCCCCAGCCCTAAACAATCACAAGATACACTAGTAGTAGTAATAGTAGTAGGACAGTAAGTGGTTAAACCTAACTAATATTATAAATGCGAAAGTGAGTTTGTTTATTTATTACGCTTTTACGTACCTTGATCCAGAAAAAAAGTGCAATGTTCCCGAGGGATAGTAGAACTAGTTGCCAACTTGATATTCACGAAAGCAAAAGCTAGATGTACTTAAAAATGTACGAGGCTTCAGCTTAAGGCTGCGTTGCTACCAGAAATATGCTAGGTAGCTGAGCGGTGCTAGAATGTGTAACGGAGCTGTGAAACTATGTGAGCGTTTCCACCAGAGATTTGCTAGGCCGCTGAGCGGTGCGAGGATGCGTAGCGACGCCGTAAAACGAGGATGCGTACAATACACATCGACCTCTAACAAACGCCGTCTACTTCCATCCCTCGCACACATCCCTCGCACCCATCCCTCGCTTGTTTTGTACGTACAAAAACCTCGCTCCGCTAAGCCGTTTCGACAGGAACTGCGCTGAGCGAGGCTAGGTAAATGCAGCGATTCTATTGGTTCTTAACAAACAGATCCCTCGCTACGCATCCTCGCACATCTCAGGTGGAAACGGAGCCTAACACTGTCTCCTATGTCACAGGTTGTCATATATTTTAGACTTGCCGTTTTCCAAATTTCACTTGCATTTGTTGTCACTGATCTGTTTCTAAATGTCGTAGGGTAATGTTATATAGCCTTTAACCTTCGCTAATGAATAATCTATCCAATAAAAAAAATATTTTTGAAATCAGATAAATGCAAGATATTAAGTCTCTTTAACTTTGTTTTGTCAGTGTAGATGTTACTTTTCGCAATAATAATTATAAGGTATATACCTTCTTAGTTACCCGACGATCGAATTTCATAGATGATCGTGATCATACCGTATATCGTGATATACATGCTGCTGCTGATTTTTACATCTAACACGTACCTACACAAGTCGCGAAATTTTAAAAGCAATTTCGGTCACCCTTGTTTTGAAGACAGGATCCAGTAATAATAATTTACACCTTTACGCAACTACTTCTCGTTACATGTAGCAATGCAATTAGGTAGACAAATGAAAGTAATAGTAAAAAGTTTTTTTTAGCAATAAAGCTATGTTTATATTAAAAAAAAATACTTAGCAGTCAGCTAAGTGTAAACAGTAAATAAATTCTCGTCACAGATTGAGTTGAAATATAAGATGGCTATCAATTTATTTAGTTAGAATAAGCACTATTGATATCAATTAATCTTAAAAGAAAAAATAATTCTAAAAATATGTTTGAATAACTTTAATTAAAGATGCCGTTGAAGGGCTTATCTTTTTCATTGAAATGTAATAAAAGATTAATTGAAAGCTTGTCTTGAGATCTTTTATATGGCTGTGAAGACTAGTTTTTCAGTCTCTAATAGTTTTTTAATCCTCATGTATTGACATTCAGCAATGTTTTGTGTTACAGGACTGGCAAAAAAAAACCTTTTTTATAATTTTGCACGAACCAAACACTGTAGTTATTGAAAACAGAAGCTTAAAAAAGAAAAAGATCGGCAAGGCGCTGGTGTTGTAAACTATCGCTAGTTGAAACACCAAGGCGTTCTCTCTACCTCTACCACCTAACTAAGGTAACAAACAATCGCAAGACCCATCGTAATAGTACCTAACAGTAATAATAGTAGGATATTAAGTGGTTAATCCTAACGAATATTATAAATTCGAAAATGAGTTTCTTTGTTTATATGTTTGTTTGGTTCACTTTCACGTCTTAACTACAAAACCAATCATCATGAAATTTTGTACACATGTTGTTAGGCGTACAGAAAAGAACATAGAGGATTTCATCCAGAAAAAAAGTGTAATGTTCCGTGCGCAAAAGTTAGTGATACTTATGAACACTAGTAACAATGTAAGTGTTGTTTGATCGGTGTCTCCTATACAGTTAAGCTATTTTCTCAAGCAGTAACCTAACCTTTTTTTTTTTTTTTTTTTTTGGGCGTGTGGAAACCCCCTCGGGCCGTCACCCCACCGGGGTTTTCGGCGGGGCGGTGTGTCGGAATCGAACCGACTAAAACCACACGGTGTGCCGTACTGCGCCTTAAGTAGGAGGGATCCGGGAACAGCTTTATTAAGACATCCGAACCCCCCCTAGCACCTGCCCGCAAAAGCGCGGGCACCACCTCCGGGTAAAATCGTCTCAATTAGGCGACGTCCAGGCACACGCGGACGCCGCCTCCTCGCGGGGGGCCACTACAGCGGGTGGAGGGGAAAACCCGTCCCGTCCACCCGCGGCCACACTCAGGGCGGCATGAGGCGCTGGTATGCGCGCCTCCGCCGCCCGGTTCGCCGGCGGCGAATTTGGTCCGAGTGGAGATCGTCCTCCCGGACCCTTTCCGCCGCCTCCTTCTGCGAGATGACGTCCTCGCAGAAGGTCGCGACCGCGGTAAAATTCCTGTCGCTACCGGCCATGGAGCGTATGACGGCCGGTAGCGAGAGATCTCCTCCGATGACTGCAGTGAGGGCCCGACGCTGCGTCGCCCAGGCGGAGCAAACCGCCAGCGTGTGCTGAGCCGAGTCCTCACTGCAGTCGCAGTGGTGACAGGCGGGACTCAGTTCCCTCCTAGCGACCGAGTGCAGGTACTTCCCGAAGCAGCCTTGCCCGGAAAGGACCTGCGTCAGTCGGAAGGAAAGGATCCCGTGCTGCCGCCCTGCCCACTCGACGATGACCGGCTGGGGCGCCTCCACGGCGGCAAAGCCAGCACGTGGAGCCTCCAGCCGGGACGCTTTTCTCAAGCAGTAACCTAACCTAACCTAACCTAACTCCTAAAACTTACTGACACAATAGAGAATGTAAACTTACCGATCTTAGCGTCAGTGAGATTAAGCCACAACAGGCTAGTGATGTACACGACGAAGTTACTTAGATTCATATTACAATGTTACATGACGCCGGCACTGCAGTATGTGTACCCGTTGCTTGACGTCGTCCATCACGATGTCTGTAACAAAAAAATAAATTGTGAACGTGATTGATAAACCCCTTTGTGGCGTAACGAGAAATGGACTAAATAGAACTTATAAAAGCTTTCTGACTGAAATTTTGTGCGTTTTACCTTATTATTTCAGATCTTAACAAACTTTTGCTTTGAGTGTTGTAAGATGTGCAGTAAACATTAGTTTTTATTTTTATTTTGCAACAGATAATTAAACATGTAAATTTATTTTGACACGAACTTGAAAAATAATGTTCCATTATTTACTGACTGTTCCCGCAGTTTCACTTGCGTTTATGGTCACTGCTCTGCTCTTAAGAGTCGTAGCGTAATGTTGCATGGCCTACAGTATTCATCAATAAATACTCTATCTAATATTAAAAGAATTATTCAAATCAGACTGATAGTTTTTTTTATGGTATAGGGGGCAAACGAGCAGACGGGTCACCCAATGGTAAATGACTACCGCTGCCCATGGGCACCTGTAACTCAAGAGTCACAAGTGCGTTGCCACCCTTTAAGGTGGGAATAGAGGAAGAGGGGGGAAGAGCGGGAAGATGGGAAAGGGGGAGGAGAGGGGAAGGACGGACGAGGGAAGGGTTAGGGCCTCCGGTAACCTCTCTCACGCGGCGAATATTAATGTTCCAGAGATTAGCGCGTTTAAAGAAACAAAAAATAAGAACGGGGTGAAAAGGCACTGTGTGCTCTAGTAAAGCTCTGTTTTCTGCTGGTGAGTTGGGTGTCCACTCATTCCATAACTGTTTTCAGTAAATTTTCTAAAAAAACATGGTAAACAGTTATTGGTGCCTGTAGATACTCGTAGCACGATTGGAGTCACAAGCTTTTTGCCAACCTGGCCCTACTTCCAGTGGAGATCACTATTTCTTTTTTTTTAACGTGTGGAAATCCCCTAAGGCCGTCATCACCACCGGGGTTTTTGATTATAATACACTTATTAGAATCAAACTGACTAAAACACACTGCGCCTAAAATAAGAAATGATCCCCTCCCTAGCGCCTGCCTATAAAGCGCACCAAGAGGGTTCACAAAGTTCGCAAAGAGGGTTCTTTTGTTAACTCTGTAAATAGGCATTCTCTAGGCACACATGGACATCACCACTTCGCGGTTGTCACTATAAGCCACTGTCAACGACGGCGTAGGCGATCGTGAAGTAACAACGCAGGTTGCCTACGTGTACTTAGTGCGCCACTGGTTGAGGCACAGAAGCCTGTTGTATAGGCGTACATCCTTCTTATTCAAACAAAAATCTATCATGCTCTACCTCCTGGAAAAATCATTCCATTTCATGTTGATTCAACTCAAAACAAAGTAAAATACTAAATATTACAAAGAACTTGAATAAACAACCCAAAACAAAATAAATAGAGCCAAGTAAAACAAAAACTTTGCGGGTATTTTTGGCATTTTATATTTAATAGAAAGTGAACTATTTACAGACGTATCCACGTAGAAAGTCAACAACGGTTGATCGGCTTACTCATATTTGGACAGCTGGCAAAATACAGGCTAAGTGCGAGCAGTACCTTATGCCAAGATCAATGAACCTTGCCTTTCTTTCGAATTCATTGTTTATTTTTCTCACTACCTTTTCGGTTACGGGTCAGAAATATTTGGGATTAAGGAATTGTTTGGTTGGAATTCTAGAGCAAGAAGAAAGCGAATTTATTTTTATTTTGCTATTGTTTGCAGTTAACTTTATCTGTAAAGCCTGGTATACATTCCCGTGCCAATCACGCGAACAGTTTGTTATCATAAGCGTAATTTATTACTAAATTACTCGAACTAAAGTCAGGTTAATTCAGGATATGCGAAAGTAACGAAGTGACTAAAGTAGGTGTAAGAAAATATTAATTTAATTAATGCTTTCAATGACTGCATGTGGCAAGGAGATGAAACCTTTGAATTGTTTGAGTTTAAAAAATGGTTTTGAAGGGCTATGTCTTATATTGTTGTTTTTTTAGTTTAAAAAAATAAACAGAAATCTATTCAGGCATGTGCTAAGTAAATAGATTTCATGTGTGTAAATAAAAATATGATACTATTTATTCATTAGTATTCTGCAATAGTTAAGATTTGGAAGATTCCATGCATCTTGCAAAACTTACAACCAAAGATGCGTTTAAATTAGTGTTGAAATACGAATCTTTGTGGGATTTGAAATGTTCTATTAATTTTAATTTTACTATTTCACTATACTTATATTTTTACTTATATGATAAATTGATAACACTCAGTCTAAACTGTATGCGTTCGATCTCAAACAAGAAAGTAAATAACTACACGCCAAATTTCGTTTGCACTCGCAAACACGCATCGTATTATTCGCACGTTTGATAAGTCTATCCCGAGTGTAAACCGCTGATTTATCTACGAAGGAGGTTTTTCCCCAAACGGTTTCTAATTCGAGCAGATATCTGCGGTGCTATAAACTTGAAAAATAGTAAAGTGGGTCAAAAACCACTACGATTCTGGTTAGGTTCTACACCTGAGCAATACAACTTGTTTACAGTTCTCATTCGTACGTATAGTATTGGGTTTTGAACCCACAACCTTATCATTCCTAATTTTATACTTTCACAATTAAAGTACATCTAGAATATTTTATACTTCATTCCCAAAACCACCAACAATAGGGACCCAGTACAAATACAAAGTGATCTTACGCCAACAGTAAACATGAGTAGCGCCCTTAGGGCCGTATCTTAAACAAAACCCTTCTAACCTAGATACCTCTAGCCCTGTACGCTTCGTATATGTACGGAGCACGTAGAGAGGTCTTTTAATTAATTTGCGTAGGTGCATTAATTTTGTGAAGAGGTCGTCCCACTTTGCTTACTGCAGGGTAATGCTGCCAAATGAACGTATGAGGCATTGTGGGGTTTCATCTTCCGTGAGTTGAAATATTTTGCCTTATCTTTAGAGATTCTGGGTGCAAAGATAGTAATATATATAATAATAGATATTTAGATAGTAGTGACTGCAATGTAAGTGTAGACAAAGTTTCGTCAAAATTATATATCATATTATGACCAATAAAAGTTTATATCTGTTATCGACATCTAAAGTTGCTAGAGATGATGTCGAATTTAAACTTTGCGTTACGTGTTCTTCGTCATTCACCACCATAAAACAAGTGGTGATTAAAATCGTCAAATTTTAGCGTTTGTGCGAACTTCAATAGCTTGATGTATAAACGCTAAGCATTAGTATTAGAATTTGTCATATAATATAGCATTTAGGCTAACATATGATATTTATTTATTTAAAACTTCCTGCATTTCACATGACATGTTTTGTTTTATTTCATCGATCAGTATCGATAATTTGAACTGTTATTGTATGGATTTTCGTATCATGACAGATAAATATAGAATATATACTGGATACAGCATTAAAAAGAAAAAAACATTTGGTAAAAAACGCAACCTACTAAAAAAATATCAGTTGACAAACATAAAAGTACCATTTACTCTTTTTTGTTTCTTAAGGGTTTTATATTGCTTATTTAAATATAGAAGATAATATAATCAATCAGTATGAGAGTGTTGTTTACTTTGTTAACTGTCGTAAACCTACAAGGTGTTACAGAAAGGTTTGCTCATAGTTTAGTGTCGTGTAGCTCGTGAATAATGTAAATCGCTAACAATTTTAGGAAAATTCGGTTTAGTCCATGTTCAACCACCACAATCTCTACCCGACCACGTTGAACCCCTAACCTAAATTCTTATGTAATATAGAAATATTTTAAAACAGATAAATTGAATTTAAAATTTGACAGATAAAGCTAATATTTCGTAAGAGAGAGAGGGCTGACATTCATGAAATTATAGGTATTTAAAACCGAGGATGTTGATAGGATGTCCGAATGAAAAATTATAATATGTTGTTTAGAAATGTACACCTACACCATGAAAGGAATTTTATGAAGAAACATAATTTATAAAAAGTTCAGAATTCCATTTTTTTAGGCTATAATAACTATTTTCCGCTACGCATATGACTATGCTTTTTTATAACACGTAGTATATTTATTTATATTTTTGCTACTTTTTCGGCTTCTTGTTCTTTTTCTTTTATCTTGTCACATTACATATTGTGCTTAGACCCGTCAACACATAAGCTTCAAATAAACAAATTAGAAAAGGACATGAACTTTTTTATTATTCAAAAAATAATTACACGTGTCACACATATTAATATTTTAAATAAAATTTTATGGCTTTTATGCTCGGATTAGGAGGGGATGAAAAAGATGTCCGCTTATGCTAAGTTTAATCTGTGCTATGGAGACTGCGTAACGCATTATATGTTTTATATATGAATAAGTATTGCGCTATAAACATTTATTTGGCTTAATTTTAAAATAATCAATATAATAACTGTTAATTATTTAAACACAATAATCGTGTACTGGCAAGGATCATGTTTTCTACAGGTGCACTGTTTATCGTGCGGTCTATGGCCCTTTATGGGTGCCCAATATGGGCAGAGACCTTGACGTCCAGCAATATCGCAATTTTGCGACGCCCGCAACGGGTAATGGCCGTCAGGGTCATAAGAGCGTACCGCACGGTTTCATTTGAAGCGGGGAGTCTCCTAGCCGGGACACCACCATGGGACCTGGAGGCTAAATCACTTGCGTCACTTTATCAATGGCGCAGAGAGACGCAAGAGCAGGAGCTGAGACCTATTGAGGCACAACGGTCCCAGCTCCACCAGGTGCTCATGGCTGAATGGAAGGAACGACTTGAGCGACCCAGCGCGGGGCACGCCACAATTGTGGCGGTAAGACCCATCATGGAGGATTGGCTGGAGAGGCGACATGGCGCACTCTCCTACCGGATGACACAGGTGCTTACCGGACACGGCTGCTTTGGTAAGTATCTGTGTCGGATAGGCCGGGAGCCAACGTCTGTGTGCCACCATTGCATGGGCTGTCGCGAGGACACCGCACTCCACACACTGGTGGAGTGCCCTGCGTGGGCGCGGCAGCGTGCTGACCTCGCGATGGCCTTGAGTGTAGGCAGCCTCTCACTGGAAACCATGGTAATGGCTATGGTCCAGCACGAGAGCGCATGGAATTCCGCCGCCTCGTTTTGCGAGGAAGTGATGAGTACCAAGAAGGCGGCGGAAAGGGAACGGGAGAGAACTAGTACTCTCCCGTCCCGAAGAAGACGCACCAGGCGCCGGAGAGAGCGAGACGATCTCCGGCCTGCATGAGCGCTTGCCTGGGGGTGACGGGATGGGTTACCCGTCGCCCTAGCAGAAGCAGGCCCGAGACGGTGGCGCGACGTGTTCCACGCGCACTTCTCTAAATCGGAGGGGGCAAGGCCCCCTCACCAAATTGTGGGGTCGCCTGCTGTCGAGCAGGTGGCCAAGTCTGCCGGGGCTCACAGGGACTTCCTTCCTAGGGTACACCTGAGTCCCCGGCATCAGGACCCCGTGATGGAACACCGTGTGGTTTTAGTCGGTTCGAGTCCGACATACCATCTTACCGTTAGCCCCGGTGAGATGATGACCCGTGGGGGTTTCCACACGTAAAAAAAAAAAAAGGTGCACTGTTTATATTAAAATATTAATAATAAATTTAATATACATTGTAATTTGATATAAATAAAGTGAACTTTATTTTCATGTAAATCCTTCAAAATCAGAAACATTGTGTCTTGGTAAGATTGGTTGTTTGCCGTTGTAAAATAAAAATGGTACACATAGGTATGTGTGATCGAATTTTTTGAAATAATGTTATTTTAAAGGGTCTTCTAGATGAATATACTGACTTAATGTCACCGACAAAAAAAGAATTAAAACCATTATAATAATAAAACACTCCTTATTTTTGTGGAGGAATGCAGTGTTGTGTCCCTCTAATACAAAGGGATAATCCTTCGACTAGGCTAGGTGATCATACCTGCGGCGTAACGGTTGATGTTGGGAAGTTCTATTCCTATATACTTATCGGCGCGAGAACTTTTTATTGCGTGATGCAGAATCAGTAGTTACTTCGTAGTTCAGCTGAAGCAGCTGAAGTATGTTTTGTGTTTATGTAAAAGCCACTACATATTATCTACCACACATCTGTTACTACCTATCTACCTTTGTTCGATATTTAACAGTTCAATATTAACACTAGATTATTGTAAGTTGAACTTCACAGTTATTACGATGGAAAACTCTTTGATGTCAGTATTATGAATCAAGTGTGTGTATGAGTCAAGACCCCCTTTGTGGGTGACGTTCTTATTAACCGACGAAAACACGGAGGAGGTTCTGAAGTCGACCCGTATATTTTTTTTTATAACTTTTTACAAGGTGGTCCGATTTCAATAATTCTTTTTTTATTGGATAGGGCATACTTCGAAGTTGGTCTCGTTGGTCGTTTAAATTTTAAATAAATATTTCAACCCTAAGGGTGGAAAAATAGGGGTCGAATGATTGTTCACCCATTGACTTTTCACCTGTGAACTTATTTTGTTGAAACTTAGCACACATATGTAGTTCTAATGATTCCGCAACATGACGGAGACCTGTAGTTGATTGATTTAGCAACAAAAAAAAACTAAAAAATAAAACTTTTTAACAAAAAATTAAACCGACGAAAGAAGAAGATAAGTTAAAAATAAACTCGTTAGCCTAACTAAACTCCCACACTAATGTAAATACTTAAATAATTTTGAGGGAATAGAAATGATTTTGGTTTTATTGTTTTCAAGAATTGGTAAATTCGAGGTATAAAGTGTTCTGCTCACGACTGTAAGTAAATAGGTATCTATATTTAAAATACTGAGAGTAAAATCTTTCAGCGAGACCAAAGTTTGGTCCATTTAAATTAAGTAGAAATTTATTATGTAGAAAAAGAAAAAAAATTGGTAAACGCTGTCCGTATCACTAATTAGTTCGAAATTAAAGCCTTGTGGCACTCATCTTTGACTTTTAAAAGCAAATTCTCAATAGAGTTAACTATCCCTTTCATAAACGGTAAAGGCAGTTGCACGATTTAAAGTTCACGTTTGTATAACAATACCATGTGATGGAAGTTGGCATCTAATAGTTCGTGGACAACCAGTATTTAAGTCATTTCTAACACTCTTTTCTTATTTTACGAAAATATTGAATTGTAGTAAATTGAATGCAATTAAGAATGTAATAAAGATTTAAATTTCTCATGAAAACTACTTTCAATATCTTTATTACTTCATTTTATTCAACAAAATCCCACTAATATTATAAATGTGAAAGTTTCAATGAATGGTTGGATGTATGGATGTTTATTACTTTTTCACGCAAAAACCACTGAACCGATTGCGATGGAACTTGGTATGTAGATAGCTGGAGACCTGGATTAACGCATAGGCTTTAACTCATTTTTATCCCGATATTCCCACGGGACCGTGACTTACGCGGGTGAAACTGCGGGGCGCCGTTGTACTAAATAAAATAAAGCTTCGCAGTAGCCTCTTAAATATTAAAAGTTACTTTAACAAGTATTGTTTTCATGAGTTTTTATGCGCGTAACGCTACGCCTTAACGTATTAAATAGCGAAAAAATTGTGTTGAAATACAATTTAACTTAAACTTTTCATACAATTTTGTAACATCCAGAGTAATGGATTTCGTACTTTACTTTGGACAATCTTAAATTATAAAGTGTTTAGCGTCTGTAATAAGTAATGTTAGCATATCTACCTTTTTGGTTGGTCTAGTGGTTAGTGACCCTGACTGTTGAGCCAAAGGTCGTGAGTTCGATTCTCACCCAGGACAAATAATTGTGTGATGATCATGATCATTTGTTCTGTGTCTAGGTGTAATTTTTCTATAATATGTATGTATTTAGAAATATATAAGTATGTTTATCAGCACCTGGTTACTACAGTACATACAAACTTTGCCTAGTTTGGGATCAGACCACCGTGTGTGAAATGTCTGAAGTTATTATTATTATTAATTAAGTAATTTAACAAAGAAACGAAACTCATAAAAATGCACCTAGTTGAAAAATAAGAATTAAAAATTCTAAATGCGTCTCGAGGCACGAATACTTAAACTAGTTCTAGTTTTTACTAAAAATTAAAACCAATTGGTCAGTGTCCTTTCCTACCAACAGCTAATGCACAAAATCAAAATCAATTGTGCACCTCGCACACTTGTGCACGTAAGCATTATCGGTGTGTAACCTAAACACCTTTGTAACCTAACCAAAAAAGCAATATCCCTTTAAATAATAAGGTGATTAGGTCCTAATTGTTATTGTTTTTTTTTATATACTTAACAGACAGTGCTATTTTAATGCTAACAGTGCTACGAGTAGAACGTGTTTACAAATATTTTTGATTTGACTACAAAAATCTCATGTAGTCTTTAATATAGAAAAAAACTGAATAGTTTACTATCGTATGTTATAAAGTGGATAGAAAAAAATAATTGTCTATCCAAATGTAGCAATAATACTAACGTTTGAATAATAGATTTATCAGAAAAATTTAAAGAAATATGAGGTCTCTGAAATTTTTTGATTCTCAGACGTTTTAATCAAATTGCATTGATCGTGGTCACGGATGGACCATCAACTTGCGAACTAAAACTTATAAAAGTTTGATCATCCGATCAGATCATCGGAGATAACATCGTATTTAAAAATAAATTTACATTACTTATTTAGTTAAACGTTTATTTCAATTATTCATATTTGCAAAGAATTCAGCTTCAACGATTACAAAAACAAAGTTAAACATTTATGGTAACTTATAAATCATTCACGAAAAAAATATAAATAAGTATTAGTATGACAACAGCAATAACTTATCGGCATGGATCTAAACATTTTTTCGAAGCTGTGTCCACGAGATTTATGTGTTTTGAAACTATAACGGCTAGAAAAAGAAAAATGTTCCATTTATTTTGGCTTACGGTGACGGTGTACGGTGATACAGGGTTTACATTAACCAAGAATATATAAATATATCCAGTATATGTAAGGGGCTACATGAGTTTTGTCGTATGTAAATTAGATATCATTAAATTGCGATTTGAAGTCATATCCATAAACTCGAAATAATATAAAAAAAAAGAAATTGGGGCAAGGAATTGTTTGTTCAACTTTTCTTAATGATAATGGCGGGCTTTTTGTGACGGTCGTGTAATTATTTTGTATAACTTTAAGTGTGGCTTAACTAAACAAAATTATTTCGAGGAAATGAGTAGTGTACTGAGAAACTTATAACTTGTCCATCTCTAAGGACCATAGAACGGTGGTATATTTAATTTAATCGCAGCAATTTTAGACAATTGTACGAAAATTATTGGAGCTCAAGCTTAGTGCACCAATTGCAAGCTTAGTGCACCAATTGTTCATCAGATTCTTCACCACTATTTGAAAGTACGGAAACTTTGTTCATTCTGGGTACCACACTCGAAGACTGATGTACTGTATGGGCAAAGTGCAATATGGTCTCGTATGTGTTAAAAAATTTTACAGACGGCCGTTCTAACTACGTGAACTCGATTGTTACGTGTGATGAAACTTGGCTCCATTTGTTTGACGTTTCTACTAAATCACAGAGTAAAGTGTTGGTGTTTGAAGATGAACCACCACCAACGTCTGTGAAAATGCCCCGACCCGTAAAGAAAAGAAGTTTGCTGTATTTTTTTTATAAGAAAGCAATATTGGAACGGTTGTACTTGAGAAGACTGTTACTGCTGCATGGTAGACAGAGGAATGTTTATCTCAAGTATTAGAAGCCTTAAATGATGAACGACCAAACACCAGATAACGCAACAAGCTGGAATCAAATTGCTGCGGGACATTCTCCTTATAGTCTGGATTTAGCGCCATGCGACTTTGCACTATTCTCGTGTGTAAAAAAACAACTAATGGAACGCAAGTTTTCGAGTGATGAGGAGCTTATACATAGGAGTTTTTGAGAAGATATGCTGTGTTTCATGATATATTCGACAATAAACGTATGTTAACGACAATTAATGTGATTAGGTACGTAATAGGAATTACAGGTGGTCGCGTTAAGTCCCGTTAATAGTTATAGACAAGGATTATTTATTAACAATGATAACAACGACAACATGTTATTGTTTGTTTTTCACCTACGGACTGAACTGACTGCTTTTGAAGGTGCCAAGGTTATTTTGTATAATTTTTTACTTAGAATTTTATCGTGGGTGGTCTATCACCACGTAAAATATTATCAGTTAAACCTACAGAAAGAATAAACTTTAATTGCCAGGAATAAGTTAAAAAACTTTGTAATAATAATTTTTGTAAGTATTTGTTTTTGTGTTGAATGTGACTCGAGATAAGTGATTTCATTTGTTTGTAACCGAAAACAATACTTATCTAATTTTAGTTTAGAGAGAATTCTAATTCTCCGTTTAGTGGTTGAAATTTCCTTACTCGTTTTATAGATGGTTAGCAGAAGAGCCCCTTGAATTGGAAGGACTTCCAGCCTACAGAGGTATCGGGATACTCAGCGCTACTATTTTAATGCTGTATTTCTATTGGTGAGTATAGTCACCAGTGACGAGTCGCCTGGCCATGGTGAAAGATCAGGGTTGCTAAAGTAACACCCACAAATTTGTATGCATAAGAGTATTTATATGCACCGAAAAACAATTACCGATGGGTAGTACCCTTGTTGCAGACCTAGTCGACCCTTGCCTTGCAGATATTTTCTAGGAACTAAATTTTTTGATCACTTGTTTTCATTAAATATTTGCTTGAAAGGACTCTAATATAAGAATTACAGATCAAAGGAATAGTCATGAAAATAATAACGACGATGTCGATAACCAGAAAAAAAAGAAAACAGTCGAAAATAAAATGTTATCATTAAATTTTCTACTGAATTTCAATTTTAACTAAAGCTGTTGAGTAATTAAATATTTTCTTTTATACCCACTTGTAATACGATGAAACGAGATATTTTCATTAAGCATAACACCTGATAGGGTTCTCACTGAAATATCACAATTACATAATTGAAGATAAAGGTGAACCTAATTACAAGTTGCGAATACAATCATTCAATTATGCCACAGTACACCAATGTACAATAATATGTGCAAAAAAACATACTTTTTTATGGGATTGGGGGCAAACTAGCAAACGGGTCACTCGGCGAAACAACGCAATCATTACTTCACGGCCGGTTTTCTGTGAGGTCGTGGTATCAGTCCGGTCGAGCCGCCCATACGTGCCGAAGTATGGCTCTCCCACGATGTGAAATAAATTAATATTGTAAAGAACGCTTGTAAACTTAACTAAAACACCTAGTGCAAAGAGAGGAGAAATCAACGTTCCATACAAGTTGAAACGTTATTGATAGTCATTGACACTACTATCATATTCCACTTATTTCATAGCATAATAATGATTCTTTCTGTTGTCTTAGCAGATGTTGCGACACCAGAGAAGGCGCTATAGGGGAGATCAACCTTATACTATTCCCGCCTATAGTTCTGGTAATCCTATGTACTAATAGTATCAAATCTTAACTTCCTAACGCGCTGATATTATAAATGTGAAAGTGAGCTTGTTATACTTTTGTGTCTTAACTACTGAACCGATCATCGTAATGCCCGGTTGTTAATAATCAAGAAACTATTCGTTTTGCTTACGGACGGTAAAATTTCGATGAATTTTAAACGAAAATTTTACCGTCCGTAAGCAAAACGTATTGTTTCTTGATTATAGGAACCGGGTATAAATGTAGCATACACGTTGCCAGGGGTACATAAAAAGGACATAGTGTACCTTTCATCCAGAAAAAAACTCTGTTCAAGAGGAATACAAAATAAAAACTTTTATGCGAGCGAAGCCGCGGGCAGGAGCTAGTCAAACATAATTCTAGTTTTCTAGTTTTGATCATCTGTAGAGTGGACTTGAAAGTTTCTGTGTTCTACCGCATTTCATACTGTAATTCCTCATTTGAGATCCAGACAACCAGGTAGAAATACTCTTTGGAATACCAATTGAGTATTTTGAAATTACTCGGTGCTTATGACTGAAGTATTTTTTTCTTGGTGGTATTTCTTAAATTATTATAATACTTAGAGTTTTTTCTAACGCCTGTTTAGAAACCATAATGCGGTGAGAGCGATATATTTATTTTAGTTTATTGCAGTATAATGCTCAGCCTACAACAATAACCTTTAAAATAAATGGAATTACTTGAGGCCTCAATAAAGTATGTATGTTAACAGTGGCAATTAAGTTGGTTACCATTATATGTACCCCAAGTGAGCTAAACTAAACAAATATACGGGACAACACTCGGTAGGCTCTTGAAACGGTCAGTGATGGACAAATGGGCACTCGAAGCGAGTTACTCGAGCCACTAGAACTTTGATATGGTGCAAGTAACAAGAAAAAAGCGATAACATTATGAGAAGTGAATACAAGAATCTATGAAATGGAATAGAGCTTTGGTAACAACCGGTTACTGGAACTTCAAAATACTTATAGAGGAAGGGTACCCCAAGCAGTTTTTATGTGTATGTGATCGATCTTCCTATCAGAAACAAACACGTACGTACGAGGTAAAAAATTAATTGGGAAAATAAGATATTAAGTTTATATTACCATTATTTAAGCGCATTGAAGTCAGTTCTTCCAAAGCTGCTGATGAATTTCTTTTAATACGATTATGGCTTTGAAAAATAAGATGAGCCACGACTTTGAACTATCATCTCTACTTTTATTATTTAAGTTAATAGAAAAGTCATAAAATACAAATACTGTTCCGCTTTCTCTCTTGCCCCATGCACCACATACATACCGATCGTTGTTCTGAGAGATTGACGCTCGTCGTACAACAGTTGTAGTGTGTTTGAGTGCAAATGAGTTTTTTTGTTAACTGTACCTATGTACAGTCGGTGATGTAGGTCGATTTACAGTACAGACAATGATAGAAATTTTGCCCTGTTTGGTTGAAGTATGATGCTTTTGTAGTGAATAATTTATAATTTTTATATTTGTTTTTGTACCTACATTATAAAGTTTTGAATGGGAGAAAATGTTTTTTTTATTGCCTTATTTAAATCTGCTCTTGTCCTGATATAATGGTTTAACGGTAGGGATTTGTTCGACTGACATTATCTGGCATATTCTAAGAAACTTAGGTTGAGAGCTTATTGTCACTTATCGCATACATTTCTAAGATTTGCAACTAAAATTGTTAATGAAGGATTGTCAGAAGCTCAGTGCAACAGTTATATATTAAATTAAAAGAAACTATTCACTTTCTGAATAGCAAGAAAAACTATTAGTAAATATCAAATAGATATAAGTGAGATTAGATTAGATAGTAAGATTTGTTAACAACAACGATAAGCATAAAGTCAGGTAGCCACTTTTATATTCATTACAATTCATCGAGATTTATTATCTCAGTGAATTGTAATGATTATAAAATTTGAGCCAAACTCCGTGTACAACGAGTTTTCTTATACAACAATCAGTATAACCTGAAGATTCGACATTTATTTCGTATTGACATGGGGCATCTTCAGAAACGATTTGGCAAATGTTGGCTTCACCGCTTGTTACTGAGGCGAGTTTTGGTTTTTCAACCACCATTAATCTTTATACATTCATAGCTTTAAAAAAAATCAAGTTGGAAGACAAGCATATGGTTCGATTCGTCCTGGACCAAAGGCAGTACCTTTAGACACTCGGTACATCAGCGGTTTTATTCGAGCGTGACCGCCCTCTTTCCACACCCATTAAGTTTCAGCGAACCTACTCACCACGACTCAAGAGGGCACAACTCCACAATATGTAGGGATAAGTAACTTCCCTAACTTCTTCATCGCGCTGAGCTGTATATTTATTTGTTAGTTATTTTAAAACAGTAAAACCAGGATAGGAGGAGTTATATGTGAAAATAAATGTGTAAACTGATAACATAAGTTTTAATACTAAATTTAAATATGAGTTTCATGCGGGTATTGAAAATGACAATCACAGAACACAAGATTGCCCTAATGAAGTGGCCTAACAAAACAACCTAACTACCCTCAGCTAAATTCAATTCGAGTGTGAAGTCAGTGCTCGAATAAATTAAAGTCACTCTGCACTATACATTATACACAATGACAATAGTTTTGTTGTAGGTTTTCATCACGTTCTTCTGTAAGGTAAACAGGCTTATGAAAGACAAAGAAGCTGGTCTAGAAGAAGACGTGAATGAGGTTTGCGATTGCGAAAGTTAAGTATAAACAAATTTTAGATTAAGATTTAGAAGTAATAAAACAATTAACATAAAAACATATCACCAAAGTAATGTAACAAGTTGAACAACATTAAATCTAAATACAGAATGTTACAGAAAAGTGTGGTTATATTTGAGATCAAATTTTAGACCCCATGAATAACGTTAACAATTTTATAAAATTTTATAAATTAATACAGATTAGAATACAGATAATATTTCGAATGAGAGGGCTGACATGAATAAAACTATGGCTATTTCATATTGGTATTAGATAGCCATAGTTTTATTAGATATTGATGGAATATCCAGATTTATCTGAAAATATCTGCATAAAATAATAAAAAGCAAAATCATTGAAATTGACATGAAAATTCATAATGTGTTTTGAAATAAAACTATTTTTAACGGATACTATCGCGATTTATTTGGTGTTATTTTACTATTTACATTGATTAAATCGCGATAGTATCCGTTAAAAATAGTTTTATTTCAATGTGTAACATTCCCGTAAACTTTCGACACTATCATTCATAATGTGTTGTTTAGCTATGTGCACTTAAATAGAGAGATCATTTTTCGAAGAAAATAAAATATCAAATTTCAGATTACTCATTGAATTCAATTTCATTATAATTAGTATCATAAATATTAAATTAAGATAGGTTCGTCTACAACAAGCGCCCATCCACTGTCCGATGGAATAATTCAGTAGCTAAACGATTCTCTTTTGTATTACTTCATAGAAGTACCTAATATGTTAGGTACCTTTGCAGAGCTACAACGACGTATTAGTTTATATTGCCCCCACCCCACCCAACGCAATCGTTATATGAGCAGAGTCAGTATACCTGCATCAAGTTCCCCAAACTAAGGTCCCGAGACGCAGGGACCTTTGTACGGCAGGTCTTACCTTCAACACCGTGGCGTCGGTACTTACTAAGGCTAGTTATCCGTATGCCTATCAGTCACAAGGTATCGCTACTCGTGAAACTACACTCGTAGCAATCTCCAGGTCGCTACCGGCACACTCCTTATTGTCCAGATAGGTACCGGAGCTGTAATGCACTCTCACCGCCCGCATATTTACATATGCTCGCGGTTATACTGCTAGGATCGTCAGAGAAGCCGACTGCCAGTTACCAGCCGGTACCGAAGCCGTGGGCACACTCACATCCCGACCTACAATCGTATGTAGATCTACCCAGGTTTACAGTTGGGTGTCCTGATCAGTGTCTAGTCACCTTTCTCTCCTTGCTTAGCAGGCAAGTGCCCTACCTGCATCGGTCCGACGAGACCTCTGCTAAAGGCCGATCCAAGCCCCGCAATGGAAAACCAAAGAGCTCTTCGCCTTAGACCGGTCCATTCCGCTACTCGCTGCTCGCGAGATCGAACGCTCCAACGTCATTTGGTTTAGCAGACGAACATGCCTGTTCTCTGCAACTAACCACAAAGCACCACGAATCCAACTCCAAAGCCGGCATCAGGTGGGCTCAGGACGCGGCTCCCGTGGTACCCTGTGAACCCTATCTACTCCGGGTGGCTAGTAGATAGGGACTACTGGACCTTTGTATTTGTACAACATGCGAATGAGTTATGTACGTTTTTTATATGAGGTTTTTCTAGATCTGATATTTTGTAGAATAATTCTAGCCAAACAATAATTACAGTTAAACCGGCGCTACTTTCCTTCACTTTTTAAATTGTCTTTGTTAAAACAAAAAATATCAATGTAGAAAAATTTACCTTCCATACTAATTCTTGGGTGTTTGAATTTTTACATTTTATTTTACTAGTGAATATGAAATATTTTTTGACATATAAGAAGAAAACCATCAATAGGTCATGAATTATATAATACTATTATGCTGTTCCATAGTTTCGAAACCTCACGGATATTTCTTTTAAAATAATTTAGTGAGTGTTTTATTTGAAAGAACTGCTAACAATGGCCTTTCTCATTTAAGGCTTTCAATTCAACTTCAACCTGAATAGTAGTAATTATTGTGCGGTTCTGGATAAGAGCTGAATAACTTCTTTCATTTAAGTGATTGGCGGTGACCCAGGTCGCGGTTACAGCATTTATCGTATTTGCAGTTTTCAATCTACGAAACAATTACGCGCTACGGTTGTTCTAAATCTCATAAAATATGCTCTGAATAAATCATAGTAATAATTATGTAAGTAATAGTTATGTACTTATCAAACCTCAAATTCATTGCATCAGAAATATATTGATATATAGATATACTCTTTATTGCATACAAAACAAATAGTGTTCAATGTTCATTTTTGTATATTATATATTTATGCTACTAGCTCGACATATTGTTCTACGATTTGCAGTTCTGTTTTCGAAACCGAAATATATTTTTAAATTTCGAATATGCTTGCATCAATTTGTCTTATCCGATAGGTATAGCGGCGGTGGCCGTGTTATGTATCACATTAGTCTCTTCAGTGGAGATTTTTTTAAACTGAATCCCTATACATGTATGCAAGATTTCATGATCGGTTGAGAAGTTCAAATTCAAATTATTGTGAAATAACGGCGTGGAAGCGAATCTAACAACCTCACATTCGCACTCTTGAGACTACTACTAGTTAGGATTGCGTGTTACTAACCGTGATTCAAAAATACATATCTAATATATTTTATTTTTCGGAAACGATGAATCAGAAGCGCCTGAAACTGCCAAGCCTCCGTATCAATTGTCTAATGATGGTAGAAAAAAGCTGTTTAAAGAAAATAATGCTCTTAAAAATATGTTACATATTTACACCAGCTCATGAAAGATATTTTTTATTTATAAAACATCTAAACTTATTAAGACAATGTATGATTTTATGTCGGGATTTTAATGTAGAAACTTATACACTGAGCGGGTTTGGTTTGCTTTTCCTTGTTTGAGCGGGTGTTCTTTGTTTGTTAATACGTTGAGCTTTACAAACTGAGGGTGAGTGGTGGGTTTTCCCTCATCATTAACTATTTATGGATACGTCAATAAATTGTAATGACAAGTTTTTTGTGCTTACCACTCATCTGCTCTGCTAAAGAAAAGGTGACTTGGTAACCTCCACTCGGTAGAAAAAAAACTTAATCAACTAATCTCACCGGTGTCAATATCCCGTAGAGATCAGTAAATAATGTTTTGCACCCATACAGGGTCATTTAAAGAGGTATACTTTTCTTTCTACACATTCGAAGTTATTAAAACGTTTAAAATAAATGTCTAATGGCATCTTTTCTTGGCTGAGCAATCGTGAAGACTACTCTATAATGCAATAACTTTACCCCAAAACAATACTAGAATATTTATGTACACGGATATCCACTTTTAGAATACGACAGCCTTTTAGCACCACCCCAATACAAACAGTTATCACCTCTAATTATGGGGTGTATCATTGATTTTCCCTTCAAATAACGGTAGTTATACATTTACGGGTTCGACCTATCACGCAAAGTTTTCACCATAGATTTTTACGTACGTTCATGTAATATGAACGATGTAACGTGACTGTATTTCTATTGTTTTCGAAAGATAGCAGTTATGGAGAAGTGACGTCTATTTATGTTGAATTGTCAAGTGGCTAGTTACCTTTTATTGAAACGAAGTTTCTTATCGGACGTTACATTTCAGACGCTCGGCGGCCAGCCGGCTAGCCGGAAAAAATGTTAGCATAACGAAAAATGCTAACCGCGAGTTGATCTATTTTATTATCACGCCGTCTGTGAATTATGTGCCATACTACTGTAATATATTGTATACTAGTTAAACGTTTATTAGTTAGGGCAACTTTCATAGATGGCGCAATTTTAATTTCGAGTTTTGACAATATTATGATACAATTTATTCAATCCATCCAATAAAGAAACTTCGTTCCAACCGGGTGTCCTAAAGACACCTCACGCGTATTTTATTTTCCCATATTATCCCATACCAATAACCAAATTTGAAAACTGTTATTATATTTAAAAAATGCCCTTTGGTGTGTTAGTTAATAAAAGGTTTGTATTAAAAGTCTAGTAAACAAATTTAATCTATCACAGGCCTAATTGCAGAGGCAAATGTTAGATTTAAATTACAAATCAAATTATAACAATTATATAGACAATTTAAAAAAGGAGGACATGAAAAGTACACCTAAGCAGTTTAAAAATGTAAGTACACAAACAAACATAATAAACTTGAGGATGATTGTCAATTATAAAATCAATGTTTTTCAGCAAGAAAATTTTTTTCCTAACGAATAACGTTAATTCGTTAACTAATGATTTTGATAATAATATAAATTCATCAATGTCTTGCTGTCCTTTACCTGTCGTAACGAAAGCTCTATAAATATATTTCATCAGAATGTATGTGGGATTAGTAATAAAAAAATAGTATTATAATCATATATTCAGTCATTAGATAAAACACTAGATTACATATGTGTAACAGCACTAACAGCACATTTCTTAAGCAACAATTCAATAAATGCTTTTAACTTTAACAAGAACTGGGAAAAAACGGGGAGGTAGGTAGGTAGTTTTTGTGTTGCAAAAATAGAGAAACGGAAACTATTGACAGAGTTAATAACTTTTACCGATCAGAATTTTTTGAGATCTGTTGTTTAAAAGATGTGTAAATAGGCATGTATTTATGCTGCTGTTGTAATTAAGATACTGGTTGCATTCTTTCAAATATTAGGTTTTTTTTTAGTACAGCGAGTCATCTGATGGTAAGTGACTATCGCCGCCCATGGGCACCTGCAACTAGAGAGTCACAAGTGCGTTGCCGGCCTTTAAGGCGGGCGTAGGCGAAGGGAGCGAAGAGGGGAGAGGGAGAGGAGATCGGGGGAGTGGGGAAGAGGGAGAAGGAAGAGTTAGGGCCGCCCGTAATTCAAGCATTGCTTTACTGCCGGTTTTCTGTGAGGCCGTGGTATCACTCCGGTTGAGACGGCCTGGCGTGGACATAGCATGGCTCTACCTCTAGAAAACGTTTAGGCAAGATTGGAACATACAAGCCGAGTAAAGTTCGTTGCTAAAGTTTTCTAGAGAATTGTTTTCTGACCAATTTCATCGATAAAAATCGACCTTCCCACACTAATAGTGGTGAACTACGAGTAACTACTACTACTCAATACCAAAATACTCTGAGGCAAAGGTATTCAAGATAAAACGATTGCTGAACATCGATTTTTGTTTTAATAATGTCATTACGGGAAAGTAAGGCCTTGTCACTATTATAGCAATTGTTTTTTTTTTAGATTTTATTAAGTTCTGTAGTGTTGGGACGACTTAGCAGTTTTCTGATGTCTGAACCTGTGTGACTTGACTACTAACCACATAATTATTCTATTGACGAATTAATAAGTTTATCATAGGTACATCAATAATATACTACCTAGTAGCATAATTGTCTTCGGACTCATGTGATTAAATTATACATTCGTTTCACGTATAAAATGGCATTCACCCAAGCTATAATATTTCTACGTTCATGATATTAGCCGCAGTAATTGTATGAATTCAATTCTCGGATAGAAAATGTGATAATGCCTAGTGAATATTCAATTCGATGTTCTTCTTTTCGGCTTAATTCTAATAAAATTTCATAATATTATGTAATGTGATTTATATTACGAATTTATTTGTAAGAATTCAAGAATTTGTAAATTGTATCTTTTTTCTTACGAGCTTTTTTCCCAACTGAGTTAATGCCAGCTTTCAATCTAACTACGAAATGGCCAAGCTTTGATATTTTATGTGAAGGTATAAGCGAATGCCATGAGACCTCCACAACCCGAGTACTAGGCGATATCAAGTTCTGTTGTTAGACCAGGTTCTCGGACTTTTTTTTTAGGGCTCCAACCACCCATAACAAATACCTTAGATGTTCGTATGGCAACTGGGACCGACGGCTTAATGTGCTCTCCGAGGCACGGAGGGGTCTCAATGTGTTAAGAATGGTCACCCATCCTAAGACTGACCTGGCTAGTATTTTGCAATGTGCTAACCCACTCGGTTATCACTTAGCCACGAGCCCCTCAATTTGTAAATTGTATCTAATGTTTGTAATGAAACATTCAAAAGAAAATAAATGTTCACCGATTTATCTCCAGTTATTGTTTTTTTTTTTATGTTTGTGTCTGCATTATGAATCTTCTGCACAAAATTTATTTCTAAAATTATCATTCAGTTAAATAGTTGAATGTAGTACAGTTTTATTCATTTTGTTATATCCATTTCCATTTGCTTCAATTTAACAAAGCTGTATTAGTCTTAAAAGGAACATATCCGAAGTTATTTAATGTGGTAAAAGTAAACATAGATATCATTTCAGTAAGTCCAGTGTGCGTTATTGTCACAGGTGGGCTTGCGACCGACTTATTTATAATTAAAGCTGGACGGCTTGGTACACAGGGAAAGTGACGGGCGAAAACCTGGGTAGGAAATTAAACGTTTATTATTGTCTACGTTGGAATGTGTTAAAATTTGCTTATCATTTCTAAAATGTTTTTGAAAGCATCCATATTAGTTTTGCCGCACATTTGTGACCAAATGGCAGGATTTCTAAGCTTCTTGTTTTCTTCATTCAATGAAATGCAACCACTCACATTGTATTGCCAGGGTTAAAAGGTATTTAGTTTTATTGGTTCGCTGCTTTAATTTTGGCCTAGAAATGTATTTGTAATGATTATAATTATCAAACAGTTTCAAAGGCTTATGATAAAGTTGCGTCATTTAATTAGATTTATACCTTATATGTACCTGAATGTTTTTGTGAAATACGTTCGATATAAATAAACATGCATTATACATATATGCATATTATCGGTATATATAGTATATGTCTGATATTTATGTGTAAACTCCACCTACACTTTTTGAGTGTGAAATGTTCAATATATAATATGTAAAAATCTTACTAAGCCTTATTTATTGTTGTATTACACGCAAAAGACATAATTTGCGGGCAAACAAGAATATAATAAGTTAAACAAATGTTGAAGTACTTAAGAGATTGTTTTTTTTGTCCGTTCAAAGGTTTCTTTTGCCAAATTGATCTCAGTGATAAAGCCGCTTTTTATATGTTATGGACTAAGTGGTCAATGTAACATTATTCATAGTGTCCAGACCATTCAAAATGCCCAATATGAGTGGTAAATTTAATTTAAATATATTGAAATTAGCAAATTAACCCGGCTGTATAAATATTGGTGCCCACCTATTTGGCAGAGTAATGAAATATGTTCTTATTTAATAGGCACGTGACTTCAAAATAGCCTAAATATTTTTATATTTAGTCTTTATTCCTATTAAAATATAACTATTTATCTATATTGTATGTACTTTATCCTATTTTAATTGTGAAATGTAATATTTACGATATTTTAAATCTTCTTCACTCGTTTCTAAAATACAAGGCTATTCGATGGAGTGAAATGTGACGTGCCATGCACCACTTTTGCTTGAATTTCCATCTCGCTGTATGTGAAAACACACATTGTCACGTGCAGTTTTATTCGTATTTTAGAAATATGAACAATACAATATTGAAAATAAGCTTTTCAGCCCATTTTTTATAATAATAAGTAGGTATCATAACTTTATTTTCATAAATGAATAAAGAAACAAATACGTGGTCTTTGGATATTACATAAAAAGCAGACCGTAATGCCAGTGTGTAAATCCCACGAAACAAACTGTTGTTTTAATTTTTTTTAGTGTGGTAGGTATGTGTTTTTTTTGTACATATGTGTTACATTTTCCACCATGTGTTTTTTACATACACCAACTTTACAACCACATCAACTGTATTCTAGAACTCTTCCTCTTGATGCCACTCTAACACACTTAAATAACGTTCATTCTAATACAAATCTTTTTTTAAGTTATTACTAATTATAGCACACTTTATCGAAGTTTTGTATTAGTATTTAATTCGAGATAAAAAAAATATAGGTAAACTGTCCGACTTTGTTAGCTTTTTATAACTAAATAGTAAACAACGGCTCTCAGTAGCAGCGCGTATTCTTGGTCCTAGCGCCCTGCCTAACGCACTTTAATTATCAACTTGCCCAACAGTTACGTAGCAATATTCAAAATAGTCAAAAAATGTGTTAAATAGCGAGGTTTATATAAGTATTACACACAGTTGGATTTGAAATTTTATTATTCATATTGCCCGGGAATTATGAATATTGCAATGTTTAATCACTTGGTTCATAACATTATATACATTCTCACATTATGTCATATCCTAAAAACAAAGTTAATTGGTACACAATAAAGTTACTTTCTATTCTCTTCTTGAATATCTACGATTAATACTTTAGGTTTTATTTACCTACTGTGATTCTAATATCTAATGTTTTGACTGTAAAGAAAATATAACTTAGAGTGCGATTATAACGGACCTTTCCTTCCTTGTCAAAAGTATATGTCTAATGGTGGAAATGAAGGGGCTTTTAACGAAAATTAATGTTGTTCCATCGCCAAACTCTTAAAACTTCAACCTCTAAAAAATAGATTCCCCGGGGGCACTTTCAAAATAATCGTAAAAAACGAAAAGTCCCAAGAAGGAAAGCTACATAATAGATAAGTGTTATATTCACTTTGTCTTGTTCACATAATCTTGGTAATATTTGTGAATGGGAAATAACTGAGGCTAAATATCGTGTTTTGAAATTGGAAATTATCGCGTTTGATAAAAATGTCTTTGTTGTTATCTAAATAAGTAATTTATATTTCAAGTTTTAGAACGGTGTTTGCTGTGTATATATTTTCTGAAACTGGCTTTGGTGTGGGTGTTTTATAAATTTTCTATCTATGTACGTAGAAATTGATATTCATTAAACACTATAATTATAACTCAAAGCTAAAAGAAAGTAAGAGTTAAAAACGGGCTCGATCTCTGGGCAGCTTTTTCAATATTTTGTTTTAATGCACCCAGTACGTAAATAAAGGGACCAGTGTTTTAAGGACTCGAGTCGTGTATATAAACTGAGAACTTATTCTTTAAAAGACAAAAAGTAACTGAATAGAGAAAAAATAATTCGATACTTTAATATTATTTACGGCGTTAAATGATACACTAGTCATTGTAATCTCAAAAATATAAATTGAGCTATCGCTCATACAACACATCAATGGCTTTTCTACAAAGGAAGCTCCTCCGTTTAGTTTGTGATAATTAGAGGAAAAATATGATTTGATTTTGTATTTGAACAAAATTAATATACAAGTTACAAGACTGTTCGAAGAAAATCGTATTGATTTCTTTTTTTTATAATCTCGTATGGCAAGGCTATTTTTTATAAAAAATCTATGACCAGGTTATTACGAGAGTAACTTGGTCAGAGATTTCTAATATTATAAATGCTGGTATTAAGAGTGCATTCTTGTAGTACTGTATTGGACTGGGTTGGAACCTGCAACCTGCTTGTCTACATACTACCAATTTGACTACACTGCCTCAAGTGTTGTTTTGTGTGGTGTCTCAGATTTATTTTCTAGTGTCTGATAGTTGGATGTTTGTGATGTCCCCAGCGACTCATTGATATTTTCCTCACTGATGTGCTGTCATTTTTAACTAAAACAATATATGGCAGACATTCTGATCTATTTAACCTGATACAAAAAGGAGGAGGTTTTATGTTCGGCTGTATGTAATTTTTATTAGGAACACTAAATATGTATATATTTTTGATAAGTGAAGATAGAAATAGAAGACTAGCGACTTTGGCTACTACCTTCATTCTACTGCAATGAACATTACCAAGTAAATGTCTGATTTAAAACACTATATGACATATTATTATGGTTAGCAGTAGCTTTTTATGAGCCTTTCAAAATCAAGAGTGTATCTTTCCACGTAACGTATGTAAAATACATAAGTTTAGAGCCTCGGTTTGTAGTGCTACGAATCAAATAAACGTTTTATGGGTAACTTTATGGTTCGCAGTAAAAGTACTTATGTACGGATTTTTTTTTAGGGGATGACATAGATTAGGAAAGTGCCGGTGGTTAAAAAACTGTTGAGGATGAGCTCTCTGATACAGTGGAAAACGTAGCGGACTCATGAAAAGAAAGTTAATATATTCTAAATTACTTAAAAATGAAACTTAAAAACTCCACGGATAGCGCAATGATAAAAGTGGTTGCGGTACAAATATTTGTGTCATCCACAAATAGTTTGTCCCGTGTTTTAATGTTTATAAACTACCGAAATTATTCTTAGTGCAGAAGTTGTCTTTTTATAAAAGAAAAACAAAATACATGTAAAAAATCTTGCAATCAAAAGTTTTTTAGATCTTTTCTCTTATCTTCTGACTCTTATAGTCTACAATATTGTAAGTACTTAAAACGAAAGTTTTCATATTTTTAAGATAACAAGCCTTACATGTTTGGAAAGTCTAACTCATTTGTAAAACTAACTTCAAGGTTTTCAACGTTATAAAATCTCTTATACTTCTAGTGACGTATCAAGTCTCATAAATGAGCTTATAATACTCAAAGGTTTTAAGTGGCCTGAGACTTCTTCTACGCTCTTCACTTAACAACAACTTAGGTGTTAAAGACCTTAAAAACGGTCAAGGCTACCAGATATTGGCGTCTAAAACCTGCCTAAATGTAGAGAAAATTTTCGACAATATAAATTCACTATCCCGACCGTATTGAAAATATAGTGCTGTCAAGGGTTTCTATGGCCGGCAACTTTTATCAATTCTATTCAATCTCGTAGTGACATCGAGAAAGTGGTACCGACTATGTAGGTTTTATTAAAAAATTGAGGAGCTTTTTCTAGGTTACATGTCTTTACTCTATCACTCCTATCATTACTATACAAATATTATCTACAAATATTATTGACTTGGTAGTTGCAAACCTACTCTTACATTTAATGTTAAGAGTAATATTAAAATGATACAAGTCCTAAAAGAGAAATACTACAAGAACTTTAAAAATATCTTGATCTTTGCTATTCAAAAGCAACAAAAAGTTTTTAAGTAGAAACAGCTAAGACAGAATATGAAAAGCATTTGTAACCGGAGCTACACTGAATGAATGGAGTCATGAATACTGTGAAATGCAAAAAGGGGAAAGGCAAAGCAGTTTTTATACTGAAGTTTTTAGTTCTCATAACCAAAGAACTCACTGATGCATGCTTATATGGTTGTTTCTTTGACAATGTCGTGATGATAGCCATGAACATCGTCTCAGACATGAGACATGTACTACTGAACATAGACGTTACTCAAAGACTGAAGGACAGCTGAGGGATAGTAGACTGAAAGCAGGATGGCCAGCACTAGGTGGGCCGATAGGATAAAGTAAGAGAGAGCCGTTGCCTTTTCTCACATATATTTGAAAGGATAATTAAACCCTAGAAACTTTTTCCATTTAGATATATGTAAAAGGTATTCAAAAAGTATATAAGTACCTACTTTTTGAATACCTTTTACATATGATATGGAAACGGAAGGATATCGATTTTTTATTTAATTCGACCCAGCTTATGATTTCGACGGTGAATTGAATTATCTCTTGAAAATTCATCCACGTGGATGTTATTTACCGTATTACTGAACCAATATAAAAATAAAGCAAATCTAAGATGAAGACTACAATGTATATTTCTAAAGAAAATAGGCTGAAGAATAAAGAGATTCTACACTATGTATGAATCTAGACACGTGGAAGCGTGTCAAGCCAAGTTCAAGAAAAAAGAACTGACGACGCAGCAGACGTGTGTTATATTACATGAACCATTTGGAGCCACTTTTGACACCTTGATAACTCAAAATTTATTAAACATATGAAATTTGGTTTATATGTATAATAGTATATAATAATAAGAATAATGAATAAAGCTTAAGTATGTTGTATATATGTGCTGTTCATTATGTCCGAGAGTATTATTATTATCCTAAGAAAATGTTATTGCTTCTGATTGAATCCTCAAATAATATGAAATGACTGTCCAATAACTGAAATATTAAACTTAAGTGTTTAATTTGATACATAAAGATGGTGAGTGTAAGTGACAAAACAACCCTGAAGGCACAACTTTTAACACAGAGGTCATAAACAAAGAAAGCCAGGTAACAAGTCATGAAAAAACTTGACTAAAAGGAATTTCTTTAATATCTATAAATACTCCCAATCCTTCTCTACTTAAGAGCAATTTCACAGTTCCTATTAGAGTAAAAATCTGTTGAATCAATCTGTCTTCAAACTTTTGTGACAATATTTTAAAATAAATATCTTCTTGTCTGTTTGACTGTGGTTCCGTTTCACACTATAAAGGTTTGCCTTGCCTTGGCTTGGTACCTGCCAGTAAGATGTTCTTAAATATTATTTTTTATTATTATATGGCATTGAAGGTATGTGGTTCTTCTCTGTCATTTTCAAGTTTTTTGTCCTATTTGCAAAATATATTAATTGTATACAGTAGAAAAGATTCTGCATACCTAGAATTTGTTCAAAAAGTACTTCTGTGATGTGAATTCTGAGAAACTGAACTTGTTTAAAGTAATGTACTACTTAATCAACTTATCTAATGTTGTTAGAAGAGATAGGTACACTCGGCATAGATATGTATAAAAAACCGTCAACTGAGATTTTAGTACGGGAGTACTTAATTATCGTTAGGGCACGCTTTCTAGATAAATTACTGAAGCGTAATTCTCTGAAATTTGTCCTGTGCACGTTTTGTAGATACTGTCACACCTCTGTGACATATAATGTTTCTGGCTGTGATACTCTGTACTGTGTTATATAGAAATAAATATTTGAAATGTATAATTGTCAGAATGGGTTGTAGTCTGATGTGAGCGACCGTGGATGTCAGAACGGTTAGCCGAAGGAATATAAATGTGATCAAGATATTAATTATATTGTGTTATTAATGTTAAATGAGATAAGCCTGATTATAGCCTTACGAGCTAGTTTGAGCTTTAATTACTCTCACTAGCGACCCTGAAGTCCTAGTGCCTAAGATACGCCCCGGTCACAGCAATACGTATAGAATTACATTAATGGGAGTATATTTTAACTGCCTGACTTTTTGATCAGGTTGCACTGGATGTGTTTATATTCTGACTGAGGACAGAGGAGTCTCTAGCCTGATCAACAGGTGCAGGCAGGCAGGTCGTTAATGTGATAGGATATCAATATACGATTGTATTATATCTAAATTCATCAATTTGAAATTTGTATTAGTGTAGATATACTATTGTAGATGCATAGTTTTTTTTTATTTTACCTCCAACGATTATAAGATCGTGCTGAAATGATTCGCGTATTTTCAAAATGTTAAAATATACTTAAAAGACCTTGCTCTTTACTTACACGTGCTTATAACAAGCACCCTAGGTTTTTTATTTTTTTATTTTAATTTTCTTCGTATAATTAAAGCTGAAGTTGAACTCCAAACACTCAGTAGATACCGTGCAAAGACACGGCTGGTGAGAAAACTTCTATCATTATACGCAGCAGTCAAAATTTTCTTACACAATAAATTTTCATTGTGTTTGCAATTGTATTGTATATTTATGACAATTGTCATTGTGCTTAGTTCTGTACTTTAGTACACGATAATGCGATTACAGAGCCACTTAAAACAAATTTATTTTGAATTGTGATATATTTTTTCTAGCAATTCATTAAATATTGTCACATAAAAAATAATATATTGTTTGTTCCTTGAAAGGATTAAGAGCAGTGATGCCATCAAAAAATAAGCAAATAGAATTGTAACAATATTGTTATGCTTTCATATCGTTTATAGATATTGTAGGGTCTGCCTAGTTTGGGATCAGACAGCCGTGTGAGATCTCAAGTTATTTTATAAGTAAATAAGTTGCAGGGCTGTTTATATGCACAGAAAACAGATTAAGAGTCCTGTAAACACCCCCAATAATATACTCCGTAACCAATACACTGACTGACTTAAGGCCGTACAAAACTCTATATGCAAATTTAGTTTCCAGGATTTACATTTTGACTTAAGCTGCTCATTGAGCGCCAAAACCACCCTTAATACTAGCTATGAAGTCGGTAAGCTTACCATTAAGAATAAAATTTCGATGATCGATTCCCAACCTTATTAGCATAACTATTAAGGTCTTAATGGTTTATCGCTAAGCACTGCATTGATGACGCTTTAAGCGACTGCGGGGTGAATCTTTTATGATCAACATAAAAATGTCGTTATTTTTTCCAAACCATCGGAATGTGAATTTTTTTGTAGAAAAATACTCGGTTAACGCCTCCTATCATCTTTTGAAGTAGTTTGCTCTGCCGCTGCCGGTCTTTTGTGCTTATTACTGTATCATTTTTATATCTACTTATACGAAAGTGTTTAGGAGAGGCCTTAGTCTAATAGTTTCCCGATGCAAAAATAAAGATGAATGGATAAGTTTGTTCTCTGAAATAAGTCATACGAAGCTGATAGGGTTTAGTTATGTACTCTAAAGAAGATTTTTTGGAGACTAATGGTAACTAGTAACATGGGCCGTGAGTTAAAAAAAATGTTTATATCTCTTAAGACAGGCTCGGTCTCTGGAATGTAGAGCTTACTGCATACTTATTTTGCCTAGCTTAAATAGACAGTTTCAAGTCAGTAAGTAAAATCAACCGAAGTCCGACTTCTCAAATGTGTTAGACATACGATGAGAGTGTGACGTGGATCCACTGCTACCCCTACTGCTGTGTCCAAAATTACTAGTTAGACGCCCCCCCCCCCCTCGAGACACACGGCTACCGTCCTTCATCGCGTAACCTTGTCTTTGGAAAGGCGTCGTATTATTATACTATTCGTAATAATATATATTATAATCCCCGCTGTGTGCTGTGCGACGGTCGTTAGTACCCTAGCTTTAGCGCTTGCACCACGGGAGGTCCAAAGTGCTTAGCTGAAGGTAATTTGTGGTTATTTTTTTAAAGCCCTGTTGGTCTAGTAGTTAGTGATCCTGACTGCTGAGCCAGAGGTTGTGGGTTCGATTCCAACCCAGGACAAATGTTTGTGTGATGAGCACGATCTTTTGTTCTGTGTCTGGGTGTAATTTATCTATAATATCTATGTATATAGAAATATATAAGTATGTTTATCAGCAGTCTGGTTACCATAGTACAGGCTCTGCCTAGTTTGGAATCAGACGGCCGTGTGTGAGATGTGTGAAGTTATTATTATTATTTTAATAAACAACCACAGTGCCTATAGTATGTAATAAATTACTCAAATACCCAAAATAATATACTGTCTGTTTCAGCTTGACCTCAATAATACGATTGAATTTCTGTAAAAACATAAATACTACCTAAATTATGAGAAATTCCATGAAAGCGTAATTACGTCAATATTACACGTTTGAGAAAATTATCATCTACTTATACGAAGGACGACGATCAGTAACTGAATAACTCAGGGAGTTCTGTGAAATTACAAATTTATTCAGAATCTGAAAAAATGTTGTAAATGTGCTTCGTCATCCGTTTGTTACTTTTTACTACTAAACATCTGAACTTTTGGAATGATATTTGGGAAAAACTAGAAACCATATTTCATAATAAACAAAATGACTATGCTATTCTCAAAGATCCTCGTGGATTCAGAAAAGACAGGCAAATTTTAATCTTACTTAAAATTTTAAACTAATAGAATGATATAACCACGCCAATCTATGCTACCAAAGCCAAGCCAAGCTTCGATGTAACACTTCTGGATGTCAAAAATGTGCTCATATTTGTCGGAAACAATTAGTTCTTAAATATTATTTTCATTATAATTCTCTTATAACTTTTAATGAGCGTAGTTGTTGTGACGGAAGAATACTAACTCTCAAGTCACAGGAACACCTAGTTTGGGATTTATGATTATTCTATCATGTAACTTTAAACATAAGAACTTTTTATATTTTTACTGGGTAATGGAATAGGCGTTTGTTTTCCAATTGAACTGATGAAAAGTGAACTCTTGAACATTCCAGGATTATAAATATCTGGCGAAATGGACGCAGGCAGTTCATTCCAGACTTTGGTGACTTGAACCAAAATGGAGCTGTCAAAGCGTTTCGTTCAACCTTTCGATATTTTGACAATGAAATGAAATGAAATGAAAGAATAAAGTATTTTAGTTTCTAAGTAAAGTGTTAAGGGTCATTGACATCAATAAAGATTATTATTATTATATCTCTTACTTTCTTTATATCAGTCAATAGTCATACATAAAGTATATCGTAGTGAATTTATTACTGAGGACGTCAGACACAGTACGAGTTGACTGTTAGTGAAACCGCTCCACTGGTCAGAATCTCCACCCTATAAAAAGTCCGGGTTACATTTCACTACTAAGTAGGGTCACTAGAGAACTAAAAGAAGGGTGTGGAGATGGGGATTTTAACGCATATGAGTGCGTTTATGTATATTCAGCTATATAAAAGCAAACAATGGTCATATAAAATTATAGTAAACTAGCTGTGCCCCGCGGTTTCACCCGCGTATGTCCTGATGCCGTAAAAATATCGGGAAAAAAGTAGCCTATGTGTTAGTCCAGGTGTCCAGCTATCTACATACGAACTTTTTTTTATTGCAATCGGTTCTGTACATCCTCACAAACTTTCACGTTTATAATATTAGTATGATAAAAAATAGTTCTTAGGAGTTTATATTTTACCCGTTGTCTTAATAGGTACACAAGCCCTCGCAGCTAACATACTACAGAACGTTTTATAAATAATATTATTATCTACTAGGTATTGAAGAGCTTGGTTGTTAAATAAATAACAGTGGATTACGGAACCCCAAATTCATGGGTATACCCAGTTTTTTCTTTTTAATTTTCACCGTACTTGTTTGGCGAATAATCATTGCAATCCGCTTATTGCTAATGTGCTACAAAGAAGAAATACAGTCTACTTCAAAATCTCCTCCTTTTTTGAAGATGTTTAAAAAACTAGCTTTTAACTATAACTTTCATTGTTTTCAAACTTTTGGAAATAAGGCGGTTCAATATTGTATGTATTTCATCGTTTCATTTATATTTATAAAGATTAATATTATTAATGTAAGTTTAACTGTGGCAGTTTTAGTTGAATTACTTAAAAAGAGTCAAAATTAAAATTCCAATGTAGGGATGTTCTATGATCGTTCAAATTAAAAATATTTTGGTACATTTGCGAAATTAACTGACGATACTTAAAATACACGCAATGCAGATTGCGACCGATTTATATAGATACCTATAGAATGTTAAAGTAGACTTAATTATTTTCAGAATAATTTAAATATAGCAAGAAAATGACCCTCGTAAAGTAAAAAGGTAACAACTAAACGACATTGACGACCGGTGCTTTCACGCCGAGAATACGGAAAAATGCACCATCATTTTCCGAAAAAAAATCCGTCTACATTTTTTAACCGAGATATTATACAGGGTGGAGCGTCTTAAAAGGACAATGTATCCTTAAGAGTGTTGAATAAGCTGTATGGAAAGGTATATTATTATATATATATATATATATAAGCTAAAAGTATTTACGTAACGATGGCCTAATGGGTTCAAGCTGTTAAAAATGCTGTGTTAGGAAACTGTGATGTTATAATAAAACATACGGGTAAAGGATTTGTAAGTGCACCTAGGTTTAGGGGTTTACGGGCTAAATATGTCAGCTTACTGTTCTGAGATTGTTATTTGAAATATTATAAATAGAAATGTGTGGCTCTAGTTTTGGTTTTGGGAAAGCAAGATGAAATAATTTTAGTATTTTTATTGTGTCTGTATCTCTTACTTAATTACAATTTTAATCTCTTGATTGTGCAAATATTTAAATGTAAGATGTGTAAAATGTAACAGTAAAGTTAAAGAGATTTATCCTGGAATTGCCACACATCGTAACCGGGGACAGTGATAAAATGCCTAAGGCGTTAGACTTACGATGAAGAGGTTACGACCTCGAACCCCACCCTAAATGCTAACGACCTGAACCCACTCTTAATACATTAATTTAAATTACGTGAAGCGGCTAATGAGGATATTATAATACACGTTACGAGTATCCTTAAATTAAAGAGTTATTTGTGAATATAGACAAAAGTCCTTTACAAGAACTTAGTCGATCTACGACTTCAACTTTACGATTTTTGCGTAGCGACTTGGGTCTGTACTCGTATAAAATCCAATGGACCCAGTCTGTACTTCTTTCAGCACAAAACTGTCATTGCTATAACAGTCAACGGTAATCGCTACAGATCGATGATAAGTAACTTCTTATGGCCTAAATTAGATAAAATGGATGGACGGCGGAGACGTGAACAAGTCACTAGTTTTTATTCATCTAGATTTCTTCTTTTGGGGCTACCCTAAATCGTAGTTTAAAATTAGATCTCCAGAATACGTTCCTTCTACTAAGCTAAGCCGCGGCGAACATTTAAAGGACATTATATGTATTCCATATTTAAAGCCATAATGTTATGTTTCGAATAAATAAAATGGGTGGATATCTCACACAGAACTTGTTTTATTGACAATTAAAGATCAAGCGTCCCTACTGAAAGTTCTGTTATTAAACTTTTTACCTAAAGATGATACTAGAAAAATACTTCCTGCATAAACGTATCATTTTAATTAGAAACAATAAGTGTTTGCTTTTGTGTAAGTCCAGCATTGCATTCAAACATGTATTGTGTATCATGAAACACAGTTTGCATGTGTTGTTACTGCGTAATTTATGAAAGAGCTTAGGTTACTTTTATGATTTACATGTGTATGTTAATTATAGGGACAAGCATTGTGTTTTATGTTTTTATAACATTTTACATTAGAAACTTGTTTGTATAGAATAGAAGAAACTGCTAATATAATTATTAAAATAAAACTTGTCTGCCAGTATTTTTAAGAATAAATAATATACACAAAACAACTATTTACATTATATGTATGTAGGTCACAATTGCGAATTGTGATTTTCTTTATTCGCTACGGCCAAGATTGAAAAATCAGGGATGGTTCACAATTTTACAGCTGATGAAACCGGCTAGATTATGAACCCTGCAGGTTTTTTCATCGTTTTTTTTTTGTAGAGAAAATGTTTATCCTGTTACATATTCATAAACAACGCAGTATCAATTTGAATTATATATTTTTTCCGTGGTGTTAAATACCACCTACTACGTTTTAATTCGTTTTCTTTTACGAAATATTAGCTTTATCGGTAGGTTGGTTTAATTTGTCAGTTTCAAAATAAGATTTTTGGAGTGAAACTTCTTTAGAATCGTTGTGATTTGAAAATTTGATGAAACGAAAAAGCGACACTAAAAAGAGACAAACATTCATAATACAGATATTCATACAGTGTTTCCTACAATCTTTGTCTTTGCGTGCTTGCGTACTAAAAGCCTTCAGAAAATGCATCATAGCCAACGTGGTGTATAATTTTTGTGCATTTGTGTATTAAAATTCGTTGGTTAATTAATTTATGTCAATTATTCAACACATTTGTGTTAATTTGACCAATAACTTTTATATAAATTATCTAAAATTAAATTTATTAACATTAGTAAATTATTTGTGTTGATTTTACTTTTCTCTCATTCTTCTATTTCTATTTTATTCTATTTTTTTAAAAGACAACTCCCGCATTAGGAATGATTCCTGTGTCGCGGGGAACTTTACAAACATACAAATAACGGACACAAAGAACACCCAGACTCGGGTGGGAATCGAACGGTTCAATCTCAGAAGATCCATTGGCCAGATCCATAATGGATCTACCCACGACTTATGGCATAGCAGTCAGGGTCACTAACCACTAGCCCAACAGGCCAGTCGAAACAGCAACTATTCTGAAGTTTCACTTCTGCCGTGTGTGAATTGCACCCACACACACTTTTTTTTTTATTTATTTAAAAGTCACGAATTTTTCGAAAACTGTCAGCAGTGGCAATTATGACCACATCTTTCTGTAACGCCTTTTAAATATAAAAATGTAATGATACAGCGTAATGACACTATTCTTGTTGGAGGTGGACTTTGGTTCTCATAATATAGGCATCTTCTACATTTCATCTCCTCTTCATCAATCATACCGAAGCCCAAATTTGTCGTAGGACGAATATAAGATTTAGTACCCTACTACCGTATTCTTTTCTCAAATTTTTACTTTGGCGTTTTGAAATATCACTGTCTATTTATAAATCGAGGGTTAAAAAGTGTTTTATGAAATATTTTTAAAAATTTTATCCGCAATCCTAATTGAAAGGCTATCTGAAAAAAAAATAATACAAAGCGCATACCGCGTGATACAAGTAAATACCTGCTATATAACATAGCACAGTATACAGCTGTATAGTATCTAAGGAATCACGGAGAATAATGCCAGTGGCCCAATCAGCGCCTACTTCCAAAGTCGCAAAATCTATAACACGTCATTTGCCAATCTTAAAAATCAATCTTTAACCTACTGTAGCAAAATTTATCACTACATTTTATAACATTAAGTTAACCGCTGTGTCTTA
Organism: Euplagia quadripunctaria; assembly: GCA_963859945.1. Taxonomy (NCBI): domain Eukaryota; kingdom Metazoa; phylum Arthropoda; class Insecta; order Lepidoptera; family Erebidae; genus Euplagia; species Euplagia quadripunctaria. Next base: position 12,771,815 of record OY982567.1, read on the forward strand.
TTGTCTTTCTGTGTGGCTGTCTGAAGGCGATAAACGCCAAAAGTACCGAACAGATTTTCATACAGTTTTCATCAACGGATAGAGTGTGATCACTCTCGAGGAAGGTTTAGATAGACATATATATTATGTCTTCCAACCAATTATAAAACCAATTACCAATTTATAAACCAACTAACTTTTAGAACTCTGCATTTTGACTGTTAATTTAAGAATAGCATTAAAATTTCAAAATGCAATTTCTTTAAAAACATGTTCCAAAATGAAGGGTTGTATATTAGTGTAGTAAGTATTTTAAGTGTACGAAGTCGTATAAAAACCAAAACCAGACTGTAAGTAAATAACACTTCTTTCACAGTATGTTTGTTTCCACGGACAAATAAACGTAGGAGTTCTTATGAAATTGCGACTTTAAAATAACTTTTTACGAATTTTGTATTAAAATAGCGCATTATTTATATAGCATTACTCTAGTCAACTGAACTATCTGGTGTGGTGCCTGATTACAAATGTATAATATATATTTAAAAAATATGAATACCTCTCACGGTTTTTATTCTGTTATCTCATTACAACAAAATCTCTCTCTCTCTCTCTCTCTCCTTCTTATGTCTGTTGGGATCTTTTGCTAGGTCTTATAGAAGGTTACTTTGGCCTTTATTCCAGAAAAGTTGCAAAGCAAGAATTCTTATGTCACCTCATCTAGGACCTCACCATAATTATCTATTTTTCTTTTCCTTTAACAAGCATTATCTAACAAGTTGTTTTTTTATTAATCTTTGCAAGCCTTTAGTGAATGAAAATCTGGATTTATTTATTGTCTGTGGTCTGAGTACAATTAAGGGAGAAGTAGCTCCTAAGGAGTTCCTTTTTAAGGTGGCAAAGTTACGTTGGATGAAGTGTCTTAGTCTAATAGGAGTTCTATGTTACACAACGATGAGAATAAAAGATAAACACAAAGACCTTCTGGATAAGTCGAGCCTACCGAAAGGAGCAAAAGAAGCACCAGCAAAGACCCATGAGCTATGACGATTACCTGGAGTTACACATAAGCGATACTAGAAATGGTTGCGTCACGTTTTGCGAAAATCATATAGTGACGAAATTTTCATCACCACAAGCGCACAGACACACACAAGCACAAGAAGGAAGCCAAAGGTACACCAAAAACTGTGTCTTTGAGTAAAGTCCAAAAGAACATTAGCAATATGTTTACTACTAATTCAAATGACATCACAAAATGTGGAAAGCTGTCCTAATAAAGCGTGAAAGGGGAAAAAAGCAGCATTTTAATTTATTTTTTTTGTTTTAAAAAAGACAATTCCCGCATTAGGAATATTCCTGTGTCGTGGGGGACTTCACAACTATATAAACCACGGACACAAAGAACCCAGACACCCAGACTCGGGACAACTATTTGTGGTTCACACAAATTTTTGCCCGTGTGGGATTTGAACCTACAACACTCGGCGTGGCGTAGTGGCGAGATGACCACTCAAACCATTGCACCATCCGCGCAGTAAAAAGCATTATCTAACAACTTTATATAAAGCTTATTTTTCACACAATTTGATTAAGAAAAATAAAAATAATATGATTGAATAACATATTGTATATTTCAATGACAGGTACGCCAACGCTGCATCGCCGTATGTTTACAAACCCAAGACCAGAGAAATACTATTACATCTTTTGTTAGAACACAAAAACTGACAAAAACAGAATGAATTCTCATCGGTACAATGCGTATTAAAGGGACAAATCGTAAGGGCGACGCAAGGAAACGATTTAATTTAATCTCGGCCCGGGAACGTGGAATTAATTTCGTTATTTGGACATTTTTTAGGAGGGGAGCTGAAAAATGGACGAACAAAAATATAAGCTACAATTTTTCAGCGTCAAATTTTGCCTTTGAAAAGTTAAATTATATAAATTAATTTTTTAAGGGTGACGCCCTTGATGTAAATAAGTTTTTGATTTTGAGCGAGTCTAGCCTATGGTGTTGAATATTTTATACAACGAAATAACATCTTTAATATTCAGATAGACTATTCTTACACACACATAACTACAAACGAGTTACACTATCACTATATTTGGGTGGAAGTAGCTAATGAATAATGAAAAGAGACCTAGTAAAAATAATAAGATTCGTGACTTAGCAATTTTCTTCTACGGCATGGGCACTACATAGAAACTACTATTAATTAATATTCTTCTAGAAACGTCTGTTATAGTGTACAGAGTCATCAAAATATGTCTTGTTACTTTTGCGTTTATGATCAAAACATTGTTACTTCTCGCTGGTTCGTTTCTTTTTTGGTTTGTTGTACCAAACTGTAGCTCGTACAAATAATAAAAATAACAAATAACTGCACGAATTGGATTCAATGGGATAAATGTTGTGTGTTGAGTATTAGTGAAGGAAATTTCAGCTCGGAAATATTTCTGTCACCAACAGTAGTCATTACTAATAAGTTAACTAGCTTTAGCCCTCGGCTGTCTGATCCCAAAATAGGCAGAGCCTGTACTATGGTAACCAGACTGCTGATAAACATACTTACATACCTCCAAATACATACATATTATAGATAAATTACACCCAGACACGGAACAAATGATCATGCTCGTCACCAAATTATTTGTCCTCGGTGGGAATCGAACCCACAACCTCTGGCTCAGCAGTCAGGGTCACTAACCTCTGAACGAAAAGTACCCTTATACCCTTATATCCTATATTATGTCCTTTTTCTCTGTACGCTTTCAAGACTTAACTACTCATTCCGCAATCAAAAAACGATTCGTTTTGCTTACGGACGGTAAAATGGCGTTTCAACGAAAATTTTACCGTCGCGAACGCCTTACCAATCGATCATCATGAAATTTTGTATACACGTTATCTGGGGGGCAACATCTATGCATAACTTGCGTGAAAACGTAACAAAGAAATTAACAAACTCACATATATTATGTATTTATAATGTTAGTTGGTAAAACCATCTAATAATCACATATATATATAAACATGCTCATTCAGGAAATCATTGTGTCTTTAAGTATTAAAACATAGACGAACCATTATCTATCCACCTTCGTTAGCTTTTTATTTATTAATTTTGGTATTTCTGCGACTTATTGGAATTTTATCACACTCCAATTTTGCGGTGTTTTTCGATAACGGGATACAAGACAGGAGATAAGTGTTATACATTTTCTCAATTGGAGTTAATATTACTTTAGCCACACCCTAGAATCAAAAATAGAATAGGTGTTACTAGTACCAAAATTCAGCAAATATCTTCTTATTTATTTTAAATAGTTTCGATCTCAACACAGAATTACCGCAACATTAGGAAGTCATACAACATTACACGTACTCCCGCAATTAATGGAAAATGTTTAGTAAATGTATGTACAAAATAATGACTGGCCTGTTGGCCTAGTGGTTAGTGACCCTGACTGCTATGCCATTGGTCGTGGGTTCGATTCCCACCCAAGTCTGGGTGTTCTTTGTGTGCGTTGTTTGTATGTTTGTAAAGTCGGGAGTTGTCTTTAAAAAAAAAATATTATTATTATTATTTTTGGATACATTTTTTTTTTCAGTTGTATAATGTTAGTTGACAATTTCTGATATAAACCGTTTAGTGTTCACTATAATTCTTATTTAAAGGTCAGTCTATGGACGAGTAATAAACATAGAAATAACCACTCGTAAAGTTGACTATGAACAATCTCTATGGAGAAATATTTTTAAGGTCCTTTAGGATCTTTAAAGTATTTTCAAGTACTATATTTTATTATCTAAGAGTATATAAAATAGTGTAGAAATATTTTTGTTTGTACTGCACTTCTGTTTACTGTGGATAAGAAGGCATGCTTGCTAATTTCCATTTAATAGTATATAATAGGATATACCTTTTGATTATGTAACATTTCTAGCTGTCCTTCTTGGATAGCTCGTGGAAGTAGGCTATTATTTTAAAGACAACGAGGAATTTTACAAATTTTATTAAGAAAATTTATATTATTAAAGAAAACAAAAACAATTAGCGGAGAGAAGAGGGAACAAGTAAGTAGAGTAAGGTAAAAAAAACCAAAAAAGGAGGTAAGACAATATTTGCTAGGTCGGGGTAAGTTGCCTGTATAAGAACAGAAATGCACTATGCGACCGTGGTTGATAAACTAACCTGGGAACTAGATGAATGATTTTGTGGGAGAGCCATGCTTCGGCACGTATGGGCCGGCTTGGCTCCGCTCGTTACCATGGCCTCACAGAAAACCGGCAGTGAAGCAATGCTTTCATTGCATTTCCTCGCGTGAGTGAGGTCACCGGAGGCCCTAACCCTTCCCTCTCCCTTATTCCCGTCCTTCCCCTCTCCTCCCTTTTCTCACTCTTCCCCCTCCCCCATCTTCTCCTACTCCTACCTTAAAGGGCGGCAACGCACTTGTGACTCTAAATTGCAGGTGCCCATGGGCGGCGGTAGTCATTTACCATCAGGTGACCCGTCTGCTCGTTTGCCCCCTATAGCATAAAAAAGAAAAAAGAAAAATGTCGTTTAACTTTACATGCTCAAAAAAAAAAAGAGTCTTTTACTCAATGGTTCTACCTATAGCGTTGCGTATTTGTCAGTAATTAAATATATAAAGAAAATTTAAAAGTTTAGTAAATCTTAAGTATTTTTATAAGTTTCCTTATACCATTCCTAGACAATGATACAGTGTGATATATTTTATCACCAAGTAGTAAAGAAAATTAAAAATGAATGTTACGACTATTTTTCTCACTTTCTATTTGAATTTCTATGGAAGTAGGACATTATCTGAACTCAATTAAACACTTTAGTTACAGCGGTGGGCACACCTGCAACTCTAGGAAGGTATTTCTATTTCCTCAAGCTATTTCTATTTCCAATATTAAATTTAAATAAAAATAGATGTGGTGAATCAAGTGATACTAAACAACAATAATTACATTGACACACACAAATGAATAATATAATTGATTTTATTTAAACCAAAACAGCAGGTAAATATTACGTAAATCTTATAGTATTTTTATAGTCGCTAATTAATATAAAAAAAACAATGGAACACAAAGAAAACAAACCAAAAAAATATAGTATCACTTCACTTATGATTAACTTAACTAACGTATGATATAATAAATGATACAAAGTAGTAATATTGGTCTAGATCGTGAGTCGGTAAAGATGACATAAGAAGGTTATTTATGGAACCTTAGTACTGAAGTGAAGAGGTGGTAACAATGTCATCTCATAAACGGTTTTTGCGATTGTACGATTTGCCGAATTATTTCTTTTTATGAAAATGAATAGTCTAACTGACACATAATTTAGTTTCGGTATAAAATATTTTTTTTTGATAACTGAATTAGTTTAATGAATGGCCGAAATGCAGAGATTCATAATGTTGATTCGATTGAATTACTCATTTCAAATAGGGTTTAGAATTCTATAATTACTTTAACACATCTTACGTTTACAAGGACTATAAAGTTTATTACCTCCATAAATTATATAATACTCTGTAATTAAAACTGCAAAACAACGAAACAAGCTCACACAAACTACCTAATTTAACCTCACAATAGGGGTCACCTCTAATAATAATTAACCTAATTTTATGAAGCATTCAAATTTAAACTATTTGCCTTTGAGATAAGCTGTAAAGTTGCAAGTAAGTAGTTTAAGTTAGTAATGACAGGGCACTGAGCGCAAGCCAAATTACCGTGTTCCTGCTACCTCATTAAAGTTTGAAAAATGTTATAGATTTGTAACGACTTTAATCACGTTTGATAAACTGTCAAATCTGTTAAAGAATGGCAACAACTAATCTAGCTTTGGTATTCACCACAGTTGGCTATAGTTATGTTTGTAATAACTGGTATTTTATTATTCACTACAATTGACACGTACTAATAAATTAATCAATGGAAAGTCTCAATCAATGCTATAATTGCCAACCAGTTTGTATTTTACGATATATTGTGAATATCATATTCGTCGTGGTAGTGTTGAAGGTCTAAGAAGTTGTAGTTGTGCATACAACTTTGGCAGTTCTAGTAAAGACTGTTAGAGCGAATTTAATGCTAGCTGCTGTGCTTTTCTTTTTATCCACCCCCTAAATATAATAGAAAGAGACATCTATTCCAAAACATTTGTGGTGGTCTCAAAGGTCCAAAAAGGTAAAATTGAGTACAATTTGACCTATGGCAAATACCTAAATTTGACCTAACTACAAATAACACCAGGGCCAGATGTATGGTAACATCTGGCCCTGGTGTTATTTGTGGTTGATTGGGTTAATTTAACGTTAAAGTTTAAAAAGTAATAATAGAGTTTCTTTGAAGTTGCTTACGTACTGCTTTTTCTAATTCTTCCCCTGAAATGTGCCTGAAAACGGACAGATGAAAATAATACCCTACTCGGTGTAATAGATGGGGTCTGGGACTAAAATAGTAATACAATTTAATTAACCATTACAATACTTAATAGCGTTTCTTTAAGGATGTTTTAACATATCTCCTTTTAAAATTTATCAACGGATTAGTCACTAGTAACATAATTAACCTTTACACTATTTCCGGCAAAAGCTATAAACAGTTATTAAGATATCACCCCCTTGTACTTGCCAAACATCCCAGTGCGGGGGACAAATAAATAAAGGAAGTCACTAGAACAGAAAGCTAGACACAGCACATGAATAAATCATTAGCGTTTGCGTGTACTACTCCAGGCAATAGGTCTAATGTCACTGAAATCACAGTGATTTACCTGAGGATTTATCTTCTGTTGTTGCTATACCAAGAACTCGGTATTTGTTTTATTAAAAAATAGGGGCAAACTATAATATATGATAAAACTGTTAACTATGAACAATAATGAATTAGTAGTACATTGTTTTGACTAGTTATACCTATTGGTCGGTCTGACATTGGTGGGATGATAAAGAATCTAGGCATGCATTATAAGTTGACAACGATCACTTGAGTGCGGATTGAGGAACGTAAAATATAGCAGTTACTGTTATTTAGTAATTTTGATAGCTTAGAGCAATAGCGATGAGATTGTTGCTAACACTTCCATAGCGTTCTATCATCGACTGGGTTTTAACATGTTTTGGTCAACATTGATGTGGCTATTTATGTATCAATATTGATATGAAAATCAATACATTAAAGTTTTCAAAACTGATTGAGTAAAAATTTAAGAACTTCATTTTATACTAGCTGTTGCCCGCGAAATATTTCCGGGATAAAAAATAGCACATGTGCTATTCCAGACAATAATCTATCTCTGTGCCTAATTTCATCCAGATCCAGACGTTTTCGCGTGAAAGAGTAACCTCTATACACCCTGACAAACATTCACCTTTGTAATATATAATAAGTAAGATCATTTCTTACTTTTTATAATGCAGAAACAGAAGATAAAACTTATGTTACGATATAATAAGAAAAGTTGAGATAAAACGCCTGATATTTAAAACCAGTTGAAAGTTAGCGTAGTGGATATAAGCGCCGACCGAAACCACAGAATGTTACTGGACGAGAACCGTTTTTTTGCAATAGTGGGACGCAAACCTTTGCTATTTTAAATCAGAAAAAGTTTTCTCGGCGTGATTTATGTATTTTTGAAATTTAAAATGGTACTGTACTCATTTTTATATGGCTGTAAGTTTCAAAATAATGTTTTCTATTATATTTATAACAGTTTCTCGAATGTACTCGTGTGTCTATTTCGAGGATACCCGACTATTTTCGAACCCCACTGAGGTCCTTTATAAAAGTGTAAAGCGATATGACACGTCGTTGTCATTCGCCGCGCTTAGGCTACCTTAAGAAATGATTCGTATACATTTTAGAATACAATCTGAGAGTGTCTAAACTTACCTAAATACCAACTTACATAAAAATCAACATTTCTCGCTTTTTTGTAAATTCTGAGAGTACCGTTAATAACATAATATTCCTAAAAAGTTTACGTTCCATGATATAATTATGTATTTATACGGGAATTAACGCGATCACGAAATAGGTATAACATACCTCTTTCTTTTTCTGTTTTCTTTCTTTTTTAAAAGACAACTCCCGCGTTAGGAATTACTCCTGTGTCGCAGGGGACTTTTCAAACATACAAACAACGGACACAAAGAACACCCAGACTCGGGTGGGAATCGAACCCACGACCTATGGCATAGCAGTCAGGGTCACTAACCACTAGACCAACAGGCCAGTCATTCAGACATTCAGGTAATTCAGAGGTAACCCTAGCCTACATGCTATATGACAAAAGAGTAGCGGATGAGATCGGCTCCGTGTTAAAGAAATACTCTAGTCCGACAGTATACACACCTGGCATAAAGATTTCTAAACATCGTGAGTACACCAAAGGATGTTTTGCCGTTACAAACTTCAGGTGTCTACAAAATAAACTGCAGCTGCGGTAGTTCCTACATAGGCCAAAACAAAGCAGACTATGGCTGAAAGGGTCAAAAAACATTTCGCTGATGTGAAAAACCGACAAATTAGGAAATTAGCGGTTCTAGAACATGCAATCAGTATCAATCACAGGATTGAATTTCACAGTACGCAAGTCCTCTCCACTGGAAATCGCTTTTACTCAAGTGTTGTACGTGAAGCGATTAAAAAAACATAAAACTTTCAATCGGGAAGATGGTTTCAAATAATGGAATCCAGTGATAAAAATTCATGCCACCACGCAGTGGGGTAAACACCAAAATAAAGACACATCGGTTTGCTTACAAAATAGGGACACTGGCAGTATAGTATGTGACAGTACATGGCGAAACAAAAATATTTAAAATATCGAAAATGTGCGGGTGCATGAAGAACCTTCTACCTCAAGATCTAGACGACGGAGGGCGTGCACCACTGAGACTGAGTCAGCCTGTGACCACGGCCAGTGCAACCTGGTCGAAACGTCAGGCAATTCAGACGTATGTAATACCTATTTCGTGATCGCATTAATTCCCGTATGAATACATAATTATACCATAAGATTTGACATAAAATTTTACAGTTACAACCATGAAACACATATACATGCATACAATTAAATAACAATTAATCATGTACGTGGTCGCAATCCATTGCCAGTTGGCATACTGCCAACCTTTAAGTCCATTGCCACATTGCATGCCGTTGCTGATTCAAAATAACAGACTAAAAAGTACGTAAAATCGTCTAGAGGCACACTAGGTCAGCAGTTTGCATGCAACCGACTCCAAAAAAGAATGAGGCTCTTATTTCGTCGGTTTTTTTAAGTATCTACACCGATCATGCCAAGATTTATAAGTTTAATATATTTTTTTGGTATTGGTCGTTGGAATTTCGATTAAAAAGCTTTGTTTATTTCCTGCCTGGTATTTTTTTTTATACAGTAAAATAATGTGTAAGTAACATGACACTTACATTTGATAATTAATTCAATGAAAAATAAATCCTTTAAAAAATGAAAATTGTAATAAATATTGGAAATAAATGTGTGTGTAAACACGTAATCTAAAGGCGGCTGGGGCCTAGAGCATAGGAATAAGTTCGTGAATTCGTCAAGTTAACAAAACATTTTGGCACAGAGAGGCACGATAATAGATTTCAAATCACTACATATTATGAAACAAAGTCCCCCGCCGCGTCTGTCTGTCTGTCTGTCGGTTCGCGATAAACGGAAAAACTACTGAACGGATTTTCATGCGGTTTTAGGAGTATAATTTGTACCCGTGCGAAGCCGGGGCTTTGCAGTTGCTAGTTTAGAATAAGACGCGAAGCTATACTTTTATCGTTTCAATGGTTTCACATATTATTCATGCTAACAAAGCCACTGCTACGTAGTCTAAGTAAGACTCCAAATTATTTCCCAAATCTTCAAACCTTTGACATGCGAGTTCACAAAGCACGCTTTGACCAATAAAACGTTAGTTTCTGAAGTACTAAAACTACAGAGCGTGTTTAGTTTTAGTTTTGAAGGGTCGTGATTTTTCTCTAGGGACCTCTTACACGACCCCCAAGATTTGCGAGGTCGTTTACTCCTCCAAAAGTTTTGAGTTCTGTTCTCCTTTAATGTTGTCTTACGACTTTAGTATAAGGCAACTAGCTCCTGAGTTTGCCTTAGGCTGAAGTAAATAATTTGCAGTTTTCTTGTATAACTATGTTGACAAACAAGCACATGACCCTTCGTATGGTAAGTGGTTCCCGCACCTTATAATCAACAGCAGGAATGCCACTTGTTGATGTGTCAACATTATAGAAGATCAACCAAAGTAAGACCTTAATGTTAGCTTAGTTATGCCTAGCAATAATTTTTAATGATCGAGACAATCTTTTAGCATTGTCGCCAATTCATATTATAAAATTATTTAAAGTTGGTAGTTTTGTGAATTGGTCCACTTCTAGATATGAAAACATTTAACTGTTACATACTGAAACAGCAAAAAGTAAACGCAGCACAAAAAACAAAGAAGGTTTCTTCAATAGGTCTATGGCAGTAATAGCTGTTCTTAGGTTAGCTAACTTCTCGTACCTGTAAAGTACGTGTTTGCCAAATATCAGTTTTTGGTTTAAAAAACAAAAGAATACCCTAAAGAACCAAATAACTTTTGAACACTTTCAGCAGTCGTTAAGGTTTCCATAAAAAACGCATTCAAATGTACAGTCCACAGTTCATCTGTTTTTTACTACGGCATACAGACGTGTTTGCCGTGTTCCCCACGAATAAGAAGAAAAAGCTGTTAATTGCATATCGTAGTAATAGAGTTCCGTAAGTAAATAAAGTTATATGTAGATAGTCCGTCTATCTCAGGAATCAATTCGCGAAGATTTTAAACCGACAAAAAAAGGAGCAGGTTATTTAAATATATTTTTTATGGATGTATGTAGCTCTCACTCCATTATTTATTAACCGATTTTGCTGATTCTTTTCTGGTTAGATATACCTCAAGGGTGGTCTCACGCCAAGAAAGTCATGGTTTAAAACTTTTTAGCAAAAAATTAAACCAACTAAAAAGCAAAAAAGTAAATAAACCTTTAAAGGGTTTATTTATTTTTTTAAGTCTCAAGACTTAAAAAAATAAAGTATTGAGCTTATTTAGAAGAAAGAAAATACGTTTATTCTGATACAACTCTGGTACACTTAATTATCAAATTCTAAACATAGAGATGGGTTTTAAGGAGATGTATCTAACTTAAATTTACAAGACGAGAAGTAGTCATCTCGGGTCGCACCAAACCTTTGCGCCGGGCACTGATTGGTGCCTGACGCTGGTTTTCAACTGGGCCCTATTAATTTTTTTTTAATGTGTGTATTTGTATGTGTGAGAGTGTGTGTGAGGATGTTGTGAGTGTGGTAATATTGTGTTTGAATCTACAGAGTACAGCTAAGTATATAAATATTATAACCTATCGAATATTATATTAACTTATTTTGGGTCTGCGACAAATAATAAAATGATTAATTACCTACGTAGAGCCTTCTCCATTTCTACGTAAATATTAAATTTAGATAATTAATCAGTTTGTTTGGCGCCGATTCTAAATTAGTTTATATTTATATATATTTGATGGTTCATGTTCGTGGGAGAGCCATCCTGTTCGTGGGAGAGCCATGCTTCGGCAGGTATGGGCTGGCTCGGCCGGAGTGAAAACCGGCAGTGAAGCAATAATTTAATTGTTTTTCGCCGAGTGAGTGAGGTTACCGGAAGCCCTAACCCTTCCCTCACCCATCTCCCCTCTTGGCCCCCCTTTCTCCCCTTCTCCTTGTCCCACCTTAAAGGCCAGCAACGCACTTATGACTCTGGAGTTGCAGGTGCCCATGGGCGGCGATAGTCATTTACCATCAGGTGACCCGTCTGCTCGTTTGCCCCCTTTACCATAAAAAATAAGCTCACCCAAGACTTAAAAGGTTTATTTGTTTTTTACTTTTTAGTTCATTTTTGTCGGTTTATTTTTTTTACTAAAAGTTTTTTATTGCCCGTCCATTCCAAAAGACAAACTTAGCTTTGCACTTCTCAAAATTCTCAGTCATTAACGACTTTTGGATTTTTCCCTTTACTTGTGCTCTGAAACCTTGCTTCTTACCATCACTATATGTCATTGAGAAGTACCCTATATATAGGTTTTCATTTATATGCGAAATCTTCAAATTTGGTCAAATCTGAGGTTGAAACTTATCTTTTGATTGCGTTGAATTAGAAGCTTAATTTTATTACAGCTTCGAGGGATTGCAAATACGTATTTGATATTAATTTCAACTTGATACATATCCGGATTTTTGAGAAAAAGGGTCTTGACAGACAGACAGACAGACAGACGGACGGACAACGAAGTGATCCTAAGGGATTCCTTTTAAAGAACGGAACCCTAAAAAGGCAAAATAATCCAAATGTAAGAAAACATTGGGTGCATCCTATTTTAGGTCGTCAAAAAGAATGTGGTGAATTTCACACGTTATATAAAGAACTTCTAAATGACGAAAAGTAGTTTGAAAAATATTTCCGTGTGAAACTAAGACATTTGATATACTTATTGTTGTCTATTTTATGAAACCAACTCAAACGCCAAGATAAAGACACACACGCGGGGAAGCATTACGCCATTCAAAAGACTGGCCGTAACTATAAGGTAAGTAATGGTTAGAGTCGCTAAGGGGCGGCAAAATCTAGATCTTCTAGACTTGAGTTACATTATTGTATTATAATTTTAATTTATTACCACATATCTCGCTCCAGTCCTGCAAAGATTTGCATTTGTCTTTCAAGAGTTTTGTCCCACAAGACCTCCGTCTCTTCTATTAACGAAATTAATGCTTCTTTAGATATCGTACAAATGCAACGGGAATGTGTCGCAGCATAAAAGGAAAGATGACAAACTAGCAACGTGGAGGTGACACGGGCGCTGAGTGTAGACTGCGCAGTGCCTGCGCGGCGGCGTACGCGGTGTTTTTGGAAATATTTCAAAATAAACGTTATGTAATGTAGACTGGCCTGTTGGTCTAGTGGTTAGTGACCCTGACTACTAAGCCAGAGGTCGTGGGTTCAATTCCCACCCAGGACAAATAATTGTGTGATGAGCACGATAATTTATTCTGTGTCTGCGTGTAATTTATCTATGATATGTATGTATTTAAAAATATATAAGTATGTTTATCAGCAGTCTGGTTACCATAGTACAGGCTCTGCCTAGTTTGGGATCAGAAGGCCGCGTGTGAGATGTGTGAAGCTTTAAAAAAAAAAAAATTAGCAGAGAACCCAAAGTTGCAATAACCTTTGGCAGAATACGCCAACGCACCGAAACCACGCGTGTAGAAAACGTGTTCGTCTGTACGGGCCCCCATAAGAACCTTGTCCTTTCGTAAATATGTTTTGGTAAGAGTAACATACAACGTCATATTTTTAAGCATTTATATTCAAACTGGTTTTGTAAACCGAGGAAGCCTATATTCATTGATCAGAGATTTTCTCTTCAAAATTCCGCTCCGTCTAAATTGGTACCTCACCTTTATCATATTTCAATACACTCTTTTCCTTCAGGAAACGAAACTATGGTTTCATATTATACATTTCGGCTTTATTACCTTTTTTATGTGTAATATATGAAACCTTCCAAATATCTTACCTTACATCACTCAGTCAATTGCAAAGGGATGTAATACATAGGGAGGAATAAAGAACTCGATTAAATGGATTAATAAGGGATTGGTTTTTTTTTCTTTTTGTTTGTTGGAAGGGAGGAGAATGTTTGTTAGTTCTTTGTTGAGATTACTTGAGCTTTTATGTATTCTATTCGTTATTTCAAACTCATTATAAAATACTCTATTTAAATCTGTCTGTCTTATTTTATCTAAAAAGCAACTGTTGTATAAGATTGTGTTAATAAACAAAACTACAGCACAAAATACAACATACTTTATTATTATGTTATTAAATTTAAGAATGTATAACAAATCCAATGCAAATGTAGTTCCGCATTTCACTAGATGGCGTTGTGCCGTTTGGCTGAATGTCGGTGTTAAGAGTCTCCGCGAAATAATGACCTCAGATGTGAACTTAAATTGTTTGTTCGCCAATATACGCATTCAGATAGTAGTCGTGGTATTATTGCTCACTACTATATCTTAAACGCTCTGGGCCTGTACTGAGTATTTTGTATAACTGTATTTTGATTTTTAATTTACAAACCTGTTTATTTGAGGGGTTGGTAGAGTCGTAGTCCACTCACATCGCGACACGAGTTACGCTTTTGGTCAACTATTTCCACCTATTGGACATGTTTCCAGATTCTTACTGATATGAGATGTTTCTCACAGAAAACTCTCAATATTTTAATTGTAAAACTATGTAAAGCCTAATCACTGAATTGATTAGTATAATATTATCCAAGCGGGTTAACTGTGTACTACTGGATTACTATACATTTTTAAATAATTTTCATCCTGGTTTTGAGTTTCTATGTAACACTTTAATGAAGTTCAATGTAACTAATTTCCATATTAAAGAAGTTTTAAACGTAATGCAGTCGGCGCATTATTTATCTTCTATTAACCCACTTACATTATAAATACATTATAATTCATGTGATGTCATTATTAGAACCACATCTTACATATTTTATGTGCTCTGTCCTTATTTATGCAGACGAAATTCGGTATGAACGAGGGATTACTTAGGAATTAGCAGCCATACTCACGTTCAGTAGTCGTTCTGAGCATTACTCTGCGAATACCATATATTTAAGTCCGGAATTGTGTGGGAAAGTGTTAACTTCTATCCTAAACGTATGATTTGCCGTAGTCCATACTAGTATGTTTCCCGATTACGAAAGATTATCCTCTTCTCCGGTTAGCAGTGCTATTAGAAAGGCAGAAGAAAAGAAAAAAAAAACAGTCAGTCGTAGGACTGCACATCGGAAGTGAAAATATAACTTCACAATGTATTTGCATATACATACATACACACATCTGTATATATATAATTAGGTTAAAAATAAAAGTAGGTAATGACATATCTAAATGTATACGTAAGGTACACTGGAAGTTTTGCGCTCCTGGCCGCTCATAAATGTTTGAATTTCGAATGTTATATTTTTTAAATATAAGAAACTCGGCTTCGTCTTACGAATTTTATTTATTTAAATCTTCATTCACAATATGTACAAAGGCGGACTTAATGCCACGTCACGTTAATGTCACGTGTCCTGACGCGAGTTTAACATTTTTTTACCCATCCCAAAAAGTGCACAACGCCATAAAAGAAGTTTTCACTTCAAAAAACTTCAGATCACTCTTAGGTAACATATATAGAATACAGGTTTTGACATTCAATTTACGATTTATTATTATTATTTAAAGTATTATTGCGTTCCAAAACTGGCATCGCTGATGTTGTTTGTAGTGGTGACAGCCAGGCTAAAGTGGTACTGGGCGGGACACGTCTGTCGAATGGAGCCATTCCGATGGGCGAAAACAGCCACGGAGTGGATACCTGGAGGTGGTCGGCGACGGCGAGGTAGGCCAAGGATGAGATGGAGGGACGATCTCGACACTTATTTAAACTTGTGGCCTAGGGTGGCCGAGGACCGAGAGGAGTGGAAGCATAGGGGGGAGGCCTTTGCCCAGCAGTGGGACACGTGCGAGGCTAACAAAAAAAAAAAAAGTATTAGAAAACAAACCTAAAAATTATGATGTAGCGCATCACATTATTACACGGGTCTACTCTATGACGCTAAGATATCACTACACCTTCCTAACGTACCACTTTGTATAAGTATTATACAAATATTCGCTTTGGCAGTGCACTATGAATACCATTGGTCTAATAAGGTGTTAACATACACCATGAAATCTGTTCACCAATTTAGTTATTAAAAAAATCTACCAAGACAAGCGAATATTACTATACTATTACTACATCATACAAAGAAAGAAACTTACAAACATGAGTGACGTAAACGTCTTAAAATTCTGAAATTGTATTTCAGCTTACAGAATTAGATTTTTGTACCTAATCGGTAAGAATACTCCGATAACGTTTGGAGTACCGTTTAAATTAGGTTTTAGGTTTTAAATTCTTCAATACGTTTCGATTGCCGACGTAAGAGTATGTACCTCTATCGATTTTTTGAAAGCTATATAAATAATCATCAATACAAATAAATTAAATTGAAGTGTCTGTTTGTAATGTCAAAGTAATAGTTTTTTTTAAGCTCATACAGTTATTTGCACGATATCTACGCGTAAAATTTTTTATTTTTTATTTTTGTCTGTCTGTCAGATTTCCACGGGACTTTCACTGGCAGATAGCTGGTGGTATAAGGAGTAACTTGGGCTACTCTCATTTTGGAAAAAAAATTAGGGTTCCGCGCAAAATATATACATATGTACACGCGAGCGAAGCCGCGCGGGAACTGCTAGTCTGAAATAAAATAAATAATATTCCCAATTTATATCACTTGAAGGGTTTAATATCCAATAATAAAATATCCTTTAGCTTAAATGTATTGTATGTAACATCAAGAATATCACGCGTCCTTTGTGAAGTATTTTTATCAGCTCTTTCAACTAAGCTATTGTACCAAGATCCGAGACATGTGCTTTTAATACTGGTCCGTTACACTGGATAGCCGAGTGCGGACGCATGTTTACACGTGTCTTATGACGGGTAGATAAGTCGACGATCGCCCCATGTAAGTAACTACACTCGCAAAGAATAAGCGTAGTATATACCCGTCCAAAGAATAATACATATATATCTAACTTGTGGAGATGGCAACTCAAATTCTAAGAAATATAACGGTAAAGCTGCTGCTTTACCGTTATTACTGTGCTGTACTGTACTCAATATAAAGCAATTCTTATTCGTCTGGTAATTATCAAGTATTAATAATAATAAATGAAATCGATTATCTTTAGTTTTCTAAGAAAATATGCTTGACTGTATTTAGAAGACTTGGAAACAATATACAACATATATTATGTATAATTGGGTAGTTGCTTATGTTTAAAATAAATTATTTCATAGTTTTAATGAAGTAATTTATATGACAATTTGAAAAATTGGATTTACTGTTTTGTTTGTTATTATTTTCGCGTTTGTTTTTATTTTTAAATGTAAATCTAAGCATTAGAAAAATGCTTTGACATAGCTAACTATGACGTCAAAGTTGTTATATTTTATAAACTGGTTATTTATTTGGGTGGCCGTGAGTTTGTTTACCTTACTTAACAGTAAAAAAAAGAAGCACTACGCCAGTACTTCTGTTTGCAGCAGTTTACCATAGAGTGTAAGTGCTGATGGTTTCAATTCAAACATAAACCTGGTGTGCCATACTGCTTTACACTTAGTTAGTTTAGTAAAAAAGTTATGGTAATTAATAGTAAAATAAAAATGCGTAACGCTCAGTTTGTATAATAGGGTAACCCTATTTTTATATCTGACAGACTATTTTGGTTGCTAAACATAGAAGAAATATTTTCATGATTTTGAAACATAAAGGCTTTTATTGTAATAATTGTCAATTTCGATTATTGTTTCGTTATTTTAAAAGTTAATGTGCGTATTAGCACATTTTAATCACAACCAGTTCGATAATTATCACCGTCTTTAACAGTGACAGAAAACATCATGAGAATAATGTTTGGAGACTTGTCCATAATGTTTTTAAAGATCCGTGAAGGGCTTGCACAAGTTCAGTATGATGGATCCCCAAATAGTGTGCCGAACAGTGAGATAGTTAATCGATTCATAAAAATAAAATCTTCGCATCAAAAACTAATTAAACGTACTAAGCAGACCCATATTTTCCAGTTTCCTTCTTTTTGCTCGGGTACTACCAAAATAATTTTTTATACCCTAACCCGTTCTCTGAACAATATCCACCTTTTCTTTTATTTAAAGTAACAATAATTACCTAATTTCCTTAAAAAGATCTTAAAACTCGAAATTCTTTTTCACACTACTTTTGACATTTATTTATCTTCATATTCTTTGGGGAAAATCTGTAATATACATATAACATTAAAGCAACCTTTTTGCAAAATCTGACTGTAGCTTAAGAAAATTCCTTAAAATTTTCCATTCACAAGTATACCACGTATCGGTAAATAGGTACAGGAAAAATACAGAAAGCTACACATGTTTTGGTTGTTTAATATGCAAATTAGGGCCGTGTGATTATGTCATTTGGTTATTATCCCTTAATGCCTTGGAAATATGACGGTGTGGGGTGAATTATAATTAGATTTTGATGAAGAACAGTCTAGAATACTTATCTACATATTGGTGTATGGCTTCAATATGCCTTGTGAATTTTTTTTTTTTTGGTAAAACAAACTGTTTGCCACGCTTCCTTTTCCAGTGAATTTAAAGTGGCATTTCGTATTTTAGGAAAAAATAAAAGTGTGATTTATACATGATTATTCTGAGTGTACTGGGATACTGCGGTTGGTTAGTTAAGGCTTTGTAAAGTGGGCCATTTTATAAGTAAAGCAACCAAAAAATGATTGTACTTGTCTCAATACTGTCCTACAAAAATCAGGACAGGTTCATAACTTATACAAGCAAACCGTGGCCCTCCAAGCAGTAATAGGCAATTAAAATAGTTCGATTGTATGGAGTATTGGTGGAGGTGTCTCTGCTTTGCTCCAACCTACTCGTTATGCCACGTAATTTTATTTTATTGAATCTAGCGTTTCATTAACTTTCGTTTATTTAGTCCCATATAATACAAGGTGGGCCTATTAATTTTTTTTTTTGGAATGCAACTACGATGCAAGGCCCGAGAATCGAATCCGTATACGCTTGGTACATTGACAAGCCGCGACTATTGTCAAAGATTCAAAGTACGTAAGCGGTATAAAACTTTACATAGCTTTATAGATAAGTTTTGCTTCTGTACAAGTGTTCTACCGATTGTCTAATGAATTGCATTCTGTGAAATATTTTATGATGATGTTCAGGGCTAAAATCAGAAAAGTTGCGTACTACGTGAATTGATAAGAACTTTCTCAGACCGACGATTTTTAACCCCCGATGCAAAAACGACGGGTGTCTGCGTGTGTCTGTCTGTGGCATCGTAGCCCCCGAACGGATGAACCGATTTTGATTTTGTTTTTTTGTTTGAAAGGTGAATTAGTTGAGAGTGTTCTTAGCTATTTTTATATGAAAATCGGTCCAAGATGGCCGCTGCCACAAAATGGTGGATTACATATTTTTTCACAACTCGAGGGAGGGATTATGGGTATCAAATGAAAGGGCTTGACTAGTAGAATACTATGATAAATTTCAAATCCAAGATGACCGTTTATACTATTTTTATTATTTTATAGTTATTCTTAGAGACATTAGGGTTCGTTAAATAAGCTACAAAACAGTTTTAACAGGGTCAACAAAGTTTGAGTGACAACCATAGTATTGTAAAAGTCCCTAGGTTACAAAGACTGCTCACTAAAAATTGAACCGTATTATTGCTTTGGACCATAGTAGAATAAGGCAGAATAGTAAACAACAAGTGGTAACGCCATAACACTTATCCAAGATTTTTTATTTATTTTACTAAAAGTTTATTTTAAGTGGGTGCCGTAAGAGTAGGCTAAGGGACAAAAACCGGAAGATGGGCAGCAGCGTCTACCGGAAAACCGCAACATCCATTACTGTGTGTGCTCGTCAAACCGCCTTCCAGGCGAGGCAAGTATTTTCAACAAATCCAAATGATAACAAAAACAATGACCAGGAACTGAATCTCACTACGGCTATCTGG
This sequence comes from Euplagia quadripunctaria, assembly GCA_963859945.1. Classification (NCBI taxonomy): domain Eukaryota; kingdom Metazoa; phylum Arthropoda; class Insecta; order Lepidoptera; family Erebidae; genus Euplagia; species Euplagia quadripunctaria. The sequence continues at coordinate 12,791,601 of OY982567.1, forward strand.
CTACGGTAACGGTGGGAATAAGAGTATTTTAAAAACATGTTTTAAACAACAAAACATGTTTGAAATTGCAATATACCGAGTAAGATCACACTGCGGGGACTTAAAGTAAACCAACCAATGTTCAACCACCGCCACCACCATGGACTGAGTAAGTTGTGCATCCAACTAAATAGAGAATGTTATTTTACAATTTTGAAGAGATATTCTGACACAGGAAAAAATATTCAGTAGTAACCATGAGGATTCATCCAAAGCAAGTGCAGAGAAAATAAAACTTAATCAATAAATTACTAGATAAGTAATTGACAGGGATTAAACCCTATCGATACAATAAGTGCCATGCATCGTTGAGATAATTCAGTAGTCATAAGCTAATATGTTAAGATCTTGTAATCTTTATGATAATCAATTTTACATATCACCAATTTTGCACTAATTATTGTAATAATCATAATTTAATAAACATCAGGGAAAGTACACACAAATATACACACACACACGCACACCACGTGTGTGTGTGTGTTTGTCTGCATAAAAAATAAGCTGTGCTGGAACTTAGTCAGTTTATAGACTACAAATACTATTAGCGATCTATGATCTATAAACAGTTCTATTTGTCTGTGTGATTAAATTAGTTTCCTAACCTACGTGTAATAAGAATAGCAAACACAAAGAAACCCTGCAAACTTCACAAAAGTTTTACCTTTCTTCGCGTTCTCAAAAAAAATATGTGCTGATGCTGTTTACCGCACTCGACAAGAAGAAAAAACAGTTTACGATTTAATTTGTAGTTTAGCAGCGGTTTTTAATTTGAACCGGTTATAAGCTATTTGAGTTCCGGTGGTAAGCGCATTACAAAGTTACTAAGTACACTTTGTGCATTGCTACGCTGTAGCACCGTAGCCTTCTACGAGTTTAATACGTAGCGGACCGGTTCCTGTTTTAATTTCAAACTTTTACAGAAACTAATTAAGTTGTTATTCTTGAGGAACAAAACATTTGTGTTACTTATAATTTATAAATGAAATGTCTTGTTTAAGAAATAAAATTGGGTTCGAATAAAATATAAGGGCAAAATGTCATAATTTTAGGTTTGTTATAGCTATCTACTGAATATTTAAATCCGAATTGGTTGATGAACGGTGCTTGTTTCAAAGTGAATTCATGAGTAATTCGATTTAAACATTTCAGCTGTGAAAATTGGTAAGGCTTGATTTTTCGTACTATTCATGCTCGATGTTTTTTACTGAAATTTATTTTCAACCCACTGAAAAAAGGGATTTTACACTACTTCTTTGCCTGTGTCTAACAAAATATTTTCAAAGAAATTATTACCAGTAATAATATTTAGGTATATACTTTTTAAAACTATGTTTAGGGAGATCCCAAAAAATCAGGTGAAGTAAGGTTCCATAGTTAAAGATTTATGGAAGTTAGACCTTCCTGGTTTTTTTTTGTAAACTAAATATGTTTTTAATGATCCATTTTTTGGTAATTATAGCATTTACTGGTTTAAAAATGTAAACATTAAGGCCTTAGCCAAATATTAAGAATATTAATATTATAATTCCTATTTTATCTACTTAATTATGCATTTATACGGGAATTAACGCGATCACGAATAGGTATTACATACCTCTGAATTGCCTGACATTTCAACCAGTTTGCACTGGCCGTGGTCACAGGCTGACTGGCTCAGTGGTGCACGTCCTCCATAGTTGAAGTTGTGATGTAGAACGTTCCATACCTCGAAAGGAAAAAGCGGAACCCTTATAGGATCACTTTGTTGTCCGTCCGTCCGAGTGCCTGTCTGTCTATCACGACCCTTTTTTCAGGAACGCGTGAAGGTATCAAGCTGGAATTTATATCAAATACTCAAGTCTACTGTCCCTTAGAGCTGTGAAAAAATCAAACTTCTAAGCCAACGCAATCAAAAGATACAGCCGTTTATGCCGCAAATTTTCGCAAATTTTCGGCTCTCGCAAGGGAATCAAAACCTACAGGGTACTTCCCGTGAACTCAGAATCTTGAAATTTGGTACGAAGCAACGTCTTATAGCACAGATAAAGGAACAATTGCGAAAACTCTAAATTTTTAGTTACATCATATCATAAAAATATTTTTAATAATTTTAAACTTACTACCCCTTTCCCCATGAACGCGTAAAGGTATTAAATTGAAATTTATATCAAATGCTCAAGTCTATAATACCAATAAGCTGTATCAAAATCAAACTTCTATGTCAATGCAATCAAAAGAAACAGCAATTTAAACCGCATATTTTCAAACTCGCAACTACTCGCAAGGCAATCAAAACCTAAAGAGTACTTCCAGTCGACCTAGAATCTTGAAATTTGGCATGAAGCAATGTTTTATAGCACAGATAAAGGAAAAATTGTGAAAGTCGTTAATTTATTGTTATATCACATCAAAAAATAGTTTTTGTGATTACAAATTGTTGTATTGTTAACTTTGTCGTACATCGCAACCGCAAAGTTAAGTTTGTCTTTCGAAAAAGACGGGCAAAAGTTTTTGAGAATCGATACCCGAGATGGACGTTCTATCTACATACAAGTTTACGAAACCCTCGGTGTGCGAGTCAGACTCGCACTTCTCCGGTTTTTTTTTTATCACTGGATCATCTCACCATCTTCCCGATTGAAAGTTTTGTTTTTTAATTTCAATCGCTTCACGCACAACTCTTGAGTAAAAGTGACGTTCCGTCAAGTGATTGGTGCCCGCTTTGAGTGCACGTTCTGCAACCGCTGATTTGCATAATATTTATATTCATTACATAATAATTTATCGGTTCTTCACAGCAGCAATATGTTCTTTGACCCTTTAAGCAATAATCCGCTTTGTTTGGCCTATGTAGGAATTACTGCAGCTGCAATTTATTTTGTAGACACTTGGAGTTTGTAACGGCAAGATGTCCTTCAGTGTCCCCAGCATGTTTAAACCTTTATGGCTGGTGTGTATACTGTCGGAATGGAGTATTTCTTTAACACGGAACCAATCTTATCCATTACTCCTTTGACATATGGCATGTAGGCTGTTTGTCCGTTCACGTCTGGATGTTTGCGTCTCATTGTAGGATGCTTCCGTCTTCCATTCACCTGATACCCGTTACTTTTGAGTACCTCCTAAACTTGATCCAGTTCTCGCTCCAAATGTTCAAGTTACAAAGATCGTATGCTCTGTTCTTGAGTGAAGTCATAATAGATTGCAGGTGTCGGGGATGATGATGAGACGTGGCGTGCAGGTACACCTATATGTATGAGTAGGCTTGCGAAACACACAGTGCGACAAGGACCCATCTGATCTCGCGGTTATATATAATACATAACTAAGTCTATAATGGAACGCAAAAGTTTAAAAGTAACTATTAGATGTATTATTATGGTAGCAATAATTCTTTTTCTGCATGAGATAGGGCAGCTGCAGCTGCAGATATTTTCTCAAATTAGAGACCCTAAGTTGGATAGTATATTATTTCCTGCTACGTATTCAGGTTTTTTGCTGGTTCGGAGTAGGTGGTTTGATACTGTTGGCAATGCTCAAGCGACACCCTGGCGAGCCTGGGCAGGCACTGGTAACCACTTTGTATCAAGTGAAAAAGTGAGCGCAGCAAAACAATTTACTTTTCATCTGTTCATAAAATAAAATGAATGTCTGACTGTTTGACAGTTTTCTAAATAATGTTCGGACTGTCAAAAGAAAACGAATACAGAAAATTTAATAAGAGCAAAGTATACTAATAGTATATTGATGTAACGGTTACAACCTAATAAAGGATGCCATATTTTAATGAATTTCCCTAAAGCAAAAAACAATTTTACTCAAATCAAAGGTTTTATTGAGTACTGAACAGAAAGTTATCCTTTTAGACATCTTTCTCTTGGGTGTTTTCTCTTCCCCCGTTTCGGTTAATGCGAGTAAGTCTCGCACCTTAGGGATTCACACAAATTTAATGAAATTCATAAATTATATGTAATGTGCACCAAACATTGCTCTCCCAGTAGGAAATGGAAGGGAAACTAAATTTAAGAACAGTCTTGCATTTGCGGTTGAAAAAATGACCTAAAATACATTTTTTTATGATATAACTTTTTAGTTTTATCACTCGAAATTCCGAGTATTGATGTATACTTGCAGTGATATTTCCTACTTTTATCGTTTGATGACCTCAAAATATGTTTCTTGTTGAATAGGACCCTATTTCCTTTGACAGTGGTTCACTTTGAGAGTATCACAATTTAATATAAGATAAATGGCTAAATCAATTGCACGTGTAGAGTTTGGAGTTACTTAATGTTTACACCCCAAGGAACCTTAGATTTTAATATTTGATATGAATTCTAGTTTGATTTCTTTACCGGGTCTTAATAAAACAGTTTTGACCGACAAACAGATAAAAATAACAATGTGATCTAAGAAGAGAGTAATCTGGAAGTACCACTTCATTCTAGATTTAACCTAAAATCCTTTGTAACATTAGGCTGTCTCCCAAAATTGGTAGAAGTCCATTATATTATATTATCCTCGTTTCAGACCTTCTCCGAAAGATTACACTAAACGCTGCGACTGCCATTGTGAGGGTCTCAGGGCCCATTGTCGTTATTTTACCATATTTAATTAGGATTTCGCTCGAGTTTACTCAAGAAAAATTTGCCCTCGGGGCGTGTTTCAAGAGTATCTCCAATTCTTCTTGTTTTTATAAAAAATAATTTTATTTGGAAGTAAAAAATGTATTTACTTACAAATCAGACTATAATAAATACAAAAAAAAGAAATGTTTATACAAAGGTTCGAAAGGACTGATATTTGGTAAAAAAATTTAAACACAAACTACATACTATAAAAAACTTAGGAGGGTTTGTGTACTGTAAAAAGCTTAGCAAGTCTTCATTGTATGGAAAACCAGGAGAATATGAGCTCGGGAGCGGTGTTTTGTCTCTAATATGATAATGGTCCAAAGGCTTTCTTATACTACAAAGGTATTTAACAAAAAATCATCATTATATATTTAATCATTAATTTATTACCGTCTTTTGAAGTATCAATTAGCGTTGTCATAGCAACGCTAGTCTGCCCAGAGTATTTTACTCCAAGCTAACGATATGTGCTTTAGTATTATTATATAGTATCTTTAAGAACATTTTATCAATAATTAAAAGAGATGGGAAGACCGCGCATACCTATCATATTAATGTTGAATACCAGTTAACGCCATTTCTTAACGGACGTAGGGCTTTTTTATTAAAGAAATAATTATATACAAAAATTAAACATAAACATCTATTTGTTTATGTTTCATTTTTGTACATAGTTATTTCTTTACATAGCGTAATGATGACGTTTTATGGCTTACAGCTCTATAACTGTAAGCTATAAAACATCATCATTACGCTATGTTCAAACGAATTTCACAAAAAATATATTATTAAAACACTTTATATTTCTACCGAATGTGAAAGAAAAGGAATCCACATTGCATATACAAATACATTCAAATGTATGTATGCCCCAATTTCACAGCCAATTTGCAATAAAGGATCTTTGTAGTACAACCTTTTGCCCTTCGTTGATATTTCTGCACAAATTGAGCTGAAGCTCTTGAAAATATGTGATTTGTGAACCTCATTAATATGACACACTAGAATTTATGTTGAAATTTTGGGCACAAATGAACATTCATAACAATATATTTATTGAAAAAAGTGTTACAGCAGATTCATGCCCGAATTTAAGTCCGACCTTCATCCCAACAGAGAACCCCAAGTATCGGTAACCGACTTTAAAAAGCAGGAGATTCTCAATTCGACGGTTTACAATCAGTTTGCAAATGGCGAAAATATTGAAAAAAAAATTTGAATATTTTCGCCATTTGCAAACTAATTTCAATAATCTTTTTTAATTGAATTAGTTGTTCCCAAAGTTGGCCATATTTAAATTTGATGATTTGATTTAGGCGCATTGAAGTCGGTGATACTTAATAAAAAAAGTTAATTATTTATGATGGTGACTGGGATCGCCAGAGCTTCATCATGTGGGCCATGGACTTGCATGCAAATGTATTGTAGTTGTATAAAAGAGGAACTTTTATAAAAATAATTTATTACATATTCTTAACCTGTTACGCAAACTACATATATATATATATATATATATGTATATATATGTAGTTTATTTTTTATATGTATATTTTTTAGTTTTTATATTATAGAAGAAATTAATGAAAGCTGAAAATACAGTTTTTTACATCCGTAGACGTGAGGAATAAATCTGACTACTGAACTGACCTCAGAGTTAGAAATTCTGGGAGTTTTGTATCGACGCGTTGATACAATGGCATTTCACGGTCTGTAGAACATGCTAAAATTTTACCATATCTTATTGCCGGGAGTTTGGATATAATTTAAGAAGAAAATGCCTTTTATTCCCTCCGAGACCTCCGGACCATATTAGAATCAAACCACCGAAAGGACTTACTACAGTCACATATTTCATTGTAATTAAATTTCAATTGAAAAAAGACAAGTTCTCTTAGAAAAATTTCGCATTTTTGAAGCAACACTAGTAAAAAAACTGTCAGTCGTGCACGTCAAAAGTGAAAACACATACACATATACAGGTTGTAAGAAACACCGTACCGAATATTGAAATAGTGTATTCAGACCATCATTCTGAGTCGAAAATCATTGGAATGTTAAAAATGATATCACAATGAGTAAACAGAACATTTTACCTAAAAAAATTAACAAGTACTCCATAAGGCCAAAAACTGCAATGTAATCAATTAAACAACATTTATGCAATCAGCTGCTTCGACGGCGACGTACGTTTAAAGTCATTCACCGTACCACACAAAAAGAATACTGCGTACATTGCGTAGAGCCAAATGAAACTAATGAATGTAAATCCTTAATCTCGCATTTTTATGATGAACTAACTTTTGTATTGTGATAAGTATAAATAGAAAGAGGTTTTTGTAAGTTTTTCGCGTAGTTCACATTAACACGCTCTATATATATACACATATCTGTATATATGTCATCTGAGCGTGACGGTTACGCGAGTTCAGTTACCCAACGTGCCTAAAGAAGGTTTCACTTCAACAATTACATAACTAGAATTGTTGGACAAAAACTATACCTTAACTTTTATCTACTATCTCAGCCACAAAACTAACAATAGTCTTAAAAGGAGTTGAAAACTACAATAATCGATACGGGGAAGTGAACACCTAAAACAACCTAAAACACTGCATCATGCGTCCGCATGACGCAGTGTTTTAGGTGTGGACATTTATCAGTCTGTGAAGACCTCAAAATACTATTATTCGTGCAATGAAAAACGTAGCATCCACGTCTTCCTCTGTTGAATAGAACCTCGAGATACTTCCTGAATTATCAAATTAAATAAACATGGTTAAAGAAAAAAATTCTTAGGGACAGTTTCATGCCACTAACTACTTTACAAATAAACTATTTAGTTAGTAGTTGTCCTTAAGGTTTCATCTAAAACTATAGAACGCCTTCAGTTAAAGCATTACACCGCCACATAAGCTAAGGGTTTTAACTGTAGACCGACGCAGTTCTTAAACAAAGCTCAACAATTTTACCGTATATTTTACTATATTTCCTTTGATAAGTTTTCAAATCTTCAGAAAATGTTTCTAAACAATTAAAAACTTACAACAGAAAACGTACTTTAATACTGTACTCAAATTAATACACTGCCATCTATTAATCAATCAAAACAAAATCTTATAATAATGCTACCTATTTCAAAAGTTAGGAAACCACTGGCTATTTTGCAATAGGTACCTATTTAAACATTGAGATTATATTCCACTGACAAGACTAGAGTGAATAAAATCATATTGAGAAACAACGGTAAATAAAGATTTTTAAAAAGTAACCCCAATATAAAAGTGATGTCTCTACCGAGTAAATATACTTTACAAATTCAATTTAAATTTTGCAAGCATGGATTATGCTAATGGCAGAGGGAACACACTGACATCAAAAATCCTTCTCAACACTCACCTCTACGTCATGAATAAACTACAAAATGTAATGCGTCTAATGAAACTGGTTTAAGCTGTGTTATCTGTATGTCAGTACTTGTCACACCTTTAGCGTTGTGGCATATGGCCTTAATTCATGATTTATAACTGCATTTTATACCTATCAGTAGCATTTACGAATAATGATGATGATTTACGAATTTAAAAGATATTGTATGATAGTTATTAGCTCTCTTTCGATTATACTACAACGATGGAAACAACGTAAATATATACATTTCTACAACCACACTGGGTTTCTCTGCCGAAAAAACAACCTTTCAATACAGCGTGATCAATAAAATGCCTGTCTGATGGTAAAGATGTATTTGTAGTTTAAGAACTTTCGCAACAACAATTTAATGCCCTTTTTGTGCCATTGTATTCACGCGTCGGTGACTATACCACGTGAGGTCATTCTTACCTGTGAGGGATTTATTATACATTAAAAAAGTAGTATGGGATTTTTCCATTCCAAAAGTCCATGGCAGGAGGAACCACGCAGTAGGTACACGTGTTTGCACTTTTATTACAAAAGGGATAGGTAGAGATGTAATATACATACACTTCACCAGTTATGTTTTTAGTTACCCATAAGTTCTAATTAAAAAATAGGCAAAACACAAATAAAAAACGCCCGACTCGGGAATTAAACCCTCATGATGGCACACAGAAGCCACCGAATCAATGAGTCATTTCTGCAGACAGACAGGACGCAACATTGATGACTAACAAATTAAAGGTAATGATTTTTTTTTCTTTAATGTTGGTATCTCACTGTTCAGGAAGAGAAAAATTGAGCATAGGTAAGTTAAAATAAAACTTAAAAATAATTTATACGTAAAGTATGGACAGAGACAAACTTCCCCCGGGTCCCGTTTAAAATACGCTGATATTTTCTTTGTACAACAAACAGTATGTGTCTACCCGTGTCTATTTGTCTTGCCTTTAAATTCATTGCGGGTAAGAAAACGTTGACTGTGACTGTCGCAGATTTATCGCTCCGAGCTAATGGGTGGTCACCGTTTTGTGGAGGAACAAGATTTTTTTAGTATCCTTTGGGATAAGATAAAACATTTTTAAGGACTTAAAGAAAAGGTTTTTCATTTTAATAGCTTTTGTTTTGATCAAGGATAGCATTTAAAAGGTTTTTATGTACCAACAATCTTTAGGCTAAGGTAAGCAATTTTTGAAACGAAGTTCCTTACCGCACGTTACACTTCAGACACTCAGCAGACGGCAGGCTAGACAGAAAAAAGTGTTAGCGCAATGAAAAATGCTGACCGCGAGTTGTTTTATTTTATTTACGCCATTGGTATATCCTGCGCGATAAGTGTACTAATTATTTACAAATTAGTTTAAGCAACTTTCACAGATAGCGCAATTTTAATTTCGAGTTCTTACAATATTTATTATATTTTAATAGAATTTATTCAATCCGAAAAGAACAGCGTCCCAACCGGGCGTTCCAACGCGGTTTTTTTTTTGTTAGTTTTCAATTCGCTAAAGGTACAATATATATTCGTCCAAAAGCAACGGTGGTAGTGTTAAATTTTTTACTAGCTTTTGCCCGCGGTTCCACTCATATTAATGTAGATTTTGCCAATTCATGTATCCCTCGAGAACAGTACTTTTTTTCTGGTCGAATTGTATGTCCTTTTTATTTGTTACCGTGTTAATGTGTTTGCAAAATTTAATTATGATCAGCTGAGTAGTTAACACGTGAAAACGTAACAAACAAACAAGCAAACTCGCATTTGCATTTATAATATTAAGTTATCATTACAACCATGGCATATTGTACAATATTATTAAAAGCAGGTCTTACGTAAAGTAGAAGTCTTTAGATTCTAGCTACAATTTTATTACATACTGGCTGTACCCGCTGCGACTTCACTGGCGTGTACATACTCGTATACACGTTATTATTTTTTTAAAATAAAAATAGCCTAGGCCTAGGCTGTCCTAACAATATCAGCTATCTGCCAGTGAAAGTTCTGTGGAAATCGGTGCACCCGTGCCGGAGATTAGCCGGAACAACCAGACAGAAAAACGCCTCTTCCATTACAGAAAAAAAGACAAGCAGACAAAAAAAATGTGTAAGTACCTACTGTGGTATAAGTATTAAGGCGCATTTTGTAAAAATCTGTTATACAAATAGACACTCCAATGTTATTTATGTGTATAAGCTCATTATTTAATTTGCATAACATAACAGATTGTTTTTATTATAAATTATAACTTTTCCGGAATATAATGCAATTAAATGTAATCGAATTTGTGCTTTGGCACTAATATTATATAAATATTATTGTTTTAACAATCATTTGTGGTCATATTTGTATTTAGCTACTCATTAGTATTTTAAAGCACAGAAACTTGTTGTTAATAGGCAATATTGCGTTGAATAACTAAATTCTTGATATTGTATTTTATAATTGTTACAATTTCATCATTTTTTACAAAACGTTGTATTCATTCATTCATATACGCGCATGTTTTTTAATTTATATTTTTTAAATATTTTTTTTCTATATACGGGATGTGTAATTCCATTTCTCATAAAATTAGGTAAAGTGTGTAAAGTTAAAAATTTTGAAATATGGAAGTGATAATACTTGAAAATTAAAACAGTCAAAACTTATAAACGATCGAATGACGAAATCTTTTTTATAACTGCATGCTCGAGTCTGAAGCTCGAGATCCTTTCGGTGATTTAAATAAGCGTACCATTGTCACATACACTCTGTATACAAAAATTTAATGTCGCAAATATTCTAAAGTTCTTTACCGATCGTGTTGAAATTTTTACACAACCTTGTTTTCATATAGTCCTATTATTATTTTTTTTAATATAAGAATCAATGTATGTTCATTCGTATTTTATCTGCGGCCGTGCCGTTCATCCGATCATCATGAAATTTTTCATACACGTTGCCAGGGATACGGAGAAGGACATCGGGTATCATTCATCAAGAAAAGTACTCTTGTCTAGAGATGGAAAAATTACTTTTACGCGAGCGAAGCCACGGGCAAAAGATAGTGTAATATAAATATCTTGAAAAGAAAATCAGCTGCGCCAGCGATACTTAAACTCACACATAACAACTTCAATTACATAAAAGCAAAAAAATATTTATCTATACTATAAAAATATATCTATATATCTTTAACAAAATACAGTACAACTCTTTAACAATTTTTAATATTGACTTCAACTTGAAATATATTTTACTAGATCGTAATTGTTTCTTGAAATCACTTGAAGACAGTATTCTCAATAAATTTAACAAGTTTGTAGATATTTTGAGGAGACTGAGAAAGATTTCAAACAAACCAACTACACTAACTTGAGTCTTACCAGGTTTTTGTAGTAGAAATATTAGATATCGCATAGTGCTGTGGGGCAACACAGTAAATGTAAATAGGACGCTTATTAGCTACCGAAACAATGAGCAAACTTTGAATACTGGCTTTATCTTGTCTGTATATATTTCAAATATGTTTTTGTCAATAAATAATAGTAGCTAACTTTAACATTATTCGAATGTCGTGTATTGAATTTTCAGATTCTGCTTACGTCCAAATTCAATAAACCATATTCAAATAAATTTATTTCTCCTCGAATAGAAACTGAACTCTGTAGTCGGAATAGTTTAGCAATGGAAGATTCGGTCACAAACGGTCATAACTTGTAAACGAATAGTTTTTTTTCCAAAATATCCTTTTTGTAACCTCATGCTAGAGTGATTTCAGAGTTTCAGTGATTTAAATAACTGTTCCATTTTCAGAAACAACCTGTATATAATAGGATTTTCCTCCCGCAAACGTTCCGGATTTGGAATGAGTTCCCTGCTGAGATTTTCAGGAGGAACTATCGTATGGGGCTCTTCAAAAAAGGAATGTACAGATTTTTAAATTGTTGGCAACGCACATGCCATGCGACTGTATATTTAGATGTTACTTTTTACAGCTCAAACACTTTAAATTATATATTTTTTTGTACTTTGTAAGCAATCAACAACTGTAATTTTCTGAATATTAAATAAAATAAATAAATTTTATAATAATAACATATATTAATATAATAAAAAAATGTGTTTTGTTTTTCTTGTGTATCATGGTCATTATGATTAAAGAATGTTCTATTTGAACTAATCAATGAAATAAGAGATCTCGATTGAGATTGACCCCTATGTTCTTATTCACATTTTTACGATAAAATTTCTACTTGTAGTATTTGAATTTTTCTTGTAATTTGAATATAAAGAAGGTTACTTACTATGCAAAAGTTAAAAAATTTGTACATTTGAACATTTCGCAGGTAAATCAAAACCTATAAGGTACTTCCCATTGACCTAGAATCATGAAATTAGCGACAAGCACGGTCTCACAGCATAAGCAAAGTCCGGAAATCGTTAATTTATAGTTACATCACAAAAATGTTTTTACTTATTACATAGTTATATTTTGCGCTTGGAAAATTAACTGTACATGTGCATGGGATGTAGGGAAAATATTTTTAGAAGGGCAAAGTTAAGTTTTTGTCACTCGGAAAAAAACCGGCAAAAATTCCCAAGATGGACGAACTATCCACATTAAGTTTGTACATGGCCGTCGGTCCGTGAGGTTGGAGTTTATATCTCCAGAATAATTCCTAGAAAATTGCAAAGTGTTTGCAAAGCAAGGAAGAAATTAAAGAATAAAGTGAAAGAAGCCGTTTATTATTTACCTAAGTAAATCAATCAAACGAGGTAAATACTGTCCATGTTTAAATAAAAGCAGATAGGCAAAGTTAACAATATCACAAAAATAATTGTTGTATCGTTAATGAAAGATATTATTAAAAGTTGGTTATCAGAAAAGACTATCTACCCCTTTTTTTTCTTACACGTTAAGACCTGTACCTTTAGATAGATGTTGACGCTGAATGGTTCCGGGAGGCCATGTCGCAAGTCTGCGATGCGGCGATGCCCAGGGTTCAGCCGAGGATTGCAAGGCGCCAGGTGTACTGGTGGACACCAGAGATCGCGCGGCTGCGTGAAAACTGCGTGACCGCGCGCCGCCAGTACTCCAGGTTCCGCAGGAGGCGTCGCCGCCCTGATGATGCGGCAATCCAAGAGGTGGAGCTTCTTTTGGGTTACAGGACGGCCAAGCAGACCCTTCAAGCGGCCATAAAGCGGGCCAAATCAGAGGCCCGAGACGAGTTATTGGAGACTCTGCAACGTGATCCGTGGGGACGCCCTTACCTTCTGGTAAGGGGCAAATTACGCCCTTGGGCCCCCCCGCTGACGCAGAGTCTCCAACCTGAGCTGCTTGAAGGCATCGTCGGCTCACTGTTCCCAACGCGGGTGGAGGAGCATATACCTCCGCCATTGGCTCTGCTTCATATACCCGACGCCGAAGACGACGACGCCCCCGAAGTTACTCGGGTGGAATTAAGGGCAGCGGTGCAACGGCTTCAAGCCAAGAGCACCGCCCCAGGACCCGACGGCATTCCGGGCCGAGCGTGGGTTCTCGCCCTTAAGGCTCTCGGGCCCCGACTAATAGGGCTCTTTAGCGCGTGTTTAGAGAGGGGCCAGTTTCCGAAATTGTGGAAGACGGGGAAACTGGTCCTCATCCAGAAGGCGGGGCGCCCAACAGACTCACCGTCTGCCTATCGGCCTATCGTGTTGCTCGACGAGGTGTGTAAGCTCTTTGAGCGAATCATTGCGGAGCGCCTCGTCGAGCACCTTCCGAGAGTGGGGCCGGATCTGGCGGATAACCAATTTGGTTTCCGCCGGGGGCGCTCCACTGTGGATGCAATCATGCGCGTAAGGGCTCTGGCGGAGGAAGCAGTATCCCGGGGTGAGGTGATGTTGGCGGTGTCTCTCGACATCGCCAACGCATTCAACACCTTGCCCTGGAGTTGCATCAGAGAGGCGCTCGTTTTTCACGGAGTGCCTCTTTACCTTCGCCGTATTGTCGGGGCATACCTATCGGAGAGAGCCGTAATCTACCCGAGGCGGGCAGGATATGGTCGGCGAGAGATGTCGTGTGGTGTTCCACAAGGTTCGGTGTTAGGGCCATTCTTGTGGAACATCGGATACGACTGGGTGCTTCGCGGAATGCTCTTGGGAGGTGTAGCCGTCACTTGCTACGCTGACGACACCCTCGTGACGGCGCGAGGCAAGACGCACCGCGAGGCTACCATAAAAGCCACGGCCGGTGTCGCTCAAGTCGTTGGAAGGATCCGGCGGCTAGGTCTTGAGGTGGCCCTACATAAATCCGAGGCCCTTTGTTTCCATGGGCCTCGGAAAAGGCCTCCAACTGGATCTAGCCTTATCGTGGGAGGTGTTCGCATCAGCATCGAGCCTTCGATGAGATATCTTGGGCTTATACTCGATAGTCGATGGGATTTCGGATACCACTTCCGGAATCTGGCTCCCAAACTTATGAGGACGGCAGCTGCGCTTTCGCGGCTGCTGCCCAACTTACGGGGGCCCGACACCTCCTGTAGGAGGCTCTACAATGGTATCGTGCGGTCCATGGCCCTATATGGGGCCCCTATTTGGGCGGAGAACCTGACGGCCCGCAATGCTGCCATATTGCGGCGACCACAGCGAGCGATGGCCGTCAGAGTCATAAGGGGATACCGCACGGTTTCCTTCGAAGCGGCGAGTCTCCTAGCCGGAACTGCACCATGGGACCTCGAGGCGAAGACACTTGCGTCGTTGTATCAATGGCGCAAGGAGCGAGAGCTGGGGCCCACTCCTCAGGAAATTGAGGTGCAACGGTCTCAGCTCCGTCAGGTCCTAATGGCAGAGTGGAAAGAGCGACTTGAGCGATCGAGCGCAGGGCACGCCACAATTGTGGCGGTAAGACCCATCATGGAGGATTGGCTGGAGAGGCAGCACGGCAGCCTCTCCTACCGGCTGACGCAGGTGCTGACCGGCCACGGCTGTTTCGGAAAGTACCTGTGTCGCATAGGCCGGGAGCCAACGTCTGCGTGCCATCACTGCGGAGGCTGTCGCGAGGATACTGCACTCCACACTCTTGTGGAGTGCTCAGCGTGGATGCAACAGCGCCACGACCTCGCGGCGGCTATCAGTGTGGGAAGCCTCTCGCTGGAGACCATGGTTCTGTCCATGGTCCAAAGTGAGAGTGCTTGGGAATCCGCCGCTTCTTTTTGTGAGGAAGTGATGTCCACTAAAGAGGCGGCGGAAAGGGAACGGGAGAGGACTAGTACTCTCCCATCCCGAAGAAGAGGCCCCAGGCGCCGGAGAGCGCAGAATGATCTCCGGCCTCTATGAGCGCTGGCCTGGGGGTAACGGGTGAGGCTGCCCGTTACTCTAGCAGAAGCAGGCCTGAGATGGTGGCGCGACGTGTTCCGCGTGCGCCTCTCTAAATTGGAAGGAGGGCAAGGCCCTCCGCTACCATTGGTGTGGCTGCCTTCTATTTGAGGGCGGCCAAAGTCTGCTAGGGTTCTCGGGGACTTCCTTCCTAGGGTATACCCGAGTCCCTTGCGATAGACTCACTTGTTACGGAACACCGTGTGGTTTTAGTCGGTTCGATTCCGACATACCACCTCACCAATAGCCATGGTGAGGTGATGACCCGTGGGGGTTTCCACACGGAAAAAAAAAAAAAAAAAAAAAAAAAAAAAGACCTGTACCTTGTATTTTAAATAATTAAAAAAAAGTATTTCATTGTCATTGAAATCCCGCGGTTAGACAAGCTCTTGGAAAAACTGGCGACCAATCTGTTTTAGACAAAAACTGACAAAAGAAAAAAAATACTTTCAAAAAAGGCTTTTTCATGACCTTTTACTAGATACAGATACACTAATGGGTATTTTTACACGCTTAATATTAGCTTCACTTGTATGCATGTTTGTTTGTATGTTTGTAACCGACTCCTTTGGGCACGATTTTGACCCACTTTAAACGGCCAGATTTCATTCAAATTTTGCACACCTGTCAAAGACCGATGACAATGCAATAATTCGATTATTTTTTTTATTTTTTAGTTGATTTTTCTATAAAAGCGTATTTTTTAGTCTTTTAAACTATAATTATTTCAAGGGAGTTTGGGAAATTTGGTTGATTCAATTTTAGATCTCTCGATAATAGTAGTGTCCTTAATGCCACCGCCCCACAAATACACGATCGGAATATATCTTTTATTGTATTATATCTAATCGTACATTTATCATATATACGATGTTCTTAATACTTTAATATTTAACTAGGTTTAATAAACCTCTACGGCTTAGACGAACAATGACACGCCATTTGTTATAGTCAGTGTGGGCTTATGACATGTCTTATTACGTCTAGCATATGTAATAAAACACATATGAAAGAAAGAATATTTGCAAATGTCTGTTTTGGTTTATGAAGTTTAGTAAGACGGTTTTCATATTAAAAAGGAAATAGAATGAAAGAAGACACGGAGCTCCATGGCATATAGCCGAAACACTGTTTTATTATAACACTGTTTTTGGTCGACGTCTTGCATACTATGTAAGATAGACTAGCGAGTGACTCAATGCCATTTGTTTTTATATTCGAAAATATCTGTTTATAAGTTAATCAATAAAAAAAAATAGTTTCATCGTTTGACAAATGATACACTAATTCAAACCTCAAAATAATTATAATAGGAAAGAAAGAGAAAACACAGCAGCTTAGCAAGCTTTTGTTAATGTGCAGTCAAATCGTTCCTGAAGATGAGTGCTTCGTACATTGACACTTCGTTTACATCTACTCAGTGGTACTACATACGTGCCAATGTTATACTACGTACTAGCGGAAGATTGCATACTATGACTTTGAAGGTACCTGTCACAGCTGCTGAGGTTTTTGTAAAGGGGCGTTTGGTTTGCCTTCCCTGGCATAAACTTTTATCCTATATAGCTTATATCATTGTTGAGGATTAACGCACCTAGATAGATTGTTGGTTTTTTAATTGGCTTTATTAACTTGTTCATAGAGAGAGAACAACGAATGCCTATAAATTTGGGGCAGCTACGGTATAATAATATAAAGACAATTGCAAGTGATGTAAGCCTATGCCTTACACACAACTAATTCCTAGATAGATTGTTGGTTTTTAATTGGCTTTATTAACTTGTTCATAGAGAGAGAACAACGAATGCCTATAAATTTGGAGCAGCTACGGTATAATAATATAAAGACAATTGCAAGTGATGTAAGCCTATGCCTTACACACAACTAATTCCTAGATAGATTGTTGGTTTTTTAATTGGCTTTATTAACTTGTTCATAGAGAGAGAACAACGAATGCCTATAAATTTGGAGCAGCTACGGTATAATAATATAAAGACAATTGCAAGTGATGTAAGCCTATGCCTTACACACAACTAATTCCTAGATAGATTGTTGGTTTTTAATTGGCTTTATTAACTTGTTCATAGAGAGAGAACAACGAATGCCTATAAATTTGGAGCAGCTACGGTATAATAATATAAAGACAATTGCAAGTGATGTAAGCCTATGCCTTACACACAACTAATTCCTAGATAGATTGTTGGTTTTTAATTGGCTTTATTAACTTGTTCATAGAGAGAGAACAACGAATGCCTATAAATTTGGAGCAGCTACGGTATAATAATATAAAAACAATTGCAAGTGATGTAAGCCTATGCCTTACACATAACTAATTTGGCCTTCGTATATAGTTTAGCTAAAAGGCTTAACAAAAATACTAGCATTGCACGACCCATCGAACATAGCAGATGTGTTACAATTAACCAATACTGTTAAATAGTACGTCTATTTCGCTAGAGCTCTAATTTCAAAGTCTTTTAAACCCCATCACCCAAATAAGAAAGACTAAATACCTTAATCATTGGTCCTGTTATTCTCAAAGTCCCTTGCAATAACCAATTAAGGTTTCTCACAAAGGCAAACAATTTACTTTCGCTGCTTATTTGTAATAGAAAACTAATTATGTCTTAAATACAAAGTACTGCCTCAAATACGGCTTGAAAATTTGGTTTTTAATTCAAGAAATACGGAGTTGGGAAATTTAAATGACATGGTTAAGAAATATTCATGATTGGTTTTAATTTATTGGCTTGACAACGGGTGCTGTTAGTATTTGATTAAGAAAACATGGAGATTGCGTTGAATGTAATCTCGTTTAGCAAAATCTAGCAATACCAAGAATCGATGGGTTTCAGTTTTGGCACGTTTACTTTTAAGTAAAAAAAATTGCGAGCATGTGCACACATGTAACACATCGCTTCAAAATTTCATCGTAATTGGAATAATGTTACAATAATTCACAGTGGATGACAAGAATAAATTAAAGTATCCCGACTCAAATATCCCTTCAATGATAAGAAAAAAGGTAATGATCTGCAAAGGGCTGACCAGATTTTCTTGAAATATACCCAACACTTTCGGCCAAGTCACCTTTCAAACAAAAAACAATCAAACTCGGCTTATCCGTTTAGGAGCTATGAAACCATAGACAGACACATAGATACAAACATTAAACTTATATCAGCCCTCCTTTTTACGTCAGGGGTTAATAAAAAGAAACAACCAAATTAAGAGTCATTGTTTCTCACCACTAAATTGGCACATAAGAACTCGGCCTTTGTGGTGTTAAGGTTGCGTAACACTCGCAACTTCAGTGGTGTTATTAGTGCGTTGTCAATCTTATCGTTCCTAACGTGGGGCTTCGACGATCCCAATAGTGTAAAGTTAATTGTGCTGTATGAATGCTATCTTCTGTAGGGTGGACAGTCTTTCTCGGGGACTTCCTTCCTAGGGTATATCCGAGTCCATTGCGATAGACTCATTTTACCGGAACACCGTGTGGTTTTAGTCGGTTCGATTCAGACATACCACTTCACTGGCAGCCCCGTTGGGAGTGATGACCCGAGGGGGTTTCCACACGTTAAAAAAAAAAAGGGTGGACAGTCTGCCTTGCAAATAAATCGATCAGGCATCGAACGATATACGTATTTATAAAACGAAAGTTATTGGTTCTATTTCGCAAAATATAATTTCATATTCGCCGATAACATCGCTCTGCCGTTTAAAAAAGTACGCTTAATTGCTCAGCTTCGTTCTGAATATCCTACAGCCGACCGGCTAAAATATTTTTTAAATGGGATTTTTTTACACTGAAATATAATTACGATGCCACCAGTGTGACCTGAATGTGCCTAAAAATGAACCTTTAAACATATCACTGGACCTACAGTTAAATGTTTCAAGCATTTTTAAATGAAATAGGTTTACTTTTAAATTTACTTAAACTTAGAACTGTACAGAATTCAGTACAACGTCTAGAGAGAGTTTTTTGAATAATTTTATAAAACAATGAAACAAGATTATGATTTTTTACATGTATATTGTCGTATACATATCCAAATCATATTAAGACTAATATTATCTTCGCAAAAGTTTGTTTGTGTTAAGATGTTTGCAACTTCTTCCCGCTGAAATGGCTCTGCGGATTCGGATAAAATTTAGCACCTACATATGAAGGTTGTATCCAGTATTATCACATAAGCACATGAAAACCAAGATGAAGGAGGTAAAAGCCATGCCTTATGACAGATAGTAACATTTATACAAAAGAAAAAAATAAAAGTCTTGGGAAGATGTTTGTCACTCAATCATGACATTACTGCCTAATTGATTTTAATTAAACCGGCTGCACCCTTCCAAACATATAGATAGTTTATTGATATGGGAGCAGAGGTACTCACACGGGTGGAACCATGGGTAAATAAACGTAAGTAGTGTGTATAAGTAATAGTATATAAATGTCCTTTCACAGAGAAGGTTTGCTTAGCAACTTTGCTATATATGCTGTTTGGTTGATTGCTTCTGATCATGTCGTGGTCACCACCATGTTAATTTTTACGCTTGCGTATAGAAAATAAAATTTTGAACTGCGTAATGCTTATACATTAAAACTAAGAAAGAGAAAAAAAGTGTTAGCGTCAGAGTAAAGCTACTTCTGAGAGTACCACGTCAGAACTACTGCACGTTAAAAGTGAAACGTTACTTAGTCCAAGTGACTATGTTTAAAAAAAGAGGAAACAAAGCGTCATCACAAAAACAAGTTGTTGCCTTCCAATCCCGTATCCAATCTTCAACTTTTGTACCATGTTATTTGTATCGCCGTTTGTACCATAACTTGTTTTTATTTTTTTGTAATAATGTAAATTGTTTTATGGTGAAAGAATATTGTATTGTGCCAAATTCATATCTTCAAGTGCCCTAGTGAGTAGCGACTCGATGCGCAAAAAAATAATTACTCGCGTTGTGTCGCAAACTGTAACGCGACAATGTACGACACACATAATATACATATAATGACTATTTGATACTTTCACGTCGTGTCGCGTTGTACCGTCAGGTGGGTTCGCGTCGGGAATGTACTGAGTCCTACGGCGACGCCGTGACTCTACCGCTGCTTATATTGACACTAGCAGTTCCCGCGCGGCTTCGCTCGCGTGTATTTATATATTTTCAAAAATAAAAGTAGCATCTACTCCTTATAAGACCAGCTATCTGCTAGGGAAAGACCCGTGGGAATCGGTCCACCCGTTCCGGAGATTAGCCGAAACAAACAGACAGACAGGCAGACAAAAATTTAAAAAACCTGATTTTTAGGTACAGGTATCGTGCGCTGCACTGTATGAGCTTAAAAAATAACTATTATTTTGGCATTACAAACAGAAACTTCAATTTTATTTATTTGTATTGATGTATTGAAAAATGACTGAGTCTAACTTTAAATAAAACAGCTAAATTATTAACTTTTAAACTTTCACGTTCCATAATATAATATTATTTATGTGTTTACGGGAATTAACGCGATCACGAAAAGGTATTACATACCTCTGAATTGCCTGACGTTTCTATCAAAAAGTGGGGGTGGATGAAGAACCTTCTACCTCTCGGTCTCGACGACGGAGGGCGTGCACCGCTGAGCCAGTTAGCCTATGACCAGCCTATGTAAATAACTAAATTATTGTAAGCTGTAAAAAAAATTTATAAGTAATTATTTGTGGACAAGTACTATTTAAAGTGATATCTCCAACACACAGCGACTTTCTTATTTAACACCGACTTCCCATTAACGTCTAAAATAAATTTAAGAGTGAGATCACATTTTACCATGCACTTCGTACAAGTTAAAAAATAAGTCATACAAGTCGTTTACGGTTTCGAGAAACAGATAACTTCCTTGCAATTAACTGAATAAGTTGTGAGTTAAAGGAAATTCGACTTTAACTCGAGAATAAATTTTTAATACTACACAGTCGATTTTTTTTTAATACATGAGTTTTTAGTAACTTTTTTGATATCGTGACAGTGAACAACTTCAAATTTATGTAATAATACCGTCGTGAAACAAAAATTTCCATCGCCTACCAAAGTTGGACTTTATTGTTACTATAATTTCATTTCTGTACCAAGTTCAATATTGAATTTCCAAGGAAGCTTGCTAGTGTTAGATTTTCTTATGTTGGCACAATCATTTTCATTGTTTACTTTGTTGTGTTGGCAATGGTACGTTATGATCTGTAAAGTTTGCTATTTTGAACATCGTACGGTTCGTGTATTAAAGTTTTGTGTAAAGATGCTCTGAAATGTTTGTACATGTATTTAATGTGGAAGTTTGGAGAACTTAGATTGATTCGGAAAATGTGAAGTTCTAGAAGACTATGTAATATGAGAAAAATTGTTTGCTTAGAAACTTGTTCTTTCTAATCTGGATTTTGTTTTGCTGGAAGCAAGATACGCGGTAAACCTTAAGCTATATAATATTTAGCTATTTATTTATTGTATTATGTGTACCCACGTCGGCGGGTATCAGCCATTGCGAGTCAAGGTAAGGTTTTAGCGGTCAGCTTGGACATAAGGCTTAAGAGCCGTAGCAGACGGCAGCTGCTTTGAAAGTATGGACATTAACTTCTACGCTCTCCTGCTGCTGACAGAGCTTGGCTTATTTTATTTTTATTTATTTTTATTACGTACGTACGTACGGCAGATTCTGTTGATCTCATCGAGTAAGCATGCTGGTTGGGGTTCAAAGGGTAGCTGACTAGTACAGTGCTCCCGATACTCCTGATTTCCCTGTGCCATATTAGTTTCTCCAGCACGTTGTGTGTAATCTCTTTTGCCGGGTTTAGGAATGAAGACTACTTTGCCTTCTCTCCCTGTCAAGAGGATATAGCTGTGTGCCAAGCAGCTTTCGTAGGTGATCCAGAGATGATCTATTAGCGATTCATCGCACCATCTTAGCAGGCCTGGGAAAGTACTATCCAATCCTGCCGCTTTGTATGGAATGAAGCTGTTGATCGCCCAATGTAGTTTTTCATGATTCACGATTTTACGGGCGGTGGTCCAGTCTGAATCACCTGGTGTATTTTCCTTACTATCTTCCCTTGTGTCCTTCTCATCTGATATTCGAAATCCTGGGAAGTAAGTTGCTATTAACAGTTCTGAGGTTTCTGAATCTGTTTATGTAAAAGTCCCATCAGATTGTTTCCTTTTTCACAGCACTTGATGTCCTTGGCTCGGTTGGCCAGATTTTTCGTATCTATGTCAGTACAGAAGCTTCTCCAGCATTCAGTTTTTCTGGTTATGATCCGCTTCTTGTAGTGATGTTGGGCCTGCTTATATGCTTCCCAATGTTAGTCTAGTCACGAGTTCTTTGTCTTATTGAACAACTTTCTAACCTTGCGGCGCAGTTTCTTCAGTTCCGGTCCTCACCAGTAGCGTTTATTGCAGGGTCCAGTTCTGGTGGTCGAAAGTGGGTGGTTTGTTCAAAGCAAGTGATCAACGTAGTAGTAAGGTTTGAGCGTTTTGCAGATCTATGTTTTTCAAACTTTCTACGGTAAATTGCTCATATTTACGTACATCCATCTTGCGAGGATTTCATCGGGGTTGAGCCGGTCTGAGAGTTATCTTCAGGTCAAATTTGATCCAACGGTGATCCGAGCACGACGCCTCATCTGAAATATGCCAATCCGAAACATGTGATGACGCGTGCTCACTGGCTAGTGTTAGATCCATAATTATTGTTTGGGCTCTCGATGTAACGAATGTTCTTTCCGAGCCGTTGTTGATTATGTTTAGCTTAGTTGTAAGTAAGAAAGAAACAAATTTCTCACCTTGTTGATTGTTGGTCTTGTTGCCCCACAGCATTGGTGTCGGCAGCGACGATTAGCACCAGTCCCTTCCCCTAACAATTACTTACAAGCGCGGCCAGTTCTGGGGTGGGGATGTCTGCGTCGCCGGGCAAGAAGGCAAACGCCATCACCATGTAGGCCTGAGGAGGATACCCTGAGCCTGATAGTAGTTAGGTCTTTAGAACAGAACTCGGTCATTAAGGTTATGTAAGCCTAAGGAGAGAACTAGCGTTGTGCGTTTTCAACAGCTTGTGTAATGGGTTGTGCTTCGAGGAACTGTTTCACATGATGCCCCTGGCCGCATTTTACCACTGCACCGCTCACCGCCAGCAGAGCGTTCATCCTCACACCTTTGAACCCAAAATGGTTGCGCACGGTACGGATTCAGAAAAATTTTCTCCCGCGAACTCTCAGGCTGTGAAAGGAGTTTCTTTCCCGAGGGACTATAGTATGGGGTTCTTCAAGAAATTGGTGTATAGGTATAGAATAACGCGCATGCAAGTCCCCTGGAATTGCAAGCGTCTATAGGCTAGGTAACAGCTTACCATTAGGCGAGAAGTATGTTTATAACAAGTGTGTATGTCAACTTCAAATCCGCAATCATTTTCTTTCTTAACATATTATTACTTTGTTGGTTTTTTCCGTAGATAGATCGAAATTCAGACAACGATATCGTATCATTAACCATATTGTGGGTCTATTAATAAGACGTTAGATATCCATTGCCAGCATCAGAGGCAGACTGGCATTTTGAAGCACTTGAGTTTTTAATACAATTTGTCACTCATTTACGAAGCGACTTATGCAAATGTTTGTCAGATGTCGTATACTTAATTAAACTCCTTGAAGACATCATTTATTATGATCATAACGCAGGTTTGAAAGCAGGTTTGATACAAAGCATATGCTGATATTTTCATATATCTAATACCGGTACCAGGTTATAAATCATTATCAAGAATAAATGTGATTATTTGGATCTTTCGATATTTAAAATACCCTTATCGAAGTTTTTAATCTCCAGGAATATATTGTTTTAATAATATTAGTATGCAAATGGCTAAATAATTGTCTGAACAATGTCAGTTCTCTTGGAAATGTAAATTTAATCTACTAAGGACGGGTTGTAAAATATTTGTCAACTTTGTAATAAATGTTGACAATTTATTAAACACGCTTATAATTTTTGATACAAAATAGTTAATTTGAGAATGAATTTTATACAAATAAGTTAACAAACCATTACACGGCCGTCTAGTACCTAGCTAGCATTTACTGTTATGAGCCTATAACACTCAAAACTTCTAGTGACTACTCACCAGCTTTAATTTGTAGGTAAATCTTTAATACTTACTGTCTTTAATTTTAGTCATTAATCTATCTCAAAAATATAATGCATTGTGGGTATCTGCCCCAATATATACTATAATATTAATCATGTCAAGTAGGTGAATATATCATAAGGGATTATTAACATTTTTGAAGATTTTCGTGTTGCCGATGACATAACTCGGAATTTAGCGGAACAAAGAATCACCCTACGGCTTTATAATCTTGATCTTCTGGAGATGGAGAAGAATCTCCATCAAGTCCAGTTCAACGACTTTAATTTTTAATTCAAGTAATTAAAAATCTTCCGATTAGTAAATGAGAAATAAAAAGTTAGATAAGTCTTTTTGATTTATGATGTCTTTAAAGTCCCCCTTAAAATTACTTTAGGCAATAAGGTAACATGTTCCAAATGTCGTATCACCACAAACTACTAAGGTCCATAAGTCTTCACCATATTTGATCTCTTGACGGGTATTTTTAGGAAGTAGAATAGAACGCTATTCGAAAGAGTTGAAAAATATGCAATTCCCCTGGAATTGCAAGCGCCCATAGGCTACGATGACCGCTTGCTATCAGGCAGGCCGTATGCTTGCCTCCTACGTGGTATAAAAAAGAAAGTAAAGCAATGGATATTGGCTGTAAGGAGTCTTTACAATTTTCATTGTTTAGGTATGTGATGGTTGACTATTAATGACAAAAATAAAGCCAATACATATAGTTTGTAAGCAGAACACATAATATTTGGTGAGTTACGTTTGTACAAAACAATGCAAAAGATTTGATAGAGATCTTTATAAGAGAGCTTGTTTGAAGGAAAACTAAAATATCGTTTTTTTATCTTGTGTGTTAATGTAACATCAAAATGTAAATATTTAACACGACAGCTATGTATATGTAGAGTCGTGCCAGAGGATCTTGAACTCTCTTTTGTTTAAGTAAACTTATTGGATTATTTAGACTCGTGACTAGTCAGCTCTTAATATTTCCCTTAAACGCATACATTGCTACTGGATGTTATTTAAAATTATAAATTATTTACCATTCTTTTTAAATCTTTCCTTTTTTGCGATCGATCAAGGACAGTGTAAATTTACGGCAAATTACGTGATTTAACTTATATATATTTTTTTTTTTATAAAGAGTACTAGCAATGTGGGTACTAGTATTCTTGTTAACCCCTCCAGCTAAGCCAAATGCTTGTGTTAGGAGTGGGTTCACGTCGGTAGTGCACTGTGTGGGGTTCGAACCCGCAGCCACTTGATCGCAAGTCCGACGCCTTAGCCATTACGCTACCGCCGCTTAATGACAATACTTATGAATTAAAATTCAACCTATACATGCTAAACCTGCGTCAAATGTCCTTTTTTTACATAATTTAATATCGGTTCAACAGTTAGTAGGTAATATATACTTAAGCTTATTTTAGTAATCTTTAATCGTTTTATCTGCCTGGCTGAAATCCGTAGAATATGAGCCTGTCGAAGGCCTTTTAAAAGTGTAATATATCCTGCAAATCACAAGCATACACACACACACACACACATACACATACACACACACACACATATACGCATGCAAGCAAACTATTTTATTTAAAGTTTTTTTTTAACTATAACTTTTGGGTACTTTTAATTTTATATTCTTTCATTTGTCTTCTTTGATATAAAATTTATTTGTCAATATATTGGGGGGAAGACACTGACATCAACATCATGCAACACAGTCTTTACTAGCGCAGGTGTGAGAGAATCCTACTATAAGTTGTAACACATTATGTCAATAAAGATTATTATTATTATTATAGATTATTATTATTATAATCTGAAACAAAATGAACAATAAAAAGAAGTACATTCTACATCCGTAACGTTTAAAATGTAAGTTTTACAAGGTAACTCGTAAAAAGTTTCAGAAACTGTCACAGGATGAAACACTGACCCATCATGAAAGGATAGATTAATTCATTGTAATACCTGACCACGTCAATCACCAACTTCTAGTTCACTGAATGCACAAAAGGACAGACAACAAATTTTCCTTTATTCCCAAATCAACGAAAAATTATTCGCCCGTAATGGCAACAAAAGAATAATGTAATTTTAATGAAGCCCTGGATTCCTTTCAGATAACCCAAGAAGCCCTGAAAAGGGTTCTACGAAGTAATCAGTTTTTTACGTACACAACCCTAATCAACCTGACCTATTTAATTACTTGGAAGTAAAAAATTCAGAGCAACACATCCAAACCGTTTAAATTCCTAACCCACCTAAATATCCTAAAAATGTCGGAGATAATTACACAATTCATCATTGTCATGCGCCCAAATATATTTCCGACACTTTCTGTATTAGTTGCCCTTTGTTTAGCAGGTGATTAAACGGAAAAATAAATCGGAAATATAATTTTGTTACCCCCATTTAGGGCCAATAAATATTGTTATATAAAGCATCTACTTTAGGACATTCTAACATTAAGATACTAATGAATAACAAGCTTTTCTGGATCTCATTTTCCATATACCTTTTGTCAAATTTCGGTGATATTCTTTGGCGGTTCTTTTATGCCTGATTGGCTAACAATGTCTAAACATTTTTACAAACTATTCACCATTGTAAAGGAATAACATAAATAAGAATATATAAGAAGCATATGGGGGGTTTAATTACGAGATAAAACGAGCTAAAATATGTTTTATAAGTTCTAACAGCTTATGAAAAAAGCTGTTGTAGGTAATTGACGCCTCCCAAATTAGACAAAAATATGTTTATTTTAAGTTTGGAACATTATCAATTTTTAACTACATATTATTATCGCGCTGACGCTCCTATTGTTGATACTTTATGAAACAAAGAACACATTTATTTTGCTAGCTACAAATCCTACTGATATCATAAACGTGGATGTTTGTTACTCTTTCACGCAAAAACTGCTGTTCCAGTTGTGATGAAATTTGGTATGTAGATAACTGGAGACCTGGATTGACACATAAGCTACCTTTTATGTCGATATTCCCACGGCATCGGGACTTACGCGGGTGAAACCGCGGGGTGGGGCTAGTAAAATATAATACATTAAACTTGAAATAATTATACCAAAAAAGTTCCCATACCTTATGTGTGAAACAAAAATGGTCATCATAGTGCCTTTTGGTGTAATATACCCGAAGTGGCGCTGATATTCCGCTAAGGTTAAAAGTAACGTGCACGGGCTATAAGCAGCCATAGATAAATTCAAAGTCAATACAATACATAGTTATATTATTGTGTAAAATATATATACATTTTACTAATAAAATAACAGTTAAAAAAATACATCAATATTTTTTTTTTCCAATAGGTATTACCTATATTATAACCTTTTATGTTATCTGTATAACTTTAACCTTATCATCAACGGGACACATGTTTGACATAAGTTTGACGGCTTTTGAGCCTCTTTAATGCGCATTGGTTTTGATACATACATTAAACAAAGGAAGACTAAGAAATATGACTCTTGAAGTAAATTTATTGAAACGGCTACAAACAATATGAAAAATACCAAGATTTATTTGTTTTCCGAAGTGCTGGGTCAGTCATAAAATGTAAGAAAAGAAATGTCTTTGTAATATGTACTTGATATTTCTGTGTGTTCATTAGATGTCGTTTATAACCTCACGTAACGGAGGTGACAGATTATTCCAACCAAAAGCGAGTGTCAGTTAGCTTGAAACTTCCTCGGAAAGCAGCCGTTCTATGCCTCGGCGTAACTAACGAGTGCTGAGAGGCTTGTGTCTTGTGTTTATTTTGATCACTTGACCAAGCAAGCCTTTCCTACAGGTATGCAGGTCTCTCGGTCAGAATAACACCAAAAAAGTAGTGTAGCCAAGTGCAGGTGGACTGCGGGACGATATGGTCATCATATTTCCATTGTTATTTATGCCCGTATCAACTACAGTGACCTATGAAACCACCGAGCTTGACAATCGTCCCCAAAAGAGTTTATTTTGGTGCTCGTAATAAATTTTATCAACAGCAGAGGTCTTGTAAAAATAATAAATCCAATTCCCTCCTTAACAAATCTGGTCAAAATTTACAGAGAATAGAACAAAACAATAAAGCAAAAGTCTGGTAGATGAAGACAAGATACATCAGTAGAATATGCACTGAAATTTACCCTACTTGGTACTAGATACACACACTTACCTACCACTCCCAGGTGTTGCCTGTAAAAGTGTAAACTGTTTAGCGTACCTAGTTTTATGTTCATTGTTTCATAGACTACACTCTCGGAGAGTAGTACTTTAAAACTTTTAGGTTTGTGCATAAGTATATTATATCTTAACGACTTCCCTGTACAAGCACGAAAGTTTACTCCAAGTGCAATAATAATTATATTTTTAACATTAATGATGTCAAATAGTCTTCTCTTCAATAATGCCGTTTTAATTATTTTTTATTAGGGCTTCTAAAATCTTACAGGAAGGCTTTGTTAAAACCTATGTTCAATAATGGCAAAGTCCTATGATTATAACTGAATGTTTATCACACGGGGAGACATTTCTCGGGGTAGTAACTCGCCCTTATTAGCCTCTTAAACCGAGGTGAAGTGTAAGTGTCAGAAGAGGAGGAGGAGGCTTTACGCTGCCAAAGTGTAACGCCTCCAGGCCTTTATGGTTTTACAAGGGTCTTTAGTGCACCCAAATGTTTATGTTAACATGAACATATACAATGTCATATGTATTATCATAGACACATAAAATAATTAAAATGTACCTACGTTACATTCGATCAGCGTCTTATGATAGAGAGGATAGTTCTAAAAGGTCTGCTTTAGTTGCGTGGTGCATTTACGTCAAGCAACTACGATAGAGCACAAAAGTTTTCGTATCTATGACTGTTGCGTTATTCAACTATAAAACGTTATTTGATATTTTTATTATACTTTAAAAATCTATCGAATAACCCTATATATTACTTACGTAGATTACACAAAAGAAAAATATAAACACGACAGAATTATGCAACAATAATACTAATACAATCTTGTAAATCTAAAACATTAATGACATAAATCCTCTTTCACTGTAAAAAAAAAAAACAATCTTAGAAATCGAAACTCACGTTTGGTACTTTCCGTCCGCTGAAGATATTCTGTGAACAAATTCCTGGACGATAAAAAGTCACCAATCACGAAATAGGAACGTTAACACCGTTCGAAAATTAAAATTCACGCACTCGCGGCCGATCGCGTTTCAGTAAGATCGGTGAGATTTCAGAGCGGCGCGTCCGTTTGCATCGGCGGTCGGTAGACGAATGCCTGTCCGGCCTGCAGGTGCGAAGCACGACGCGAGAATAGGCTGTCGCGCCGTGATATACTATCTGATATATTATCTGAGTGGACTAATAAACATGTCTGTTTGTAAAGTAGCCCTCAAAAACAAACTACAACTGTAATTTTATAAAACGTTTATACTTAAAAATATGATTAGATCTTAACTTTTAAATCCCTTTTTTTTTACTTTTAAGTACGTGAACAAAGTTCCATTTTAATATACATCCATTATGACAAAATATTCTAATTAACTATAGTGACTACTACAACTTTGTAAACGTGTCTGTTTTATAAGTTTGCATACAAACTTATGAAACGTTAACGTTAACCTTATAATCTAACAAGTAACCAAATAGTCTTCCAAAATGATTTACACAGCTATTATGTATTAACGAAGTAAAAAAATATAAAAGATAATTTAAGTCCCTGTACAGCTCACCAAAATAAGAAAGGGGGTATTCCTCCATTATACTCGAAACAAGGGTTTTGTTTTGTACTTGTAACTGTAAAACTTTCGGTTATAAAATGGAAACAAAATTGTCAAAATACCTTTTTTCGATTTTTTTCTCGGTTATTGATAAGTATTCTGCTGGAAAGTAAAGGCGTCAGTCAGAGCTCCTTGGGAAGGTACGGACCCAACTGATTGTTTTGTTAATGTTTACGATATCACTTGATTGTTGTTTACTTGGTTATTAAGCTGTGCAAAAAAAAAACAGTTATTAAAACTTACATTGGCATATAAGACTATAAATCTCATATCATTTCACTCTTAGTGTGCGTCCACACTGCGAGCCTAGCGCGGTTGAGACGGCGGGCGCGAAGTATCAAACATATGAAACGCGCCTTTGCGTCCAGTTCGGTCTTGTCGCTCGGCGTATGCGCGTCTGTATTTGTTTGTCGTAAAATGGCGGTAAATACTGAATTGTTTATAAGTGCGATTCAATCTAAACCACCTATATGGCAAAGCAAACATCCAAAATCAACATAGTCAAATGTTGACACGAGCATTCGAGTGTACTCAAAGAATTTTGTAGGGTATAATCTCAATTCTTCATATAAGTTAAAAAATTCACCAGTTATTTCTCTGTTTTTATTTATTTCGTGCACACCATCTCTAGTGTTCAACACCTCCCATCTCAGGATCGGATTGTCTAGTAAAAATAGCAAATCCTCATTCATAGTTTGCAACACCTGATATACGTCGAACCGCTACAAGAGCTCGCGCGTCACTGTGGCCACTGCGCGTCCCCGCTTGCAGCGTCCGCCTAGGCCCCAGTCACCGCGCATTCAGTGTGGACGCACACTTAGAAGCATCTACTAAAAATATTTCTTTAACAAAAAAACAGTTAGAAGTACAATAAGTGTATATGTGATATCTATGTGAAAAATAATTACAGTGTCCGGATTACGGTTTTATACTTACCTATATAAAACACTTTATACCAGTTTGCCCCCTAATGACGTATTTCAATAAGATCATATACTTCAAATGGAATAAATCAAAAACTTTGATGAATAATAATAATCTTTATTTGCCAAGAACATTGTACTAAAAATGGTACAAATTTGTCTTACGACTAAGTGCATAATGTTCTGCCTGAATTGGGCATGTAAACATTGTTTATTATATAACATGAATTTTTTCTCGGGGACTTCCTAGGGTATACCCGAGTCCCTTGCAATAGACTCATTTATGACGGAACACCGTGTGGTTTTAGTCGGTTTGATTCCGACATACCACTTCACTGGCAGCCTCGGTGGAGTGTTTCCACACGAAAAAAAAATATATTAAGAACTTAATGTCTATGTCTAGTGCAATTTATTATACATTGTTATATATTCTGTTACGGAATAAAAGTTTTTTACAATCAACCACTCTCTTAGTTTTTTAAATGAACCGTTTACATGATAAAGCTTCAATTTCTTTTGACAAACACCAAATAAACCAATCAGCGAGATAAATAAAGGAATGTAAAGTGTAATAGAGGTCCGACAGATTAAAAAGGCAAACCGCATAGTACGATAAAACAGTGACTGCTGACATTTAGAGCCAGTAGTCCAAAAATCCCAGGGGCCTTGCCATGTCACATTGTTACCTTCTTTTAGATTCAGATATGATTCGTGTCCGGTTGTTGTCAGATGAAAGTGATGAAGGTCGCTTTCAATCACGGCGACGATTTTAATTCGTGTAGTCAGGCTTCCTTGAAAAGCCAAATTGTTGGATATGAGCATAATATTCATACGTATTATATATATGACGGTGGCAATGTATCTTCAGAGAATGCATGTAGTTTAAAGTTAAATGTAAGTTTATAAAGTCATCCGCAAAAGAATGATCATGCCTTCGAGTGGAATGTGTAAACAAAAACATAAAAATTACAAAAAGTCTAAAGACGATCACCCCAATGTAGTTAAGAAAAAAAGAAAAAAAAAGAAGGAGTGAAAAGAAAAACAAAACTTATGTTCTGGAAATAAAAACTCTAACTGAACTAAATATCGAAATATTTCTATTTGGATATTTCATATTAATATTATAATAATTCAACATTCACTGGTGTTCGTTTCTGGTATAGTTTATTAAAATGGTATATTACATTATGACGAAATTCTCACCTATTCCGAAAACGGGTGACCAAATATATAGCAGGTGAATTGTGGGTATGTAACAAACCTCTGCTAACTCTCTCGCAGATGTACAGCTCTGAATATATGTATAATAAAATAGTCAACAGAAAATAATATTTTTACAGTGTGTTTGTTTCAACAACTACATCATTCAGGAACCGATTTTTTTTTGTAAAAAGTGTATAAAAACTCTGTTACACATACGCTCTATAAAAATGTTAAACATCTGTGATTTCAAGGGTTTCTTAAGGTTGTTGTAAGTACAATTGGACAAATGAAAAATCTATACAAAGAAAACTACTTTTACATTAAAATTATGTCAAATAAATAACACATTTACTCGACACGTTTCCCGCGCCTAAGTCAAGTAAACATAATAATAATTGTGTCCTTTTCTTAGATATAAATCCAAACCTATGACAGGCACATTCAATGAATACATAATTCGTTACATAGCAGACAAGACAAGTATTCTAAATATATTCACTGTTAACCGAAGTGTAAAAAGGCGATATGAAAGGTCAGTTTTACCTATTCAGACTTTCTAAGAATGAGTAGTGATTGACAAAGTTCATAAATAAATAATAGCATTTCTCCTTGTCTGGTCGAGTTGGCTTTCAATGCTCCAATTTCGATTTTGCTGGTAATACCTACCCATACCAATGTTGAAGTTACTATTATTACTAACCATTTTTTGTATTAACGTATAGTACTTATACATAAAATAGTTGTATTTTTAATATATATATATTTATATTTCATATTATTTATTATTACAAAACTTCAACCCCATTTTTGTCTGTAACGTATTTTAATTACCTGTTTAAAACATAATTATTGATTTGTATGTCGAACGCCAAAATTTTTTTTTCACCTTTAAAAGGCCGTAGTTCATAATAATTGAAGTTAATTTCGGTTTAGTAGATACTACTACTTCTACTCTTTTCTAGAACTTCTGTGAACGGAATTTAATAAAAAACGATCCATTTTGACCTATAACACAGGTACGGAACTCTAAAGAAGAAGAGAAACTCCATATCTTTTTTTTTTTGTGCGTGTGGATACCCCCTCGTGCTGTCATCCCACCGGGGTTTTCGGTGGGGCGGTGTGTCGATATCAAACCGACTAAAACCACACGGTGTGCCGTACTGCGCCTAAAATAGGAGGGAGCCGGGAACAGCTTTTATTAAGACATCCGGAGGCTCCATATCTAAACCAACCACGCAGTAATTAAACCTAACAACTCGTACAAACATCTTTAATTGTATGAAGTTTGTACCCTGCTATATACTATTTATTTACATTATTATATTTATCTGATATCAGCCTAAAAGCCTTTGTGAGGACAAATAAATCTTCAAGTTATGGTTAATACTAAGAATTTCTTTATTTAATATTTATGATGTAGGGTAGCATTGATGAAGCCCCTTTAGGGTTTTTTAAACATAAACATGTTTAATGAGGAGGTGATTAAAGCGGTACATACTTTGTGCAAGTACAACGTTCGTCCATTTGGAGATTGTTAAACGCTTAGCCTGTATTGTAAGAATTAATTGTCTCGGATGCACTTTTCAAACGGCAAAGAGAGTTTTCAAACAGCCAGCGGTGACTATAGGTACATACTGAACAGGACTAAGGAGTTTTTGTGGTTAGGTTTTATTACTATGAAACGAATGTCTTTATCGTTCTGGGATAAGTTCAAAAATATTACAAATGCCAGTCACCCTACACTCAAGTTAATTAATCTTTTCAATCAACTAGGTTAATTAGAAATCTTGAGCGTATTTATTGGGTTTCTCGATCATTCATACTATTATACCACAAAAAATATTTTATTAACATTTTCTAAGGGTTGAAATTATGTTAAAATAAAGTTATAATAAATAATTTAACGTAAAATATATAGGAACACTCTGGGGCTTGATGTAAATAGGTGTTGTGTAAAGTGTTTAGTCTTTCATTATATACTTGTCTAGATGACATAATCGGCCGTACAGAACGACGCTAATAAAGTCGACTATATTTCGTAGACTTGCGTGTGACAGACGTCATTGACATTTGAATATCGAGCTTGCGAAAAACAATTAATCATGGCGGTTTGTGCTGTTAAATTGTATCGAAACTATGCTAGAAAACCTTATGAAAATACTAAGATTATAACCAAAACTACCGATGAACGGTAAGTTTTGTTTTAATTTACACTGTTTTCTGAGAAAATACGATACTTTATTTGAAAATTTGTAGCTATGACAGATTAACCAGTGTTGTCAGTCTATTAAGGGGTAATTTTACAAAACTATGGGTAATCATAAACCATGACGCTATTCATGTTTTATATTATAAAAATGTTTATCCGTGAAGAAAATTATACCTAATTATATTGGTTTTTATTTGACTCAAAGAATTTTAAAGAATAATAATAATTGTCTTTTAATTATTATTCTTTCATTAAAAAAATACATCTCATCAGTTGAAATTAATCACTTATTTTTACTAATTCGTTCGTATTATATTTTTCATTGTTGATTTTTTCTTGATTAATATGTTTTGTAATAAATTAATGTTCTTTTAAATTATTATTTTATTAACCCTTCATCTCCTTATGACGTAATAAAAGAAGGTAAGTAAATAATTTAGAGCAGGCATTCCTAAACACGCACACAGTGACAATTTGTTGACAATAACTACACGCTCGTACTCACACACAATTCTTAATTGGAGTCCGTTTTATGCGCATCATTTGTTAGAGTTACTCTATCTAGACATGTATACAATCAAAGTGTTTAGCTAGCACGTTACATAATTACGCGACCTACTGTTTGTTACATTGGTATAAATAAATTAATAAACTTTTTTTGCTACTTTATACCCGTAAAAAAATATTTGCATCGTATTGAACTACGAGTGATTATATTTTAGTTCTCTTACTTTTAGCTATTTACTTTTTATATAATTTGTCTATCGCACCCAACAATCATGTTTGATAGCAAAGTTCATCGTATGAATGTATTCGATTTTTTACGCTATCAGTAAAAATAGTAAAGAGACACAAGAATTATAATATATATAATATGGAAATCAGTCCACCTGTTCCAGAGATTAGCCTGAACTGACAGACAAACAAAAAAAATTGCTCTGTGGTATAAGTACCGTCTAAACATTCAGATGCATTTAGGAAAAAAGCTGTTATTATGATATCACAAATTTGTTTTTTCACATTATTAGACACCCCAATTTTATTTATTTGTGTAGATTATTATAACATTATTCTTGTGAAAGGTGTAAATTAGAGTTAGCACCAGAGCTTTACCGCAACTGGAAAATATACGAGTACTACCGATTGATCCGAAGGTGAAGAGACCCGCCATTATGTACTCTTTAACACGGAAAATATCGATGCTAATTTTCTGATTGCCCGAGACGGCAATAAAATTACTAGACTGTTTCACATGATATGATCTTAATAAAAAATAACGAAGGTAAATCTCAAACTGCTGTTAAACATTCCAATAAGAACCCATCATCACACCCTTTTTGAGATTATAAAATGATATAACAGCAAGTTTAAAGTATTTAATTATGTAGATAAATGATTAACACATAGGCCCCAATATAAATTGGACAGATTGTTATAGTGGAGTTTAACAAATATTCGGCTAAGGCCATATATAAGTGAAGATATACTTCTAAGTTATGTCGTCCTTCTATCTTAACACTAAGCCATAGAACTGCTGCATACCATAGTAGATTCAAATACGTAATTTATTTGAAGTTACCCGTATCTGGAACGACTTGTCACCGTCATTCCGTGCCCCGAAGTCAGTTAATGCCATTAGGAGTAAATATAGGTTATATCTATAAAATAAACAAAACGGAAGCTAGGCTCACGTTTGGTATGTACGGTGTAAACAACATGGATGGTTTACACTGAGGAACACTCTGTTAGCCAGGTAGTACTTACGCTAATATATAATTGTCTGGTCTTTTGTACTTACTTATTAACGTTACGGTTACGAGAAATCAAACACTGACCCAACATGTACTACATCTTTAACAAGAAAATTTGACCCTCAACAACATCTTACAAAATATTTTCCTTTTGACCTATAAAAACTTAAAATTTGTGCAATAAGGTTGAGCATGTATTTTTTTTGAAAATACCTTTTATGTTTATGACAAAATATTGATCCTTACTTAACGATATCTAAGTTATAAATCATATATTCTCTATAATTATTCAAGAGAACAATTAAATTGCATGGAAAACCTCTTTTTGTCCCAAATTTAGGCATTACATTCCGTGAGTCCAATTTGGCTTATATTGCACCTAATCGTCACCATTTGTGTTTTGTGCCATTACACAGACAGCAGCTTCCTTAGTAATCTTAACAGCCCTTTCAACAGCCTGAGTGTGACAGTGAAAGCCTTAAAAACAACCTTGGAACTTGATTGAACGATTTGCTGCACGTATTTATTATACGATTCTTTAATATTAGATGGTTCTGTTAAACCATCCTGCCAATTATAGATCAATGGATGTCGAAGCATTGAAATTTAAAGACGTCACTTGAAACAGCCTGTGTTGCAGATTGAGGTACTCTGCGTGCCTTTAATATGCGCTGGGCTGTATATAATGTGTTTCTAGTCATCAGAGATCATTCCAAGGAGAACGGTAAAAGCATGTGCAAAATACCTATTCCCTTGAATAACAATATCTGGCAGGTACTAAGAGGTCATCTTAAAGAGATGTGTCGTGACATTTTTGCAGATTGATTTATTTTTTATATAAAACAAAGATAGAGTGTAAACTTTTACAACAAATGTAGCCAAAGTTGTAAAATTTTCGGAAGGCGTCTCAGTTGTTACATACAAACGTAGCTTTTGGCGGGCGCGTGTAACCCAAACGACACAAAATATTGTCCGGAGTTTTATTTGCCAAATCTTCTGGTAAATCACCTCAAAGTATTGCCAAGACAATCTTGTGCACGTTCTGTTGATCTGATACATAAATTTTGTTCTACTTCTAAAAGCAATTCTGCCTCAACGCGCTGAAACTTTTTAACAGCAATTGTTCATTGGTCTCGAGTACTTTAGTTTTATTGACCAGTGTTAGACTTGGGCCCCAAAGTACACCTATTGACGGGTGCGTCATTAAGAAGAAACAAGTGTTTTAAAGGAAGTTCGTTTATGAGTATAATACAAAAATTCTCGTTAGTGGTATTTTTTCTAAATGTCTCTAGTAACACCGTCATACCTACTTGTCATTATTGACATTAGCGCCATTACAACCGATGGCCATAAGATGATTATGAGGAATACCTATTTGTCATAGAAACTCTATCATCACGGATTCCCTTTACTGAACCAACTTAAATAGAGAAATAAACTAAATAGATTCCAAACACAGTTCTGTAGTATTTACAACCTTTTTCAAACTTCAAATATAGGTACCTAGTACCTTTATAGATAGGTACTTTTCTGGTATTACACAGGGCATTAGTTACCTAGTTTTATTTATTTTTATTGTATTAATTGTGTGCAGTTCCGTGAATGTTAGAATAAATGTTTTTCTTTCTTTCTTTATAATGTTACCTATTATTTTAAAAGTGTTACATGTATTGTAGTATTTTTAACTAAGTTTTGCTATCAATTATTTTTCAGAGTCCTTTATTATTGCTTTTTGAAGTATTTAGTGTTTATTCATAAAACGTTTTCCTAAGACTCTACTGAGATACTGACTGCTGACACAAAATAATAAAAATGATGTAAGATATTTTGTTCTATTCTCTTTCCCAACTAAATCAAAGCATATAAACTTGACGCAGTAATTAATCAGCGCATTAGAGTAGATCAATAACTTGATACTGATTAATAGGTGCTGATCACATTCCACTATAGAAACGCTATAAACGATTTTACGGCCCACTTAAAGTGTGCACCAAGCTTTACATTCATAAAGAGCCAAGGATTAACTGTAAATGATTTCAATGTGAAATTTAAATATTAATTATCAGCTGTAACAGGTTTACAATTGGATTGGTTGATGGATTTTATGAAATTGCATTTAAATCGAATATGTTAACATTAGTTTGTTTGTCTTTTATTTGAAACTACCTTTTGCCTTCGGCCTCGCTTGCGTTATAGGTATTAACTTACCATCGACAACAGTACAAAACACTTTTTTTTTCAGGAGGAAAGGTACCCTTTGTAATTTCCTAAGCCCTTACAACTTCCATTAGGAGTAGTAGGAGTAGTTAAGGCGTGAAAGCTTAAAAACGAACCAAGTATAATATTTTATTTGTAATAAAGTACATCATTTGGTCACTCGATATATGCAGTTACTAATCTCATTTACAAATTCAGCAATATCGTTCATAGCCCCGAGATAAGTACCTATGTTTTTAATAATCGAATGCACTGCTAGAACGCTCAGCGTCACAGGTGTTCTCGGTAATAATGATAAATGTCTATCGGCTGCTAATGCAATGGCGGTCAAAATTAGAATTACACAATTTTTTAGAATGTTACACTTTATAAGTCACCGATGCAATCGCTTAGAACCTGTAACAGTTATATTCCCGATTGCGATGTGCGTTAAAGTGTTCAATAAATACCCAGAACGCTTCAAAGAACTACCCTTAAATAAGTTTATCCCAGCTCTGTAAGATTGGTTAATTATTAATACATTTTATTCGGTCAAAGAATATTTGAATGATAGTAGGTATGATGAATAAAAAGCAAATTATGATCAATACACAAAAACTGATGAACTGACTTATTCATAATGACAATAATAATACTTCTAATCTACTTAAGTTATTTTAATAATATGTTAAATTTTCATGCTATTTTTATTGCTAAATGGGTCTGTTTGCCGTATATCACACTTGAATTACCACGTTATGTACTACCCCATTTAAAGCGAATAAATAATTTGAGTTTGAGACTTACAGAATGCGACCAAAATATGGCCTTCATGCATTAAAAGGCTGGGATTTTACTCCGTTAAGAATGGGATGCTTACGAACATGGAACTCAACAGAGTCCGAAACCTTTCAACGTCATTGAATGTTCAATAGCTGAACTGCATTTCTAAAATAGTTTTACTAAGAAACTTGTCCTTTTTCCATAAGATCTGCATGTGCATGTACAGTTATTTTTATAGTAATAATAGTCCATGGTGAGACAAGTGTGACTAACACACGAGTTTTTTTTTAGGGTTCCGTACCTCGAAAGGAAAAAACGGAACCCTTATAGGATCACTTTGTTGTCCGTTCTTCCGTGGGTCTGTCTGCCTGTCCCTTTTTCTCAGGAACGCGTGGAGGTATCAAGCTGGAATTTATATCAAATACTCAAATCTACTGTTCCTTAGAGCTGTGAAAAAATCAAACTTCTTTTTTTTTTTTTTTTTTTTTTTTTATACTGGGGAAATCCATCATGGACTATCCTCCACCTGGGGTGCGGCAGAGGGGTGTGCCGGACTCTTACCGGCTAAAACCACCAGTGTGTTCCATCTCGCACCTTCTGCCGGGGATACGGGAATCACATTCGTCCGCGTCCCCGACGGTGCTGACCCGCCTGTGCAGGCCCCGTCTCTGAGGGGGTTAAATGTTATCCCCCCTCGCTTCCTCCATCCTCCATAGAGGGGCGCACGTGGAACACGTCGCGCTGCCACCTCGGACTCATTTACAGAGAGACGGATTTCCCCAAATCCGCCCCTCACGGGTCAATTTAGGGGGGCCGAAAGAGGGCATTATCAGCCCTTCTGCGACGCCCGGTGCGCCTGCTGCGGATCGGGAGGGTAGTTGATATTTCCCTTACCCTTTCCGCAGCCTCCTTCTGTGACATCACTGTTTCGCAGAAGGATATCACCGCGTCCCAACAACTCTCACTGCCAACCATACTTTGAACAATAGCTGACAGTGAGAGGTTTCCTCCGATCTCTGCGATGAGGGTACGGCGCGGTTCTTCCCACGCAGTACACTCGGCCACCACGTGCCGCGCCGTTTCTTCTTGGCAAACGACGCAGTGATGACACCGGGCGTCCGGCTCCCTACCTATGCGGTGCAGGTACTTCCCGAAGCATCCGTGGCCGGTAAGCACCTGCGTCGCCCGGAACGTTAGGGAGCCATATCTCCTCTTGAGCCATTCTGTCAGTACGGGCCGGACGGCCTCGATGGTATTAAGGCCCGCGGAAGCGTGTAAAAGGCGCTCCTGCCACTCCGCAACTAGGACCTGGCGCAACTCCGACCGGTGCCTCTCGATTTCACGTTGCACCGGTCGTTCTCCTTCGTCAGCCGTACTGTTGCGCCACCGTCGCAGTGACGCGATGGCCCTCGCCTCAAGATCCCAGGGCGGTGACCCAGCTAGTACGCACGCCGCCTCGAAGGAGATCGTGCGATACCCCCTAATGACTCTAACGGCCATCGCCCGTTGCGGTCTTCGCAAGATGGCGATGTTGTTGGCCTTTAGACCATCTACCCACACCGGGGCCCCATAAAGAGCCATGGATCGCACGACCCCTAAGTATAGCTGTCGGCAGGCGGTGTTCGGCCCCCCCTAAATTAGGCAGCAGTGATGACAACGCACCCGCGGCGCCCATCAACTTTGGTGCCAGCCGCCGGAAGTGAGGTTCGAATTTCCATCGGCTGTCGAGGACCAATCCTAGGTACTTCATGGTTGACCCGACAGCTATCTGGACCCCACAAACCACGATATGTGAATCCGGCGGCGTCTTATTCCGAGGCCCGTGAAAAGCCATGGCCTCGGATTTGCTGAGTGCCACTTCTAGGCCTAAGCGCCGGATGCGGCCCACCACCTGCGCTACCGCAGCCGTGGCCAGCAACGCTGCTTCTCCGTGGGTTTTTCCCCCGGCCGTGACCAGCGTATCATCCGCGTAGCACGTCAGTCGCACGCGCCGGGGGAGGACACCCCTCAGAACCCAGTCGTAACCAATGTTCCACAGGAGCGGCCCGAGGACCGAGCCCTGTGGAACACCGCACGACATCTGACGACTACCTGCACCGTCACGTCCCATGTACGTGATGCACCTCTCTGATAAGTACGCCCCGACGATGCGGCGGAGGTAGGGGGGCACTCGGTGATATATGAGCGCCTCTCTTATACAACTCCAGGGCAGAGTGTTGAAGGCGTTGGAGATGTCGAGCGACACGGCCAACAACACCCCACCCCGGGACACCTCTTCCTCCGCCAAGATCTTCACGCGCATGATAGCGTCAATAGTGGAGCGTCCGTGGCGAAAGCCGTACTGGCAGTCATCCAGGTCCGGGCCCACAGCGTACAAATGTCTGACGAGGCGGTTTGCAATGATCCGCTCGAACAGTTTGCCCACCTCGTTCAGCAGCACAATAGGTCGGTACGCGGACGGTGAATCCAATGGACGCCCCTCCTTCCTAAGCAGAACTAGCTTGCCAGTTTTCCACTCATTAGGAAACCGGCTCTGCTCTAGACATGCCGTGAAGAGTCCTTTAAGTCGGGGCTCCAAGGACTCCAGAGCTAGGACCAGAGCTCGGCCAGGTATGCCATCTGGCCCCGGAGCCGTGTTCTTGGCCCGGAGGCGCAGTACCGCTGCTCCTAATTCCCCCTGCGTCACCTCGGGAACGTGATCCTCCTCCGATCCTGTAGCGACGGGCAGTGCCATCGGCGGTGGTGTATACTCAGGTCTCTCCGGGAAGAGCACTGCCACCACCTCCTCCAGCAGCTGTGGCCGGAGACTCTCCGTCAGAGGGGGGGCCCAAGGACGAAGTTTGCCCCTCACCATACGGTAGGGGCGCCCCCACGGATCTCTGTCTATAGTCTCCAGCAGCTCCTCCCGCGCACGAGTCTTGGCCGCACCGATGGCTATCTGCAGTGACATTTTTGCCTGGCGGTAACCATCATAGAGGAGCTCCTCCTCTTCAGGTATCCGCCGACGTCGCCTCCTGTAGCGGGTGTACTGACGTCTGGCCGAAACACAGGCAATGCGCAACTGCCCGATTTCAGCAGACCACCAGTACACTCGACGCTTCATTGGTTGTTTGTAAACGCGAGGCATCGCCGAGTCGCAGATGTTTGTCATTGCCTCTCGAAACCCCTGCGCCTCCTCTTCGACGTCGACGGGCCCCTCTGCAGTGGCCTCCTGGGACCAGGCCTGAACAACTGCAGCCTCTTCAAGAACTTCCTTGTTTAATCGCTTCAAAGCCCATCGTGGGCCGCACGTCCGTGGAATTGTTGGGCTGTGGTTGCCCTGTAACTGGGTGGAGACGTCGAACCGTATATATCTATGGTCTGACAGTGTCTCCACCCCCTCCATGACAGTCCAACCCTGGATACGGCGTGCGAGAGCGGGGCTAGCGAACGATACGTCCACTATGGACTCACCCTGCTGCCGCACGCACGTGCTGACCGAACCTCGATTCAGGAGGGACAGACCAGTAGTCAGTGCCCATTCCTCGAGAGTCTCACCACGTACATCTGTGATTCTGGAACCCCAAGCCGCAGACTTGGCGTTGAGGTCCCCAAGTACTAACACTTGTCGAGGGTGGCACTGACCAACTGAGGCGCCTACCTCCTTTTAGCACTTGCACTTCCACTCCCGACACTCGTTGCCGACCAACTGCTAGCAACAGATTCGCAGTCGGTCTCTTTGTCAGCGCCTGCCTCCTCACTTCGGCCTTCTCGGCCCGTGCCTAAGCACCTCTCTACCTCTGCTATTGGTTTTGGTTTTTTAAAAGTTAAATTTGCCATTTGATTCCCACGAGTCTGGGGGAAAGACGGTCGACCCGTGCAGAGCCC
The DNA here is from genome assembly GCA_963859945.1 of Euplagia quadripunctaria. Taxonomy (NCBI): domain Eukaryota; kingdom Metazoa; phylum Arthropoda; class Insecta; order Lepidoptera; family Erebidae; genus Euplagia; species Euplagia quadripunctaria. Next base: position 12,834,908 of record OY982567.1, read on the forward strand.
CACAGTATTGCCCGGGCAAGTGTACATTTGAACCAGACCAGAGGGACCACTGATCCTCTGGCCTGGGGTGTGCTAGCGACTGATGCCACCTTAGACTGGACTCAGAGTAAGGGGACAACCTGTCAGCCATTCATTCCCTCGCCGCGCACCAAAACTTGGAATTCAGGGTAATTTTTTAATGAGGTTTTCTTCCTCGGTCCGGGCGACCAAGCCAAGACCAACGACGGTAGATATTACCTGCCCTGCCGAACACAACCCGTGATCAACAGGGCCCGTCGTACACCGCTCTCTCCATATTCTCTTATGAACAGAGGATACAGAGAGCGGAAAGTAGGAGCCCGATCGAACGGATTCCCTACACCGACTGGTAGTCCGAGATGGATGGACTCCGTCGAGTATCCCTCTTAGTCTGGTCTCTCACTTTGAACCTTCCGGCATGAGTGGCTCTACCGGCATAGCTCCAAAGATCATTGAGACACGCAAGCCCCCCCACGACGGCAACGTGGGGATACCTCGGGGGAGAAACTTCTAAGCCAACGTAATCAAAAGATACAACCGTTTATGCCATATATATATTGTATATTTTTAGTTACATCATTTAATAAAAATATTTTACAGAACCCTCGGTGCACGAGTCCGACTCACACTTGGCCGGTTTTTTGATATGGGAAGGAGAATTTAACTGCTTAAGTGAGGAAGAATTTGAATTGCATTTAAAAAAAAAAAACAGTGAAATATAACGATTTCACTAACATTTCCAACGAAATTCTGTAGGCCTGATGAACTTTTGCGTGCAGGAAATGTAAAAGAACCAGAACAACCACATTAATGTATGAATAAAACAATAAAAAAAGGGGCAGTCATGTGACTGCCGACAGAAGTGCAAACTTAAACGATACGACTAACTTAAAACGTCACATTAACGGGTTGGTGACATTAATTAATAAAGAGCTGACAGAACTCAATGTTTGATTTAAATGAGTGAGTGGAGATGAAGAGATGGAGGTAGGGAGGGAATCTAGGGAGGGAGGGAGAGTGGGAGAGTGGGAGGGAGGGAGGGAGAGTGGGGAGAGCGGGAGAATGGGAGGGAGGGAGCTAGAGTGGGAGAGTAAGAGAGTGGGAGAGTGGGAGAGTGGCAGAGTGGCAGAGTGGCAGAGTCCACGTGACCATATTACACTCGGACACATTTTCTATTCATTTTCGATCAGGGTCCACGTGACCCTGAATTCTGACGCAAGTTTAACATTTTTTACCCATCTCAAAAAGTGCCCAACGCCGCTAAAGAAGTTTTCACTTCGAAAACGGTTTTATAAACCTCTGATTATTTTAGTAATCTTTACTGTGATCAGGACAATGATCATTATAGTCTTGCGTTTTGGAGACTGATTTAAGATTATAACATTTGTAAAGAAAGTTATATTAAGTTCGTCTATACCTATATCGACATAGAGTACTGGATGTTACGAGACATAGGTTAAATTTTTTTATGGTATAGGGGGCAAACGGGCAGACTGGTCATCTGATGGTAAATGAGTACCGTCGCCCATGGGCACCTGCAACTCAAGAGTCACAAGGGCGTTGTCGGCCTTTAAGGTGAAGCGTGAAGGGGAAGCTTGGAAGAGGGGAGAGAGGGGAAGAGGGAGATAGGAAAGGGTTAGGGCCTCTGGTAACCTCACTCACTCGGCGAAAAGCAATGCAATAATTTCTTCACTGCTGGTTTTCTGTGAGGCCGTGGTATCACTCCGGTCGAGCCGACCTATACGTGCCTAAAATAAAATTGCCTAAAATTTTATAAAGGGATGTTAGTGGGTCGGTTTGATTGCTATTTAGTAAATAAAAATCTAATAATGGTGACTTGGGGCTTAAAATGTAGTTTCTTTTTTTAAGTTAGTGATTCTTCAAATCGTTATAGTAAATAATAGTGTAATAGTGAATTGGTAAATGTTGAAAATAAATTAAATAAAACAATTTCTTAATTTTCAGACTACTCTTATCGGTACCTTAAGGGTAGAAATCTGGCCATCACAACATTTTCTTACACAATTCAATTATTGATTTACTTTGGTTTTTTTGATTTTGTTAATCTTTTAGGAAGGTAATATCATTAAGATCAATATTCTTGGAAGCAAATTTTCCTTTTACTATAACCCAAATAGTTTCGATTGGGTATAAGTTACAATAATATTGAGGCCAACAGCCAATTTTTATTGTGCATATTATATGATATACCTACAGTCATACTGATAACTATATCGATAAGGTTATTTAAAGAAATATAGTCCAATCGCTCAGACTTTCCTTCCGACAAATACTTATACACATTGCTAACCACAACTATAAGTAGTTTTTTGCCATTTTAACACATAAAAATCTCACAAACTCAAAAATAGACCACGCTCACACTTTGACAGCAATCAACAATAAACAAATGTGACATGTTGATGACGCTCTAAAGTTACTCTTGCCATTAAAAGAAATTAGTATATTTTTTTATATTCGTGGTCAGGCTACACCAACACACAAATCTAGATCTGCACCATGGACAGCTATATTCTGAAAATGAAATTTTGGCTGCAAAAAGGAAAAAATCATACTTTTCCTAAGTTCCTTTGACAAAAAGAACTTAGCAAAAGTCTAATAAAAGATGTGCACTATACTTACATAACACCTTACTTACTTATTTAAAATGACACCATTCTACACAGCAAACAAAAAATTTGTAATAAATGTGAAATCTGTAAAAATAATCACAAATAGGGAAGTCAAAATACGGTTTAATGTTTTTTTACACATTTGGATCCAGCAATACACCCAATTATTTATATTGGAGGCTTTGGAGGATCACGGTCAACAAAAAAATATACCTAACAAAAAGAGTATGCTTACTCACATCAAGAAGTCAGAGCTCCGGTGATTTTATTAAGCTCATGAAAAATGTGACACAAAACTACAATAATGATACAGTATTAACGGATAAATGCCCTATGATAAATTCTAGAGAATTTCTGAATCACGAAAACATCAGGATGGTTTTCACTGCTGTGGGTACGCCTTTCAAATTGGTTTAATGAAAGACAACAGCACTAATAGTATTGTATTTTTAAACTTGCTAGCATCTATGTCATCATTTTCCCTATTATAGTGCAAATCAACCAATACAAATATGTAGGATCCTTAGTCACAGGTCTAGGCGCAATGTGGACACGAAGTGGGTACGGGCGATGAGAAAACTCCCTTTTGATATAAAATCACTGATGCATTGTAAACATGCAAAGAAACACTGTACAGTTCCTAGGTTAGTGTTGACTCGGCGGTGACCAAACGTAAAGTGAACTCGTCCGTCGGCACGCCAACACACTCCGCCTAGACTCTGCGTAACGCCGATAGATGGGGCTTGTGTTCCTTTCCGATGAATTTATTATAGAGGGCGCTCTAAGCACCCGTAATAATGACCGAAGATGTGACAAATAAATAATTCTTTAAAAAAAACCGACTTCAAAAAAAGCTATTCCATAAAAGACTAATATGGTTTTCTCATGGATACCATTGTCAGAACTGAACGAAATTGAAATGGACCACACGGGAAGCACCAGCTTTCAAATAAAAAAAAAATCATCAAAATCGGTTCACCCAGTCGAAAGTTCTGAGGTTCTGAAACATTAAAAAAAAGAAACCTACAGTCGAATTGAGCTTTCGATTGAACTTTTTTGAAGTCGGTTAATAAAATTGAAGTGTCTGTTTGTAATGTCAAAATAATTGTTTTTTTTAAGCTCATACAGTGCACGATACCTATGCATAAAAATCAGTTTTGAAAATTTTTGTCTGTGTGTTTGTTCCGACTAATCTTCAGAACGGGTGGACTGATTACAACGGGACTTTCACTTGCAGATAGCCGGTGTTATAAGGAGTAACTTAGGCTACTTTTATTTTGGAATAAGAATTAGGGTTCCGTGCAAAATATATAAATACTTACAAGCGAGCGAAGCCGCGCGGGAACTGCTAGTTGTAAATATTGTTACGGAAATAGGTACGGGACTGAAAGGAAACGACGACCTTTCTGTGACGACGCTTTATTGTCATATCTTTCACACACAGAAACTTGCTTCGAGTGACGAGTCTCTTGAGTTGGCGTAGCACTGACATGGGCCTTTCTAACGTAGCTTTGATGTGTTTTTTCACTGATAGAACTTTGGCGTGGCCTTCACCGACGTAGAACATTCACAGTACCACCTTTGTTCAACACCGCAGCGAACTCTTACTATACTACACTATTACTTTATCTTTTCTCTTCCTCTTTCCTCTTCTTCTTGCTTTCAATTCCTTAGACTTTTATTGACTACTGGTTGTGCGGTTCACAGTCTATTATAAACCATTATTGAGCTCACTAGACTCCTAATTTTGATAGTCTTTTCGATTTTGTCATTTTGATCATCTTTCTTTATATCAGTTCTAGCCTTAAAATGTTTTCAACATTACTTCAAATATTTAACAATACAAGTTCAGAACTCCAAAAAATTCAGAAGATCGAAATTTGACGAGATATGAAAATTAACGTTTTGGAAACACAAATAATAGAGTTTTATCAAAATCTATCTTGCATTGCTTCTCTTAGATAGCAATCACTGCTTATGCCAGATAAGCTGTCATCGCTATTTGCACAAAATGGGCGTGTCTTAAATGATTGGTCCTAGCAGTATAACGGCAATTCACGCCCGCTCCAAACCTTAATGATTTTCGACAAAGCAAGACCGATTGTGTTTAATACAAATCTACGGCTTTGCCACTAAGGTATCCATTCCTACTCTGTGCAATCACAGAAAATGTAGCATTTTTAACGCATGGATTGTTAAAAATGCTACATTTTCCGTAATTCTACGATATAATTTAACAATCACGGTGATAAAAAATTTGTAAAATGTTTTGTAATCGATCGATATTTTTAGAGAATAAACTCATTCAAAATTTTAATTCAGAAAGTAGCAAAGGGAATAAATTTTTAAATTGTAACAATATTGACAGCCAGAATAGTTTTACATACTCATATATTTTTAAATCAAGAAAAAAGGAAGAAGTTGATTTGATGTTGTTTTTTACACATATCTATGTTTGTATTAAATCTAATTTACATTTCTATATTGTTTTTCTCGGAACTAAATTGATAATAGGAATATATCATGCGTAAACATCTAGTGAGTACATAACATTTTCATATGATATTTCCCAAAATCATATCATTCACATAATTTACAGAGTTATTTATAGTTTCAGGTACCTGTAGTTTACCCGCGAAGGAGCTCTCTAATATTGTTTAACATTTCTTTGTCCATATTTTCTCATCCTTAAACTTTTGCTGAGATGAAAAAGTATGATTAGGTGGGAAGTTTCCCGGCTACCTTTTTTATTATTAATAAGGACCACCAGATGGAGGAGTTGTGAAATTATTTATTTTGAATAGTTTCTGACATGTTTTTCCTTTTATGTATTATTTGTTACAATGTACTTGAGAAAAAGACGGTGAAATATATATGTTTATTGAATCTAATACCTTACCCAAATTTATAGTTTTTTTTATAATTTCACACATCTCACACACGGCCGTCTGATCCCAAAGTAGGCAGAGCGTGTGGTGGTATGGTAAACAGACTGCTGATAAACATACTTAGATATATATTTCAAAATACATATATTTAATACATATTATAGATAAATTACATCCAGACACAGAACAAATGATCATGCTCATCACACAATTATTTGTCCTGGGTGGGAGTCGAACCCACGACCTCTGGCTTAGCAGTCAGGATTACAAACCACTAGGTGAGTCAAGTCAAAATTCTTCAAATATTACAAGTTTTTATTTCTATTTACATTTCGCAAACAAGCAATTGCGGCCCCGTGATAATTAGCTTTTACCGTATCCTAAAGACGTTGTATTTTATATCAGAAACTAGTAAAAAAAAAATTAGTACTCTTCAGGTCTTCCGATATGCATATCAACTGTCAGCGTATCTGATGCTGAAGACGCGCGCCGTAGTTCAAGTCTGGTTTATAGAGCGACGGATATAATAACGCATTACCCGTATACCGCCATGAAGGCTCGAGATACGAACGAAAACTACTGAGTCTCAAAAAATACAGAAAATAATTCTTTACTTACAAATTACAGGAAAACTATTAAAAAGTCTATCGTCTTAAAATAACCTGATGAATCTCTTAATACTGTGTAGTTGGAATGTATTGAAGAACATGCTTTTCAACTACAATATTCAGTTTAAGAAAACAAGGTAATTTTTGTTTATTTTTATTTTATTTATTTGGCTCACCAATAGTTCCATACACTTATACGATGGTATGTGATACATCCATATACAAATGGGATAATTTGGAATTTAGATGGCCGGGTGTGAGATGTATTAAGTTATTATTATTATCCAATAGACTTATGGCCTAGTGTAATAATTTCTTACAAATACCCACACGAAATCAATATGTTTTATGTTTTATTATTCAGGTAAGATTTCAATCGAATCTACCGTACCGTGTTTAAGGATATAGGTATTTTAACTGTTGCATCACAGTATATATTTGCAAATATTATGTTTGTTAGGCACAATATCAATGACTATAAGAAAAACAGTGATATACACAATATTAATACAAGAAACAAGTCTAAACTCGTTGCTACCTATCATCGCTTACATAAGGTACACAACTCGTTCGAAGGGCTTGGTATACGTTTTTATAATAAAATTCCTATAGATGTAATCGACCTTCCTGTAGATAAATTTAAGCGTACTGTAAAAAATAACCTTATTAGGAAAGCCTACTATACGATCAACGATTATCTAAACGACAAACAGTCTTGGGCTTAAGGTGTCTTTAGGTATATACACACAAACTTCTTTGTCTTATAATTAGACTAAATTATTAACAAACCATTGTTAGTTGAAAGTAATGCGTCACGATTATTATGGTAATTTTGACTAGTAGTGATTTTTATCAGTATCTCGACTATGGCTCGTCATGCTCACTAAAATGTCATTGCTTGCGGCGTCGTCATGGGGCGGGTCGTTTCTTTCCCTCTGATATGGCGAAGGAGACGATGGCTGGTCCATGCGTCATACTCGTGAACGGGTGCTGCTTGGGGTGACTGGTCGGCCTAGTCAGCGATGCTTTAGCCTATACTATTATTTTGGTTCGTTCAACTGCAACTCTAGCCTCTTAATCCAGTCACGAATTAGTTTTAACAGTAGACTTTGTAACTGATGTGCAACTTGAATGATTTCTATGTTTAATAGGTTCGAACTTTCAACGGTATCACTGAGTGATATTTTTTGTTTGTACGTTAGCTTTTGGAGCATTTCAATAAAATGTAATTCAGGTGGCAACAGCTTGCATCATGCTTATCTTTTATGTAACACTAATACCATTGTACCTGAAGATCTGACTTTTAAAAAGAGTGGCCATGAGTTTCTTTGCCAGTATTCTTCTCATAAGGCTCTACGCATTTTGGAAAGTGGAAGTTATAGATCGACACAAGCAGGCAGTAGATTTTGGTGTTTTCACCTAATTTACCTCGACAATCCAGTACATGCTGTGGCGTCTATTTGCGTCGATCTATGATTTTTAACAGTAGCTTCAATTTAACGTTCATAAATGTCACTTAGTGTATTAATTGAATAAATGATTTTGAATTTGAATTTGAATAGTGGTACGAACAACTTGGCAGTTACTGTTAGTTAGTGCTTTTCATATTTTATATCAGTGGTATTGAGACTGTTTCTTACAGGCCTAAAGACAGATGATTTTAAAAGATTTTGTTGATAATAATTTTGAACTTACTGAGTGCACATCTTCGAGATCACTGTAGCTGTTTAACAATTTACAGAGGCGGGGGTTAGATGAATTAGCACGAAGGTCGGTTTTGCGAAGAGAAGGATGTAAGTGAGTTACAGGAGCTCTTGGATATTTTGTGGGCAGATTTTTATCCTGCACTATAATTGTTCCTTGATGTTCCAAAATTTTAAATAAAAAACCGGAATCCAGTAAATCTCTTCTGTAGAGAAATCATCTTTAAATGTAAAAGTCACTCTTTATATGATGGTTTCCTGCTGTCCCGGAAAAATATGCTAAATGCCACAGAAATCATTTTTGAACCCTTTGCAATCTTAGTTTGTGGGTGGTACAGTGAGGTCTCCATACAGCGCTACAATGTTCTAGTGAGCTACGGACTAAACAATAAAATTATAAAGCAAAATTTTAGTGTAACTGCGATGGAAACAAAATACGGAACATACAAATAACAAGCCCAAGAATTCTTGAGGCTTATTTACTACATTTTCAATATGGGGGACAAAATATATTAACTGCGTATGAAATAAAACCCTTTAAACAACTCCCTTATCTGTATAAATAGATGGTTTTAAGTTCCTTGCAACAACTCAACATCAAGATCCACGAATTATCCTACACAATCATCTGGGGAGATCATTAATAAATAAATAAAATAAACCAAACCGATTGAGATGAAACTTGGTATGTAAATTTCTGAAGAACTGGATAAACATATACTTTTCATCCCGATGTTTAAACGGCATTCGGACTTACGCTTGTGAAACCGTGGGGCGCAGCTAGTAACCAAGAAAAACTAAATTGGGTATTAAAGATAGGAAAATTAGGAGTAAATTGGAACGGAATGATAGACAAAAAGGGAAGGCAATGGAATTAAAAGAATATTTCTTATACGAATCAATTGGGGATTGTAAGCAATGGCTCGAGAAGGTCAGAGTCACATATTTTCTTTTTATGGTATAGGGGGCAAACGAGCAGACGGGTAACCTGATGGGGGAGGGGGGGGGGTCAGAACGAGAAGAGGGGAGAGGGAAGGGTTAGGGCCTCCGGTAACCTGACTCAAGCGGCGAAAAGTAATGAAATCATTCCTTCACTGCCGGTTTTCTGTGAGGCCGTGGTATCACTCCGGTCAAGCCGGCCCATACGTGCTGAAGTATGGCTCTACCATTGCTAAACTACTACTAGTTACTATTCCAAGGTGCTTCCTCCTGCATGTCTGATATCATTGCATCTATTATCAACACGAAAAAGTATGGACGAAGTATAAGGACGACGAATGGAAGAGCCGATCCCTAGTGCAAGCCTACAAGGGCACTTAATTGTTTGATGTTTCCAGCGCCCGACCTTTATGAGTGTCACTCTCTGTACATGGAACGAATCGATTCCACATATTTGGTATTATGATTCTTATAACGTACATTGTTTTAAAGTCAATCGATATAACTTACTTCCATGGCTAAACACAAAATAAACTACAATTAAGCAGAAAGCAAAGTAAGAAAGTAAAAAGTCGAGTTCGAACGTATGTTTATGGTGTGATAATCAATTCGGTCACGCAAGTCCGGTTACTTCGCATTCTCGATACTATAATATATTTAGGCACGTATATGTGATTAATTTCGATGATAGACAGTGTAAATACTAAAAACTGACGATTATGAGTTTTACATCTTACTAATATTATAAAGTTGAAAGTTTGTGAGGATGGATGGATGGATGGATGTTGTTACTCTTTCACGCAAAAACTACCGAACCAATTGCGATGAAACTTGATATGTAGATAGCTGGAGATCTGGATTAACACATGGGATACTTTTTATCCCGATATTCCCACGGGATCGGGACTTAAGCGGGTGAAACCGCGGGGCGCATCTAGTATTATAATAAAGAAATAAAAAATAATTGCAGTTATTTAAGTGAATAGTAATTACAATTTAATTTATAAATCTAATACTGTAAATGACGTTAATTTGTACTAATATATAATATAATAAAGTTTAAGAAGCTTGTATGTCGGTTGAACGCATTAAACTCAAGAGACCCATTCTTGAGTATAGTATTTAACATTAAACTGCAAGGAACGGCTAGTACGAGTACATATAACATATACAGGATGTAACACCGCGACGAATACTGAAATAGTATTATACAGATCATCATTCTGAGTTTGAGCATTTTTTTTATAATTTTATGTTTTTCTGGCTAAAAGTGATATCACAATAAGTAAACAGAATATGTTACGGAAGAAAAATATAAATACCACATACGGCCAAAAACTGCAATGCAATCGATCAAACAATATTCAAACATTTTTTTTAGGCAGTTTAAGGTCTTTAACCGTACCGCGCAAAAAATAATACCTACGTTTGTTACACTTACATTACGTAGCGCCAAATGAAACTTAATTACTATAAATCCTTAATCTCGCATTGTCTCGCAACTGTCTTTTCTAAGTTGCAGTTTTTGTGTGTTTTTTCGCGTAGCTGTAACTTACAGGCTGTATTTAGCGATAATATTTTTTTGGAAATATTTATGATACTAATTTGTATTAGTATCATAAAGCTACAATAATATTATTCGTGTGGATAACAAATAACGGTCAGTTTTAAGTATTTTTGTAAAATTAAATATTGAAATCCTCAAAAAATTACATTTAACTTAAATGTACCTGTTAATAAACAATAGATGTAAATTTGAAAAATATATAGGTATTTTAATATCAACAAAATTATAGTATAGAAACCAAATGTATAATTTAATGACTTTTTCACAGCCAGAAACGGAGCTCATACAGAGAGGACCGGCTGCTCGACTTAAGAATTAGGCACACATTTTGTCTTTTGACTGGCTGAAAATACATAAAACTATTGTTATATACGCATTTGCCCGCGGATTCTCTCATGTTGACAAAATCTACACTAGATTTAGTCAATGCCGGTATCCTTCAGGTCAAGTAATTTTTTTCTGGGTGTCAGGTGTCCTATATACCCCCGACGATATTTATGCAACGGTTCATGACGACCGGTTGAGTAGATAAGACGTTTTATTATATTAGTTAAGATTTTTCTACCTACTCAGAAATCAATACAAATAACTTTTCGACTTCATAAAGACATTTTAAATGAAAATTGGAGAAGGTTATATAATCATTGGTGGAACACAAATAAAGGGAAAAGCCGTGGGTTAGCAAGGGCACGAACTAAATTGAAAACGTGACGTTTCCCAACTGAAATTATAACTAGTGTTTGTTTTGATACACGCCCTTCATTTTCTATTGCACTTTATTCCTTTTACTTTAAGTATATTTTTCACCTCACCTTTAATTTATGGATTAAAAAAAAAGACATTTTATGGTGTAGGTGGCAAACGAGCAGGCGGGTCACCTATCCGCCCATGGACACCTGCAACTCAAGAGTCACAAGTGCGTTGCCAGCCGGGGAGTACGCTTTTTTCTTGAAGGTTTGAAGGTGGTATCAGTCGGAAATACCGCAGGCTAATTAAATGCTCTTAATGACTGATTACCGGTGGTTGTAAAGGCATTGGTTTAATTGAGTTTAACGAATGATTTAATGGCAAATCCACAGAGGTCCACATCTTTTACAGTTTTTTTTTTATATAGAAACAGCAAACACATCCGCCTGATAGTAATAGGTAATCAGAATCTGTGGTCACTTGGAAGTGGGCTCCTGCTAGTGGCGATTGATGTAATGGCTTAAATGTATATCATCTTAATAAACAAATTTAAACATTATTATGTTTAATTTTTTTTAACCTACATCATTTATTTCTGTCCAGCACGTTCTTTTATCAAAGTGCTTACTATGTTAAATCTAAAAATTTTACGTAATTAATTTTGGTCGTTAGTAACTGTTGAGTTACCTATAAAAGGTAATTGTAATTTTTATGCTTTAATTATGTTAGATTTTAATTTCTGATTTGAAGGTTAGTAATTGTTCACGTACTGAAAGGTTGCGTGTATGTAATGTGTAAAATTAACTTTGTTTGAGTAATCAAGGCTAGGAAAGTAGGTTTTTATAGGATTATTTTTAACACGGAATTCTAATGGTTCTGCTCAACATCTTGGTTCTAGTTAAGAAATATCACAAAGCAAACAAATATTAGCAAATCAAAAATATAAAACAACAATATGAAATCATCAAAACTGAGTAAACGATGTTTCACAACAAACATAAAAAAAAAACACTCAGACTGAGTTCAGCCCACCGCATCGGTTTTAAAAGAGCGATGCATAATACATGCAAAAATTTCTGACACAGTCACTATAAATAATTCTGTAACCTACTTCATGCCAACATAAACGGAACGTGAACGATCTTGCACGAAACTGTTTAGTGTGATTTATTTAAACCTTTTAAACTTTGAAATGTTGCAAGTGGAGGCTTATTCCTTCTTTGACAGTGATTTTATAATATCGGAAGATAGAAAAGATAATTTCGGAATTATAGTTCACAACTTTTTGTATTCAGTGCACCTTCATTTAACATGTTGTAGGTACTTAATAGAAGAACTGGACATATAAAATTAGAAATAGTATCTAAACACGTAACTATAGCGAACTTATAAACTTTGTAGGATATCGAACACAGCAAGTTCTGTTTCAGGTGCTATTGTTCTGACTTGGACGAATGACGAGGGTAGATACAAGATTTGCTAGAGAGGTGTTATAGCAGCCTCTCTTCGGTTGACGAAAAAAAAACTCAAACACTTTACCGAGTGCTCGTTGAGGTAGTACCCGTGTGTGTTTCTACACATTAAAAAAGTTACCGGAAATACAATAGTAAGTTTTAATGACACAATTTGAAACTATGACATATTTAAATGGCAGTGAAGTACCTAATACATATTTATAGCGTATCGATTGAGTGATTTTCTCAGTGGATTGTTTTTTGATTTTTTAATCGCCAGAATCGACTGGCTCTCCAAATACTTTTTTTATAATATTTTAAAGAGCAGTTCTTTAATATTTTAGCATTCTAAAAACAGAAGCATCTTACAAATTGTAAAATTCTTTGAATAATTTTATCCTAAGTGGGCGCAAATCTGCAACTGTTTAAGTAGACCGGCAATTTTTTTTTTATGTTTAAAATTCTCGTAGTAGTTGTAGAATTTGAATAACTTGCAAATTTTTTATCGGTCAATAGTTAAAGATATGATGACGCAACCGCGAAACATCTGGTGGTCAATAAGTTGAGTATGAAACCCTTTAGGCACTGCTTTACAAGTAACTTGCGAATCATCTTATTCGTTTGTACTTTTTGGAATGAGTTGCAGCGTCTTTAGGCCATGAGTTTCAGACTACAGCGAAAGGTTGTCGTGATTTCCAATTTGCTTATTGCTTAAACGAAAACTTAAAAAATTCATAAGGACGTCAAGCTTTAACACTTTTTGAAACTTAAAGTATTGTAGGTACTGTATTTCGGATATTACCAATTCAATTTATAAAACTTACGACCTTGTGAAAGATAAATGCTGTTTTGCCATACAAATAAAACCTGAACAAGTGAGAGTCTGACTCAAGCACCGAGGATTCCATAAGACAAAAACAAACTTAACTTGTAGTTCTGAAAATACGCTCCCATACGTATATGACAAGGCCAACTTTTCAACCGCAAAATATAGTTTTATAATCACAAAAAGATTACTTCATGTGATATAACAACAAATTAACGACTTTCAGATTTTGTTCCTTTACTTATGTTGTGAGACCTTGCTTTTTACGAAATTTCATGTCAATGGGAAGTACCAAAATTTTGATTTACCTGCGAAATGTTCAAATTTGTTAAAATCATAGAACTGTATAAATAGCCATATGTTTTGATTGCGATGATTTAAAAAATTAAATAATTTTCATAAAGTTACGATTAAGTAAGTGAGGGAGAAGTTGATGACACGTTACAAAAGAAGAACGATCAAAATGTCTGTACTAAAACTATTGTACAAAATACTAAAACTGAAGAGTTTGCGTTTTGTTTGTTTAAACGCGCTAAACTCTTAAACTATTAGTCGGATTTGAATTATTATTTTGTATTGGATAGAGTATATATTAAAGATATAAGGCTTTGTAACATCACGCTACGACGCTTGGGAGCGGAATAGTGATCATAATCGTAGGTGAAGCTGCGGGGAACGGTTAGTTTATAATAAAGCTTAAGAGTTTTTTGTTTGATTGTTTGTTTGTTTAAACGCGTTAATCTAAGACAGAGAGATAGACTGACAGACAGACAGACGGACAACAAGGTGATGCTCTTTTTTATTCCTTCTATATATTATTATTTTTTTAATGAAAAGAAACATAACGAAAATTAAATTTACACCAGTTTGTAGTAAACCCATTATAATTTCAATAATTATAATTATAGAAGCACTAGGCAACGTCAGTTAAAATATTTTTTATCTAAAATATGCCTAAATTTAGGCCAACACAAAAAAATTATCATCATTAAAATCAACGAATTGAATCGAGAGACTGTGGAGGAGGATATATATGGGAATGGTACCGGGCCAGAGCTAAGTGCCATGTCATTGATATCGTATGGTCAATGATCACTGATCCATTCTCTTTTAAACAACGTACTTCATCATTTTGTACAAGTTACGTCACATTTGTTCAAAGGGGTGCAAGACTAAAATAACAGCAGAATCGTATGTAAAGCAGGTTCAAATCAGTGTTCAAAAACCCGAATTGTCGTTACATATCACAAAAACAATCCGTAGCTAATTCAAGTCGCAAACGTAAAACAATGAATCAGTGTGACCTTGTCAGTAAATTTTCATGACGTGATTTATACAACATAGGATAATAATATATTTTGAAAATAATTTAATTAATTAGTAGTTAGTATTAAATTAAAAATAACTTTTCACCAATTCTATAAAACTGACTAATCAATTAGAAATATAATTTAGGACTAATAGTAGTTTCTGTCAATTTTAGGCATTTAATGGGCATTCCCCTTTGTATGTATGAACTACCATTCGGATTTATAAATTTATTTATATGAAATGAAATGAAATTTATTCGCTGGAAATGTGGTTTACAAAGATGTTACATGAGTATAAGTCAGCACCATTACATTTCGTCTTGAATAGGACATGCGAATATTTTGCAACATATTACATTGATTAAAAAATATTTTAAGATTAATTAACAGGATATAAATTAACTGATATAAATGAAATGTTTATTATAAGAGATATAAGAATACAAATAGATCAGGCATGCAATTATTAATTATTACAAAACTCGACGCCATAACAACAAAATTTATATAATATAGAAAACAATAAAACATATGTAATAGTATTGTAGTTGTTATTTAAGTGGCAGAATTAACCATGATTGTAACTGAGGAATTCTTTTACCATGTAAAAACATTTTCCGTAAGCCATAAGTACAATTTAGTCTTAAATGTGCCTAATGTTTCATTTCTTATCATCGCTGGTTTTCTATTATAGATTCGAATTGTCATTGGATAGTAATTGGTATTATAATATTTTGTCCTAATATTTGGCAGTAGCAGTCTGCCCGGGTATCTCGTGTTAAATTGACAATGATCTTATAAATCTAGTTATAAATCTAGTTCGTCTCTTTTAAAATACATTAAAACCTAAGAAAACTCTCACGTTTACGTACAACGAAGTTAGCATTCAACAGTAATGTGATGGATATATGGCTTCGCATAACTAACAGTATTGCATCGGGATTAGGTTAGAAGATTAGAATATTGCATATTTAAGAAGTAGGTTTCCCTTGTGAGAATTCAAATATTTAGAACGTGTTGGTAACCACTGCGATGACCGACCATGGATTGCTAATAACTTATAAATCAAAATTTGTGATTGTATGCCACCTGCAAAGATATTTCCAATCGACTACTATAATCTAGGAAGAAAATCTCTTTACAAAATAATTTTGTTGATCTCCTTGATCTTCTTAATTACTTTTTCGTTTCACATCGCTACATCCTGTTAAATCTATTACATCTACATAGCTGTTAAACTCTGGAAGCCACAAAGTGATTACGGCGCGAGATACTGTTTAACTACGTAGCGACGACTGATTCGTTAGGTCCTTGAGAGCCTAATATTTTGTTCAGTGTTCACGTGAAGAAGAATTAATTCTTCCTTTTCGAAGAAATGCGTGACACACTCAAATAATCAAAAAGTAGTAATGCCCAAAGCAAAATTATCAGAACTTTACCAAACCAAATGTAAATCAATTCCTTCCCTCCAAAGAAACTAGGAGGGTTGACACAAATAGGCCCGAGGCGGTGGCGTGACGTGTTCCGCGCGCGCCTTTCTAAACTGAAGGGGGACACGGCTCCTACTCACGACTCTGAGACTACCTGCTTTGTGGACAGGTGGTCAAGTCTGTCGGGGGTTCAGGGAGTTCCTTCCTAGGTTATACCTGAGCCCCCGGTCATAGACACCCGTGACGGAACACCGTGTGGTTTTAGTCGGTTCGATTCCAACATAGCATAGCATAGCATAGTGCTCGGTGAGGTGGTACGCGAGGGGGTTTCCACACGTTAAAAAATAAAAAAAGAAAGGGTCGACACATATTTTGTTGTCTCTTAGACTGTTTTAACACAATCATTTAGCCATAGCAATCGAACAGTGTCGTATTATAAAAAGAATCTATCTTTGTTATTAAACTTTCGCGACTTTGATAAATATTAGATGTGTAACTCTGGACTTAACGAATTGCACTGATCGTAGTCGAAACGTCGGGTAACCAAAAAGGTATTGTACCTTATAAATATTATCGCGATTAAGTCCCGAGTTACACATTTAAAGGTCATCACACACTATACCGTCACGGTAACGGCACGGCTCCAACCCAGCAATTAAGTTATCATTCAAATCTGAGCATTAAAACGTGCTAGTATAATATATTTCATAATGTCAATATGAAAAAGCCAACGGCGGGTCCGCGTGCTTACAGTGCGCGGACTGCGAGCCGCCAACGAAACAACTTCACGTCGTGTCGCACATGAAGACGATGAAATGAGCTTGCACCTCGCGAGCGGCGCGTGGACTGCGAGCTTGCACCTCGCGAGCGACGCGTGGTAAAGCACGCTGGCAGCTAGCGGTAGCCTCAATTTCAGGTGGCGCCGTGCTGCAGCTATGCCGTTGCGGTACCGTTATAGTGTGTGATGACTTTAAGAAGCTATAACTATAACAGTAAACTCCCTCAATCTACATGACCTACTTTTCTGTGAATGGATTAAGTAATAATGCAATATTGCAATATTAATGTAATGACCTGGAGGCGAGCTTGTACTGAATTAATACTTAGTAAAAGGTCACCTCTATTTCAGGTCCCTTTAAACCAACACACGTGAATACGACGATAAGTAAAGCAAACATTACCATCTTATTCCAATTCATGCCTTTTACTCTATGATTATGTTTGGAATCGAATAGTATTGAGCCATTTCTTTCGTTAAAGTAATTTTCCAAATATTCTAACACTTAGAAAATCGGTAGTACTTAAAGGACGGACGAGACCAATATGAATGACACACAGTAGTAGATATTCCAATCAAATTTTTGGCATCAATTTATCCTATTTGAAACACCTCTGAACGACATAGTGTGAGAAAGAGAGCAAGAATGTAAAATAAAAAGTAAATTTAGATTTACTAATGTATGAGCAAAAAACTTTTCCCAAAATATCACATCGCTTTTTTTCGCAAATTTTCATTTAGCAAAAAATCTTTGTCAATTAATTAATTAGCAAATTCTTTTTTGGTAAGTAATTGATTAACAAATAATTACTTGATCATGTGGCACTTCTAACCTTCTAACCTAACCTAACTTACTGGCAGCAGTTGACAAAGTAAAATGATGCCAAATGATAATTGAACCAAGTAAATAAACTGCGAAATGAAAATTTGCTAAATATTCATTTGGTAAACGAAACTAGGGCGATAAATTTTTTGGGAAGTAAAATATGACCAAAAATATTTTGCCCAAAGCAGTACACCGTAAATTTTCCATACGATTATACTCACATGAATCAACGCAATATTTTGGGAATGTACATATTATACACACCTTTAAACTGGCGGGCATATCAACAAGGTTACATTGGCCGTAATCACATACTGACTAAATTTCAGTTATTAAAACTATAATATGTTAATTATATATCATGGACTGCAAAAGTTTACAGGTATGTAAATTCCTTGATGCTAAAAATATTTTACCGAGTTACCTCCGATGTAAGTTTCTTTGTTCTATGCAATATAAGACAATTTTATTTGTGAGATTCTTGTTACTTCCTCAAAAGTTACAAAAACAATCTCTTTTGTTGTGAGCTCTAAGTCTTGTACCTAAAGCTGGTAAGAAGTACTTTAAATTCACTAAACTGTTTCATTCTGTACCGGATTTGTTTACAAAAACAGCTCTATCAAAATGATGTTCCCCCGGAACACGAGATTAAAATGGGGTATATTGGAAAAGAGAAGTTTAGAAGTACTCGAAACCGGCGGGCTTATATGAAAGGGTTAATGACATTAAATGAAGCACATGAGGTGTGAAAGGATACTCTCGGAGTTTATGAATGTATGAAAATTACTTTACTGTAATATCTTGGCAAACATAGACGGGTCATCATTTACGAAATAAAGAGGATTAACTTCTTGACGATCACGTAGGACGTGACCATTTATTTGGTTTTTAAAGGTGAGGATAAACCCCCGTCAAAGGTAAGCAATAGTTCAACGTAATCGACATAGTAAACGAAATAGTTATCATTGATCTGAATATAAAGTTAACGCCTCAATTTATACCAATGGGGTTTTTTAAAGAATACTTACTAGCGTCCTTTTATTTAAGAAATGTTACTAATACTATTAAGGCGAAAGTTTGTGAGGATGGATGGATGTTTGTTACTCTTTGAATGGTTGAACGGATCTGGATAAATTTGGCTGAGAGATAGATTAAACTCTGGAATAGTACATAGGCCATTTTTTTTCCCGAGAAATGAACGATTCTTGTAGGATAAATTTCACCAAAATTTCCACGGGAACCAAGCCGCAGGCAACAATTATTGTGCCATTCACCTAAAATCAGAAAAACTTTTTAAACATCCATACAATTTGTCTCATGCCCAGGAAACCCGTAATGCTAAATTAGCAGAAAGGTAACTTCTTTTAAGACTGTGTAATTCCTGTATTCAAAGTTTTTAAGCATAATTATGTGATATCCGCGACCCGGTAAATGAATTGGGAATCGAAATTGCCTTTTCCAACTGCCAAAATATAAAAAAGGAAAAAGTCAAATTAATAATTTTTTCCTATCACTAGACTGACCTGCGTACCGGAACTCCCAACGCCCTTTAATAACATGCCAGCGTACATCTAGTACTTCCGGTGCCGCACAACTCACTTCCGGTTACTTCATATGCGGTCACCCTAAAATGTTTTTACTTTTACAATTGACCTTTAGGTACATCACATAAACCTGATAGTACATGTAGTGTGTGTCGTTACAAGTAAAGTAAATATAAAATCAAGTCATTTTTGTATCTCCTTCGTTCAAGTTACTAATTTTAAAACTCTAAGGGATAAGACTAATTTTAGTCTACTATTATTGCAATTGTAGCAGCGGCGATAGCGTAATGGCTAAGTCGTGGGACTTGCGATCAAGTGGTTGCGGGTTCAAATCCCACCGACGTGAACCCACGGATTTAACAAGAATACTAGTAATATTTGATTTAGTTAAAAATTTTATAGTATTTTAAGAACATTTTTAACAACAACTGGTGTTATTTTACTCGCAAAGTCCATTTTCTATTCACACAACCCTGGTAACTGCTGTTAAGTTGATACACTCATTATGTGTACGTTTCCAAGGTAACTAATGGTGACAATATACCCATGTACATGATATAAAGTATCTAGATTTCTTTTGGTCTAAATGTATATATATCTTAATGCAAAATAGAAATCATCGTAGTAACAGTTTTAAATAACATTGTGTACACTACAGGTTCTCATATGTAGGAATCGTCGCGTCACCG
The DNA here is from genome assembly GCA_963859945.1 of Euplagia quadripunctaria. NCBI lineage: Eukaryota > Metazoa > Arthropoda > Insecta > Lepidoptera > Erebidae > Euplagia > Euplagia quadripunctaria. The sequence goes on from OY982567.1 coordinate 12,854,808, forward strand.
TGTCGTGACGTGAAAACCTAATATATCATATTCAAACGATTTATGTATTTTTTAATGCAGCACATTTTTGCAGTTTTTTTTTTAAGAGACCTCTTACACGGCCCTCTGATCCCAAACTAGGCCGAGCCTGTACTGCAGTTACTTACGTTATTACTACTTACTTTAGGAATGTAATGATCAAAAAACATAAAAGTACGCTATTGTTTTAAAAACTATTACGAATTGGTTATTGTTGCTAGTATACTAAGTTTTAAGTAAAACCTTAAAGCTTTAAACAATTTTAAACTCTGATGTAATTTAAATAAATCAAATTTAAAATGGGCAATAAAACATTTAAAACGGGCAATGAAACAACATGTACATTTTAAGTTGGACAATAGAATGTAATTCTGTGGTATATTGGCCTCAGTGATTTAGCATAAACTGTAAGGTTGCGAACTGCCTGGAGTAAATAGCGATTTTATAGCGTTTTAGTACATTTTTTTTCATGCCAAAAACAACACGCCATTTTGTGATTCTTTGCCGGAAGTAGCAAAACTTAGTAGCATAATCATATGCTGCTCAGAATATAATTTAAATTTCTTGCTTTGGCGTTACACTATTCAATTTCAGCTTTTAGAAAGCATCTGATAGCTTTCGGCTTTATGATCCATGTTTTTTTGAGAAATAAAAAAAATAACTTGACAGTAAAACAATAAACATAATCTATTCCAAGGCTAGTGCGAGAAACGGTAGAATATTTTTCAGATTTTGAGGAAATTATTATTAATTCTATAAATAGCAAAAACATGAAAATTATAACCGATTAACACTATCACTTTTAACTTCCAAATGTCTTAACACTTGGAATCTTGAATCGATGAAAGCGTAATTTCTATACATTATTTTAACACCTAATCGCAAACGCTACTAAAAAATAAAAATGGTATTTAAAAATAAATGACCATAAAGACATCTAAAATTCATAAAATTCAACCTTAAAGCCAAATTCAAACAAAGGGAAAATGACTGCATTTTGACTAGATCCGTAAATAAACCATTCGCCTGAGTAGACCAGGAGGGATTAGAATAATGGAAATGTTGTTTAGTTGATTCTGCAAATTATATCATAATAATAATAACTTGAGACACCTCATACACGGTCACCTAATCCCAAACTAGGCAGAGCCAGTTCTGTGGTAACCAGAGTGCTGATAAACATACTTATATACTACATTCATGTCATTACAGAACAAATGATCGTGCTCATCGCACAATTATTTGTCCTGGGTGGGAATCGAACCCACGACCTCTGGCTCAGTAGTGACTAGAAAAATAGGCCAGTCCGTCAGTCGAAAGGACTGGACTGGAACGGAAAATAAATGAATGGTGATGTCCTAAAAGGGTTGATAAAACTGAAAAAACTAGGCTATAGAAAGGCAAATATTTAATCTATGGGTTATATCAACCTGCTTCCGTCAGAAACGTTTAAGAAAGTTTTCTCGTTTATTTCTTGAAAACTTCAAGAAAAATAAATCCTGTCGCATTTTATTTTAATATATTTTCTTCACCGCTTTACTTCTATCAACATCTATACAGCATCATGATTGTATTAAACCCTTAATAAAGGCATTTTCGCACGCTAATCTACGCACAAGATCGCCACCCTAATCCAAGGTGGAACGGCAAAAACCACAAGGGCGACCATAAACTTTGATTAGATTTTGTTACACGCAGAGCCGTCGTACATTAGAATGCGTGAATTGGTGCCGAGTAATTGGATTTTTCGCGTCATCGCGTCTGATATCCTGTATCTTGAAAACTGAGACCCAGATTAGGCAGAAATCGCGACAAAAGTACAACGTTTTTTTTGGTATTTTAAACTCAGACGTCATTTGAGGTTATGTTTGGCAAAGGTGGTCGGATATTTTGTTACAAAGATAAGGAATAATTTTAGGAGTGTTATATATTTTTAAACTCCAGAGATGGAGACAGTAATCTTGATAGGATTTGCAAAATTTCTTTTAATTTTTCCTAAAAATTTGTTTATTTCACTTGTCGACTTCAAAAAAGGAGGAGGTTCTACGTTCAGTTGTTTTTTTATATGTGTGTTCACCGATATTTCCATCATCTATCTACCTATTTATAAAAATATATTTTTTTGTTTCAAAGGGTATGCTCCCAAGGGTATGATGATCTAATTAAGGTATCTATGGGAAAACGAGGGAAACCCTCAAAAATTAAGTGTGCTTGTTGATATTTCTTGAAATTAAGCAACACTGACATTTAAAGTCATTAATATTATTAATGACTTGATTAACTATTAACCGACTTCAAAAAAGTGGGAGGTTGTATGTGTCTCTTTTATAACTTATTCAATCAAGTGCAGCAAGTTGCTAGACAAACTAAAAATATTTTCATCTCATCTAAAGAAAGTACCGAGCTTATTAAACTAAAGTTAATGTGATCTAATGTACCTACTGCAGTTCGGTAACTTTAATTACAGTAAGTAATGTTCTAAATAACGTATCTCCTCCATACGTACGTACTGTACACTAAAATTGGAAACATAAACACTTTATGTCGGTGCCGTCGGAAAGAAATACTTAGGGATATAAATAGCTTAATCATTAAGAACCAACTTCAAACAGACCAGTAGTACCCAGTGTCTTTATAATGGTACCTGTTATTCATAGGGCACACTGAAAGTTCAGCGCTCTTGGCCGCTGTTTGAATATCGAATGTTATACATTTTTTAAACATAAAAATCTCAATCATTGATTAAAAAAAAATTGGCGGCAAATCGCGTGTCGATTGTTGTTTATTACAAGTTGAAGTTAGTCGTCATTAACGTGAAAAGATTTTAGGGTGATAATTTTTTATGATTTTAAAATTTACAGACTCCGTAAGACTGCACTGCTCATCTTCAAAATGCTTTTGGGAGGGAAGCACCTCATTTGAGCACCGTAAGGCGTTGGGACGCAGAATTTGATCGTGGCCATGTTTCTCTCCATGATGAAATTCGTGGAGGTCGGCCCTCAACTGCGATCACTAAAGAAAATGTGGCTACTGTCAGGCAACTAATGGAAGAAAATCGATAGATATATCAATACATCAACATTTAAAAGTTAGAAAATTTTGTTGCCAGATTCCTCATGAACTCAGCCCAGAACAAAAACAGACTCGTGTTGATTGGTGTAAAAAATGTTGTTAAAATACTGTGTATGACATTGTGACAGGAGATGAAACATACACAACATACATACATATTCTTACATGCCGGCAAGAAAGCAACAGCCAACAGTATGGGTGTTCGTAGGTGACAGCAAATCAACAAAATTGAGGCAAGCGAGAAACGTAGGCAAAAAATGAATGCTTTTTTTCTCAAGGACGGGTCCTGTCTGCACGATCCCGCTTGAAGAACAAAAAACAGTTAATACCGAGTGGTACACCACCATTTGTTTGCCCAGTGTTTTTGAAAGAGTTAAGGAAAAATGACCAAGAAGTTGCATCTATTGCACCATACACTTCGGCGCACACCGCCAACAAGACAAAGTCATTTTTGGATTCTGGAAAGGTAGAGCTAGTGACCCATCCCGTACATAGTCCAGACCTAGCACCATGCGATTTCTTTATTTTCCTAAAAATTTAAGATTTGATGAGAGGTATGACATTTACGGGGCCGGAAGAGGCCGTGATAGCTTTCAACCAGCACGTGAATAACATGCCCTTAGACCAATGGTCCTCGTGTGTAAGTAAATATATGATTTTTCAAAACTTTCAGCGTACCCCACGTATAATAAATAGTATTAAAGTATTAAAAGTGTGAGGTGTATTCTTTTCAATTTAGTTTGAAATCGATTATTTTTCACTGTTCAGTGCCCTTTGTTTGAGCTTTTTAGGGTTCCGTTCCTCAAAAGGAAAAAAGGAACCCTCATAGGATCACTTTGTTGTCCGTCTGTCTGTCTGTGTGTCAAGACGCTTTTTCTCAGGAACCCGCTGACGTATCAAGTTGAAATTAATACCAAATACATAAGTCTGCGGTCTCTTGAAGCTGTAAAAAAATCATCTTAGGTAACGCAATCAAAATTTATGGCCAGTTAAGCCTTCTATTTAACCAAATATGAACATTTCACAGGTAAATCAAAACCTATAGGGTACTTCCCATTGACCTAGAATCATGAAATTTGGTAAGAAGCAAGGTCTGATAGCACAAGTAAAGGAAAAAATTCAAAAGTCATTAATTTGATATTATGTCACACAACAAAAATAGTTTTTGTGATTACAAACTTATATTTCGGAGTTGGATTGTTGTCTTTGTGGTACATCGCAAACGCAAAGTTAAGTTTGTTTTTCGAAAAAGTCTTCGAGAATTGATTCCCGGGAGGGACGTACTATCTACATACAAGTTTGTTTGCTTACGGAACCCTCGGTACACGAGTCCGATTTGCATTTGGCCGGTTTTTATTGAAGTCTAGTTTAACTTTTATTTTTAAGTTTTTGTTTCAGGTATATTATGAGTACTTGTCATATAGCATTTTAAAGATTTTTTGTAATAATAATATTCAGTCACACTCTTCATTTTTATTAGGGTCGGTATAATGTGTAACATTGCAAAGGGTTTTAGATAGTTTCTTATAAGGCCGGCCGCCTGGGCCTGACACCCACCCTCCTTGAGAATGTAGAGAGGAACCTTTTTTTTTTTTGTGCGTTTGGAAACCCCCTCGGGCCGTCACCCCACCGGGGTTTTCGGTGGGGCGGTGTGTCGGAATCGAACCGACTAAAACCACACGGTGTGCCGTACTGCGCCTTAAGTAGGAGGGATCCGGGAACTGCTTTATTAAGACATCCGGAACCCTCCTAGCGCCTGCCCGCAAAAGCGCTGGCACCACCTTCGGGTAAGATCCTCTCAATTAGGCGACGTCCAGGCACACGCGGACGCCACCTCCTCGCGGGGGGCCACTACAGTGGGTGGAGGGGAAAACCCGTCCCGTCCACCCGCGGCCACACTCAGAGCGGCATGAGGCCCTCAACCACTTCCTGCAGGAAGCTGGGCTGGAGAGTCTCCGTAAGGGGGGGGCCCGACGCGCGGAGCTTTTGTTGCGCCCCGCGATAAGGGCGACCCCAAGGGTCACGATCGAGACCCTCCAGCATCTCCTTTCTCTTTCCTTCTTTGGCACGGCTAATGGCCAGCTTCAGAGTTTCCCGCGCCTCTCGGTACTCCTCATGAAGCTGGTCCTCTTCCCCCTCTTCGCGGTGACGCCGCCGGCTGCGAGTGTAGGACCTCCGGGCACGAGTACAGGCCGCACGGAGGTCCGCCAACTCCTGGGACCACCAGTAGACCTCCTTCCTTGGAGGCCGACGACCTCGGACGCGGGGCATGGCCGCATCGCAAATCTGCGTAATCGCATCGCGAAAGCGGCCTGCCCCCGTCATGTCTACCTCCTCAGTCAGAGGCTGCGGAGACAGCCAAGAGTAAATGATGGCTGCCTCCTCTAGTAGGTCCCTGTCCAACTTCGAAACAGCCCACCGCGGGAAGCGGGAAGAACGCCGCGCCGTGTGACCCCTTCTGGAGTCCTGGGTCCGGGAGAGCTCAAATCGGATATAGAGGTGATCCGAGAGCGTCTCAACCTCTTCCAGGACACGCCAGTTCCTTACTCGTGCGGCGAGAGCAGGGGTAGCGAACGAAAGGTCCACTATCGACCCCCCCTGCTGTCGCACGCACGTATTGGTGGAGCCTCTGTTTAGAAGACAGAGGCCCACCGATGCCACCCACTCCTCCACGGCATCGCCCCGTGCGTCCGTCCTGGGGGAACCCCACGCAACGGACTTTGCGTTGAAGTCCCCCAGCACTAGGACGTGCCCAGACGCTAGTCGCCGCATCGAGGTCTCTAGATTGCTGAGAAAAACCTCGAAGTCGCTCAGACTCCGATTGGGGGAGAAGTAGACACCATATATGGTGATCCCCCCCCATTCGGCAGCAACATATCCAGTACCCTTGTCTCTTAGCGACAAGGGTGGGGAATGAGCCGCCGTGGAGCTGACGACTGCCACGGAGCCGTCCCGGTCACCCAGCCAATTTGGACGGGGAGGAACGTAATAGGGCTCCGCGGCTACGGCCACACCTATCGACCACTCCGCCATGGTTTGCAAGAAAAGGTCCTGCGCACCGGCGGAGTGATTCAGGTTCGTCTGGAAAAGAAGGTTGGAGACTTGGTCCATTACTTGACTGTCTCTACAACCTCCATGGGCGACGACGACGACGCAGTATTGACATCGGAATGTAGAGAGGAACCTAGGGTAAGTAAAAAGGTTATCATAAGTTTCGGATGGGGAACGGGACTGAGACTGCAGTACCTCGCAGAGGCCGGGGTCGCTTACCCGAATGTCCTATATTTCCTGTGTCTGGAAAGGCCACTAGAACAGGAACACCTGCACCAACAATATTCATTTACACTAAAACTACAGAAGAAATCCAATTTATAAACTAATAAGTTTATTTGATTTAGTATTCTTACGCTATTTGGCAATATTACATGGTGACATGATCTTTTAATGCTATGATTTCTTTCATTAATTACGAAGTTAGCCCTTACAGTTTTTATACCTACCTAGGAAAATTATTAAAGACCTAGTTTAATTTGTTATTCTTCAACTTCATAAGGTAAACGTCTATTAACCCAAACAACATTATCTTATTATAACCTCTTTATCAACGGGGAGAATAACAATACCGTTATAGCCCCTACAACTCATCTTCACACCCACCTTCGATAAAGACATGCGAATGAACCGACACGATAAACTGCTGACCCATCGCTATGGATAGTTACCTTCATAAATAGGCGAGAAATATATAGTTGCTTATAAATCTTGGCTGCACGATTTTCTTATATTTCTCTTACTGCTCGTACATCAAATTACAGGTGAAACAAATTGCAGGAGGCCGCAATAAACGCGACGTATATTTATTTATAAAGGTTCTCGTGCGTGACACGCATTACTAGTTGGGTGGTAGATTTTTCTTTGTATTTTTGGAGATAGTCCGATTTAAGTTGAACTTGAAGCCTTAGGCAGTTATTGAGATATTATTGATAAAAAGCCGCTTAAGTTAAAGATGATTAAAATATTCACCCCGGTTATTATCGGTGTGCTGTGTATCACGGGTTTAATTTTTATGAGGATTTAATATTTTTCTATCGAGAGAGAGTTACATTGATCTACGAGTAAGTGCACCTTTTGCTTCTGATCAATATCTACATATGAATAAAGTTTTTGATATCAAAAGTCAAGTTATACTGTAACACGTATATTATACACAAAAGGCCTTTAGTATCCATTTTTTTGTCAGTTTACATCTGTCGTGCATTATTCTAACTTCTCTCATGATATTGAATAATTTCTCGTACAGGAAATAATTTACACAACAAGCCATAATCATCAGTAAAATGTACTGGATCATGCTCTTATTCTTTACCTAATATATCGATCTGTTAAGGAATACTTCAGGAAAAATAACCTGACTAGTGGGATCCAAATCATGCGCCCAATTTCACCTTAGGCCTTGCGGAGAATAATTCTCTTACTCTTGCTTGATACGGTAATAAAATAACCTAGATGATAGAACCTCAGAAAAAGTTGTAGTTTAGATTTAGTTAAAGATTTTTGGACGTTTTTTAGGGTTCCGTTCCTCAAAATTAAAAAAGGAACCCTTATAAGATCACTTTGATGTCCGTCTGTCTGTCAAGACCATTTTTCTCAGGAATTGGTTGACGCATCAATTTGAAATTAATACCAAATACGTATGTCTCCTGTCAATTGAAGCTATAAAAAATCAAACTTCTAAGTCAACACAATCAAAAGATATGACCATTTAAGCCTTAGATTTGACCAAATTTCAATTCGCAGGTAAATCAAAACCTGTAGGGTACTTCCCATTGACCTAGAATGATCAAACTTGGTAAGAAGCAAGGTCTCATAGCACAAGTAAAGTACAAAATCCGAAAGTCGTTAATTTGTTGTTTTATCTGTCTTTCTGTATGTGTGTCTGTCAAGACCCTTTCCTCATGAACTCATAGAAGCATCAAGTTGAAATTAACATATAATAATTATATCAGCGGTCCCTTGCAGTTGTAAAAAAATTAAGTCTTAGATTTTAACAAAATGAACATTTCACGGGTAAATCAAAACCTATAGGGTACTTTCCATTGACCTAAAATCATGAAATTTGGTAAAAAGCAAGGTCTCACAGCACAAGTAAAAGAAAACATCCGAAAGTCGTTAATTTGTTTATATATTACATAAAAAACTAGTTTTCGTAATTACAAACTTATATTTTGCGGTTGGAAAGTTAACTGGAATCAATGTATGGGAGAGAATTTTTAGGACTGCTAAGTTAACTTTGTATTTCAAAAAAGACAGGCAAAAATCTTCGATAATTGATTCCCGAGATAGACACTATCTACATACAAGTTTGTTTTCTTACGGAACCTCGGTGCGCGAGTCAGACTTGCATTTGTCTGTTTTTTTACTATCAAATTGGATTGAGTAACAGGTTTTGTGTTTATTTATTTCGCACTTTTTTATTTGTTAAAAATCTAAGATTTGGATTTAATTTTTATAAAATAGAAAATAATAGCGCAGTAAGTATAGTAGCATTATGTAATTTTTCTAAATTTAACAAATAAAATGCCACGGATTCCTGTACATAAATATGTGCATAATTTTTTAGAAAACGTGTATTACCTCAGGGGAATATTATTTTCAGCACTATCTTTCTTAACGCCATGCTAAAGCAAATACAAATTTACTAAATATCTCATTTTTATGTAGGATTTCTCCTAGGTATTAATTAAACCTAGTGTGAGCGGGCACTCTGACGGCCCGGAATATCGCGATTCTGCGAAGGCCGAAGCGAGAGTGCATGGAACGCCGCCTTCTGCGAGGAGGTGATGTCCGCAAAGGAGGCGGCCGAACGGGAGAGCTCTCTGCCCGCAGTAGACCCACCGGGCACCGAAGGGCATTCAATGATCTCCGGCCACCGTAGGAACGGCCTGCGGGCGACGAACTTTTGGAGAAGTCGTTGTCCGAACAGATACAGGCCCGAGAGGCAGAGCGCAGTGTTCCGCGTCGCTTCTCAGAGTCGCACCGGGTGACGGAACCCGTTTTGGGTGAGACGGGTCAATGCCTGTCGGGGGTTGCGGAAGAATGCAATCGCGATTCTCGCTCCCCTGACAACAACAAACTGAGGCTCTCTTAACATACATAACTTAAAATAAAGCTAAGAATATTGACTGAAACTTTCTACTACAACTAGAGCTTAAAAAGGGCAATAATTCAGAACAATTGAGTACATATCGGCATGGCGTGTGTAACGTCATTACGCATCCATTACGGCGTATTTGCATTGGCGCAAATGTAACCCAGTTTAATGTTTTCTTGGAAATACACCATTACTAAACAAGTTTTGCTTTTAACTTTTTAATACCAACGTTGAAATGTTAAAAAGATTTCTACTTTTTTGAATTTCTTATTAAGATAGCATTAATATTATATCAGATTTTTTTTACATATGCTTAATCTAGTATAAAGAAATTTTGCTTTTTAATAGTTATATATTATATAGTTTGCTTGTTAATAGATTACATGATGCATATCACATTTTAACAGTATGATTGAAAATCTTTCATATTTTAGTTAATTTTTAAAAATATATATTGAAAAACTTAGTAAATTTTTTAACTCTGCTTTCATGTTAAGTTAACTAAGCCGAATTATTTTAGAACATTACTGCCTGTAAAAAAATACTACATAATATGTAGTATAATGTATGTAAATCCACTGAACAATAAATTTTACCTATGTTGAACGGGTTTATAAGAAAATGTACCAGAATTTGAAAAGGTTTTGGAATATTTACCCGTGAATTCCTTTTTTTTATATCGTGTGGAAACCCCTCTCGGGTCAACACCTCACCGGAGTTAACGGTAAGTGGTATGTTGGAATCGAACCGACTAAAAGCACACGGTGTTCCGACACAAGTAGATCTACTGCAGGGGATCCGGTTTGAAGGAGGGTGGGAGGAAGGAAGCCTCCGGGAACCCCTGCAGCAGGCGAACACACCATGTAGTACCCCTGTACTACATGGTGTGTTCGCCTGCCCCCTAAGACCCCCTGGTCTTACCCCCCTTCATATCAGAGAGGCGGGCATGGAACACATCGCGCCACCGTCTCGGACCTGCTTCTGCAAGGGCAACGGTTAATCCGACCCGCCAGCCAGGCCAGCGCTCATGGAGGTCATTCTGCGCTCTCCAGCGCCTGGTGTTACCGAAGCAGCCGTGTCCGGTGAGTATCTGCGTAGGAGAGGCTGCCATGTAGCCTCTTCAGTCAATCCTCCGTGATGGGTCATACCGCCACAATTCTGGCGTGCCCTGTTCCCGTGAATTCCTAAAACTGAGTTAAATATAATCTTACCTACGAATTTACTTACCTACTTACTTTATTTAACTACCACTTCTTTAAGATGGTATATTTACTTATGGAAATGTTATTAAGTTTTTATCTAAGTAAGATAAATTCACGTGTTATTTTTGTAAAATAACCTAAATTGGTTATAGCACCTAACTTTTAAAATGTTATTGAAAAATTATAAGACGAATGAGCTGAAACCATTTAAAATCCACACCACTCCACTCTGGAAACAATTCTGGAATCTTAAGGGTCGGAATACTCACACCACACATGATCACCTAGGACTAAGCTCCCTGCGAACTCGCAATTTCTTGCGGTCATCTCAGCAACTCAGCACAACATTGAGTACCAAGATGCTTGGCTCAACTTGATGCTCAACTCTGCTCCCAACCTTATCTCTTCCCATGGTCAACGTATATTATTTCCTTTATTGACTTGTAGTTGTACACACAGTCAAGTGTTGAAAGCATATTACAAGCCATCGACAGAGTCAACAAAGACTTGTATGAAATTTTTATCACATGAAAAATGGATCTCGCATCGAAACCGATAAGCAAAAACACTCACCACAATGTTTGAACCCGGGAGGTGCTAACTCAAGAAAATAGTGGACCAATGTTCCGGCATTTAGACAATTTCTTGCGAGGAAAAAAATTCAATTCCGATGAGTCACTACAAACTACCTTCAAATATTTCATTGATTGTCGCTCTCACAATTTCTTTACCAAGGGAATTAATGAACTTCCTATAAAATGGTAAAAATGCAGAGATAACAATGTTATATACTTTAATTAATTAAAGACATAACTTCATAAAAAATAACGTTTTACTTTTTCCATATAACATTACTATTTCATATGTTATAAAGACCTAATAGTAAGATCGTTTCCCTATCAGCTCGTGGATATGTAACGGTAGGTAGGAATGTTATATTAATATAGGACCCCTAGAAATCCCTTATAAAACCCTAGCCTTGTCGCAAATTTCATGATTCTAAGTGATATAGAAGTGGAGAAGTAAATTTTTTGATAATCTGTCGGTCAGTAAACTACGAGTATTAAAGATGAAGTTTTGAAATTTATCATATAGTATAATAAGAAAGCTTTAACAGTATATGCAAAATTTCATTTTAATAGGTTTATCCGATCGTGAATTAGAGCGTGTTTGAGCGTTGCGTTCGTGTAAATATAGCATTCGAATATGCCCTTTAGATATTATACAAAAGTACTTATGTACCTATATCCTATATATTAAAAATGTTTACCATATCTAGATTTTGGCTTCGTACTAGACCTACATATAATATCATCCTAGAACAGATGATCATAACATGCGTTAACATTTAGCTCCTTCGTTTCATTGGATGTGTCGGTCGGAAACAACAGTGCTGCAAGGTCTCACAGGAAATATCGTAACGTATTCATCATTAATTGTCGACTGATATTCTGCGGTTGTCAAGTATTCGTCAGGGTTTACGGCCTTGACTCCCACTCAGGTCAAATATTTAATACATACATGTCTGTCTATGTGCATTAGTTTGGATTTCTTTGTGTAATATGTATCTATTTGTCTAAAGAATATGTCTTAGCGAGTTTATTCGTATTACAGAATCCATAGTTCCAGAATTCAAGCTACTAAGTTTGAGTCTATATAGCGCTGTGTAATTTGTCCCAAAATTTTATCATTATTATTGCAGTGAACAGAAAAAAATAGAAGAGATATTTTTTTTACTGAAGATCATTCAAAATCTAATGAAATAAAAATAATCGGAGCAAGTAAACTAAACTATTACTTCTCCAATTCATGCCGTTCATGACTTAAACTTGCAAGTAAACGTTACACCAAAGTGACTATACTTTATCTCCTCTGCACTAAATCCACGTTGTTTAAGTCCTGTTCAACTAAGACAATTACCGTCTTGCTGATAGTGACCCAACAACCGATTCTATTTAAGCTCATTGTTTCAGTTAGTTCGAACGATGCTACAACTTCAATAAGACCACTTGCACTGCGATTTACTTTGAAGGAATTAAGCGTTCTAGTACGTACACGTAAACACTTTTGTAGACTTGATTGGACAGACAAAATAAAAAAAATAGCATCATCTTATGTAACAGGCAAGAAAATATTTGTGTATAAATAAATATATGTATTAAAAAAATTATAAAACTTGAAAGAAATCATTGGACTCACGTGTATATTTCGGGGATGTTAGTTCCGAACCCAACGGGGGCCCTTTATCAATTGGTGAAGCATCCTACCGCGTCGCGTCGGTTGGAGGTACCAGACTGGACTAGCGTCGTTCTATTATAAATGACTCCCCAACGCACAACGCAACTGAAGCATAGGTGTCTACATCTACATCCCGGCGCTCGTTACGTCATATATGTCTACAAATACAATAACAAAACACCAAAAAAAATGCGGTGTCTAAAATCCGAGTGTGTATTATTTCTTTTTAATAAAATGTGTAAAAACCTTTTCGAAATAATAGTTAACAATTGAAAAGTAATCTCTGTAGTTAAGTCTAAATGCCTCGGAAAAGAAATTAGATTACCTGAAACTGGAAACGTATTCCTAGTTGCTTCATAAACTTTCAGATGAATTTTGTTTTGTTTAAACAAGCATAACTATAATATATATCTAGTTTTTAATAAAATAAGTACTAACGCTTACATTTACAGTAAATTATTAACAAATAAAAGTGAAATTAGAAGTTAATTCTTACATGTATAAATAGTTTTTAGCTTAAAAATATATTTAACGAGAGTAATAAATTTAATGAGTGATATAGACCTTACAGTCACGTGTGTGTTTAATGGAAACCCAACTACCACTCGAGTTTAGCACCTGTCACCGAAGGGGTGCGCTACTATTACATTCGAGTTTCGAGTCAATTGTTAAATCGTAATAGCTTGTGTGACTTTAAAGAAATTACAGAATTATTTAAAATTATAACTAACCTTTTAAGGTTAAAGGTGGTTTAAAACAAACTTATAAATGAATAATAATTTATAAATAAATTTATTTCTCCAGTGTCTGGATCTCTACACAAAGTTTACCTCCTCTAAGCCTCCAAATAATCAAACTATAATAATGTAAATTCAGAAAATCTATTTCCCTTGTACCTGATACTTGTGTTATGAAGTTCGAAACCACCTTGGCAGAAGGGATTTAAGTTTTATCGTAATCTCCGCAAGCATTGGGGCGGAAAGTGTTGGCCTCATTATAAAATACCGAAAAAATGTCTGTTTGTTCAGCAGTCTTAAGTGAATAAAAGACATACTATTTATTTCAATATTGATTAGGCGGTCTTTCAAATATTATGTGTTGGTCGCGGTATCATTTACATAATTTATAGTTTAATTTTAATAGAAAATATCTAATCTTTTACACACGGCAAGTGTGGAAGTTACCCTATGTGACTGAAAATCTAAACTGATCGTTATGTTATTTGGTAAAGAAATGACTTACTCCTGAAAAAACGACAAGGGCTCCTTTTTATCAGGATAATTCAACACAATTTAACAAAAAAATTAGGGATGCTATATCTAATTACTATCGTGAAAGCCGGTATCAACGCAAGTGGAGCCGCTTTCGAAAGCTAGTATACCTACTATTAAATATAACAATTTGCTGACGTGTTGGGTGGACACAAATTTGATAATCACAGCAAGGGTACGGATTTGGTGCGGTCCGATAATTCGTAATGTAAGCAGTTATACCGAAAAGATGAGAAAGATTTTTGGAGGGACGAAGAGATAATAATATTCTGTTATCATTATAAATTTGTTTTTAAGTAAATGGTCTTGTGGGATTAACGGGGTAGAATATGGCAGGTTTCTGCTCGAACTAATACCTACTGGCTACAGCGCAACTAACGTACTACTGTTATTCTCTGATTGCTACTTAGGGCTGCATGGGATTAGATAGCAACCCTAAGCCAATTGTTTTAAAGGCATATGTGACTACATTGAAGTTCCAAGAGTTAATAGGTACCGGTAGCTACTTCCCATTAGGCAAACCATGGTTGTTCATAAACGTATTTAGTTTGTTTCCCCTGACGTTTATTCTGATTGTGTTGTTTCAAACCAAAAAGATTATATTTTTAAGAATATGAAAGGTAGATCTAAAATTATAAAAAGAACACCCATAATGATAAAAAATAAACCTATTATAATATTCATTTATTTCATATTTCAAAGACATTATTATGGCAGTAGGCTGTTAAACATGTTATCAACCGATCATCCAGGACTTCTCAATTGGTAAATACGCTGTCCTACAATGCTATTAGCTACTATAATCTATAGACCGAGCTTATTTTCCTGTTATTAGCAGCTCAAAGTTATTAGTGAACAATATTAGTAGTAGTCCGCTGATGGCGCACTGGAATCTCTTACATTGCTAGCCGACTGCAGTGCGGACAGCATTGGACTGTTTTATTTGACCCACCCAAACTGTAGTATACCAACACTAGTCTTAAAGAAAATTGTTACTATCAAAGTGGACTTAAGTCTGAAAATAAAAAAAAAACTTAAAATTATAATGAATATGGAAGGAAGTTAGAGAATCAGATCATTCGAATCAAAACTTCAGCAAGCTTCAAAATTTACTTTCTCACATAATTTGTCTGAAATGAACACAGTTATTTAATATAATCCAAATAATAAAAACTTCAAAATGTCAATAAATAAAATACCTACTATCTGAAATTCAAACCGATATCGAAATCTAATTGGAGCAAAGAGCTGTGGCCAAATAAAATGAGAGTCCATTTTGTTTGATCGGAAATCAAAATGGCTTAATAAACAAATCCTGAAAATTACGGTTACAGAAAATACGGGGACGTAATTGATTTTTTATGCTACAAAGATTTTTTCTTGTGTAAACACGATTAATATTGACTATAGATAAAATTTTCTTACATAGAGTTGTATTAATAAAACGGCTGGTTCCCCTAAAAACTGATTCGACTTTGATGCTGATTTAAATAGAATACAAAATGAATATTATGTTCGAATAATATGTTTGGGTGTATCGCGATGTTTGAATTTTTGAACTGCTATTACTTAGCATTATAATAGTAATTTCTAAGACTGTTTATATGTTAGAAAATATTCTATGTTACATTATACAATATATGTATATATATATAAGCAATGTAACCAGAAAATTGTAAAAAATAAGTTAAATGCTAGTATCTTCAGAGTGTCTTGGCTGTTCTTCGCTATAGCTTCTACGTATTGGAACAGGCAACTAGCTTCACGACTGACTGGTTCTAAATGACTCCTACTCCTGACAATTAAAAAAAAACCTATAATTACCATAATTTAAATATATGTTTTATTTAAATTAAAGTAGTATTTTGGTCCCACTCGCGTAACCTGCAAGCCTATTGCCGCAAATCGGGCACTTTGAGAATTAAAGATAAGAAAATTGGGTGCACGTTAAAAGCGAAAGGTAGGCAAGAAGCGAAGGCAATGGAAGGAAAATGATATTGCTTATACGGATGGATAATAATAATAAAATTGTTGATATCACCATTCCCCATGACGACAATCTCTTAAGGGCTGAAAAAGAAAAAAAATGAAGTATTTGGATTTGGCCCACGAGGTGGTTAACATGTGGGATGTGGATTCAGCAATCACTGTGCCGATAGTCATATTAGCCCATGGGTTGATTGCGAAGAGCCTTGACCAACACCTTCAGGGGCTCACGTTAGGTAGCTGGATTAAGGGCCTGATGCAGAAGGCGGTCCTTCTTGATACGGCACGTATTGTGAGGAAGTTTCTGTGTCTGGAACCCTAACCACCGGTAGCTTGGTCCCTGTACCCGATACCGGTGGGACACTATTTTTATATATATATATATATATATATATATTTCAATTTAATAATGTATTTAAAATGTAATTTATAAGTTTAATAGATGTTAATAAATAATAATAAGGACGAAGTTGTTATGATAAATAACTATCGGAAATATATCCTAAAAGATGGTACGGTTGATATCTGTCGGGCATGCCACCGTCCCGGTGAATATATCAGGCATATAATTTCAGGTTGTTCTTGTCTTGTCAATGGTGAATATTTGCACAGACACAACCAAGTGGCCAGGATTGTACATCAACATCTAGCCCTTAAATACAACCTTGTGAATTCAGAGGTGCCATATTACAGGTATGTGCCCGACCCAGTTCTGGAAAATGGTCGAGCCACATTGTATTGGGATCGATCTATTATCTCTGACAGAACTATTGTTGCGAATAAACCTGATATAGTGGTGATAGATCGATTAGAGCGCCGTGCAATGATCATCGATATCGCTGTTCCTCGTGAAGAGAACCTCGTGAAAGTTGAAAAAGATAAACAAATCAAATATTTGGATTTGTCTCACGAGGCTGTCGATATGTGGAATGTCGAATCGGCGATCATTGTTTTGATTGTCATATCTGCTCATGGATTAATAGCCAAGAGCCTCGATCAACACCTTAATAGGCTCGCGTTAGACGGTTGGATCAAGGGGCTGATGCAGAAGGCAGTTCTTCTCGACACGGCCCGTATATTGAGGAGGTTCCTGTCTTTGAAGCCCTAGCCCTAGCTAGAGTTTCTACTTAAATCTCAGTTCAGTTGTGTTCTTGTCAAATATACCAGAGTTTAAACTTACATTGGTTCGCTTCAAAGTAGATCCAATTCTAAATTAGAAGGTGTTGTTAAATATACATACAAAAAACTAAATGTCTGTTTCAGAAAAAAAATGCTGTGATGACACATAAGTACAAGAAAAAATAATGTTTCGTCTTAAAGAATAAGAAAAGTTATATAAATACGTCTCGGTTGTAATTAGCGATAACTAAATCTCGGTACATTTTTTTTTCATTATAAAATCCTGGTCAGTCTATTAGAATGTGTTGAATTAGTAAACGAAAATAAAATTTGGTGTTTACACCTTTTTTGTTTAACGCGTTGGCACTCCATTCAGAGCCAATTCGTATGAAATGCAAATCAGGTGGTCGTCGCTGTTTGTCATTTTGTTTATACAAAAAACACTGAAACTACGAGTAGGTAGGATAAACATTGGTTGTTGTTCGTTTTGTAAATGTTAGCTGAGTACATGAGATAAAGCCGCTGGATGTGGCAATACGTCACGGAAGATTGTCTTTTTCTTAGTGACCTAACGCCACAATATATATAATTATCATAAGTCATTTATTTCAAGTTCTCAACCCATATGTTGTTATTAATACAATAAGTGCTTACCCTAATGTTAATATTAATAAAAACAAATTACATTTTATTATTGTTACATGTCAATTTATGAATAAAAAACATGTCAACTTTATTACGTACATTTTCATAAAATTCTTTTATTATTAAATGCTGGCCTTTATTTAATCTCTTTAAAAATGAATATGTACGCTTTCGTATTATTGCATAAAAGTCATCAACTCCTGCCTCTGTAAAAATATATATGCGGCGCTACAAAACTTAGGTAGATACATAAGGGTTCTAAAGGCATTATTATACCGGACTCTTACTTTATGCATTGCTCTCCTTGAAGGCTGGAGCCAGAGGCTGCACGTGTAGAACGATTGGCAGTAACTTTTAAATAATGTTATCTTGACGTGAGCAGAAATAATAAATAAAAACAAATAACAAAAGTATTTCAAAAGTTTAGATTTTTTTATATATTATAGGGGGCAAACGAGCAGACAGGTCACCTGATGGTAAGTAACTACCGTCAGCCATGGACACCTGCAATTCAAGAGTCGCAAGTTGCCAGCCTTTGAGATGGGAGTACGCTCTAGTTGCTGAGACAGTAATATCACATGAATTATTCTTAATAATTCGCGTAACCACTGTCTTCAGCATATTTATGGGGAGATAGCTATATTTTAAACAAGTATTGAATAAAAAAAAGCCAGTATAGAATACAGTAATGGCCCCACATGAACCAGATGCTCAACGTTGAGACCGTCGTGACCCGAAGCTTTGCCACGTTTCATAATGATTACGTCTTTTCTGACGTCGTCAGGTTCGAATTGTACCTGCACCGGGACATATCCTCGTAAACATCTCCATATAAAGGCCTTTCACTGCACATCCATTCACGGAATTTTGACAGCGCTTCAATGTGAAGATGTTTGACATTATCATTCCAGCCTGGTATTAACCTGTGGCTGTGTTTAAATATCAATTTTGACCAGCTGGACACCGCCGCACTACCTAAAATATCTACCAATTCATCATAGGTTTTATTAATTAAGGCAATAAAATCATTATCAGCCTTTTATAATGAGTATTGGTATTTAAAGTAAAATATACAAATTTATTTATATGTTACAATAACATATAAAAAAAAATTATTCTGATCACGTAGCTTAACATAACTAGATATCTCCTCCCCGGTTCTATGTCCCTATATTATTTTGTTTTGTAGCGTACATGATACTGTTGAGATATACACCAAACGTAGCAAAGTTTCATCTTGCATTCTATTAATAATGGTGAATGATCAGTCACTGATTAATATTTTTAACGTCAATGATTTGAACTCACTGATTTAGCTCCGGCTGCTGTATATACACAGTGATATATTGTCTTTTAATACATGTGCCGAATCTGAGATTAATTTAAACGACCAATCGTTGAAAGATATTGCATCTACTACATTTTTTTATTTTGGGAAAAGAATTAGCAAAATATGTACACGCTATGCTAGTTTTGAATAAAGTTCTAAAGTGAACATAAATTTAACCACACAAGAACAGATTTCGGATATTTTAGTTGTTTGTGAAAGTAACACCACAAAATAAAGAATCAAATCCCACCAAATATGCTATTTATAAGAACTCAAACTAAGAGTAAACAATATCTTTTAATACGATTATAGTGCTATCACCTGTTACCGACAATACAAGTTATCCGATAAATCCCATCGCAGGCAGTACATTCAGCTCTGTACCATTTACACGGGAGATAAGAACTAATGTAGTATTTTACCCTGTAATCTAAAAGCTTTAGAAATATCGTCGGTCCTTTGAAAGACTTACGTGAGAATATGTGTCCAATACGTGTAGCCCCTTTGAGAATTTTTCTTTATTGTAGGATGCGACACCTGCGGAAAAAGTTTAAACTAATACTATAGATAACAGTAGACCGCCTCCATTACTGGGCTAGTTCAAATCATGTACGCTAACAGAACATGCGGTTTAGACGGCTGGCTAGTGAAAAACTAATGGTTAAATCGATCTCTACCTTTCATATAGTTATGAATCGGTATGTTAAAAATCGTGACACAAACATAGTTTCAGTTTTTAGGGGTTTGAATAAGAAAAATAGAATTCAAAGAAACTAATAACGTTAATATTTTATTATATTTAGCTTTCCGTATATCAAAATAAACTCATCTCAGGATGCGTAGACTTGTGAAGGAAATTAATAAAAATACGTAGATCTAAGATCTCTTAAAGCTGTAGAAAAACAGGACATTAAGTCAACACGCATGGTTTAATACTCGCAAGTATTTCTATTATACTAGATTTTATATTAACAAGAAATAAGGTCTCGCAACTTAAATATATACATACTATAAATTGTTAACGTGATGTATTGACTAACGATGCGAGTACTGCTCACACTTGTCTTGATTTATTATTAAGCTTGTATACTCGCAAAGTTATAAGTAGAAGGAATATACCTCTCACCCACCATGCACCCACATTTCACTAATTACATTTTAGTCACACATAAAAGGGGCAAGCAAGTCTATCACTATCAGTTTGCTTCAACTAAAACGAAAATTTTTTTTCTGTTATCGAACCCAATCTCCCAATCGTACTTGATCAACAACACAACACTTTGATCACAACTTCTCAGTCCAACCCAAACATAAACGCTAACTTCATCGGGTGTAACTTGGTAGTTGCGTTGTATTGTTCATCTCCAAATAATAAAATTTACTATTGAATTCATAGGATATTACAATACAAGTTTTCTTTCATGGTTGACTAGAGCGAAACCGCGTGCGAACGAAAATAGACATCAAAGTATAAGTAACCATTGATTTGTAGTGTCTAGTGCACTGATATCTTCTGTAGTGTCCTTTCAAGCGTATCAAGTTATTTGAGTGTGTCAAGCGGTGGGATTTCAGAAATATTGTTAAATTTCATTTAAACAAGTGACTTTTTAGAGTATGAATTTCATTCTCTTTTTTTTAACCGACTTCAAAAAATTAAGGAGGTTCTCAATTCGACTGTATATATTTTTGTTTTGTTTGTTATCTCAGAACTTTCGACTGGGAGAACCGATTTTGATGGTTCTTCTTTTATTTGAAAGCTGGTGGTTCCCGTATGGTCCTATTTCAATTTGGTCCAGTTCTGACAACGGCATCCATGAGAAAACTATATAAGTCTTTTATGGAATAGTTTTTTTTAAGTCGGTTTTTTTAAAGATATATTATGTAAATGGTTTACGGATCCCGATATTGTTATACTATTTTACTTTAAGGGCACTTATTCCATTTGGAACATTATTTTGTATTTATGTAACCAATGAAAGTCATAAGCTGTTTTGCTATGCTTCTGGTTGCATTTTTAACCGACATAAAAAAAGGAGGATGTTCTAAGTTCGGCTGTATGTATTTTTTTTATGTATCGATTTAAAAATAATTTTTTTGTTTGAAAGGGTATACGCCCCACGTGGTCCCATTGTCACCAAGTCCGGATCCGAGGGAAACTCTTAGAAATTAAGGACAGATGTAGTGTGTTTGTTGATTTTTCTTAAAATTAAGCTATATTGACGTCTATAGTGATGAAATTTATTAATATTAACTGACATAAAAAACGGTGGAGGTTTATAGCGACTTCCACATACAGCAAAAACAGACTTCAACATCATCCAGCGAAGTTGCTAGACAAACTTTAAAATCGGTGCTAAGCTCGAACCGCAATAATACTTAGGGATATAAACAGCTTAATTAAGAATGGAATTTAATTGTAATGAAATATTTCAATATATCCACCACGGCACATATGTATGTATACATATGTGCCCCCACGGTGGACCTAATGTATCTATTAATTACTTATTTAGCTTGACACCGACTTCAAACAGACCAGTAGGTACCTGGCCTGCCTTTATAATGTTACCTATTATTTTAAAAGTGTCACGTGTATGTAGCTTTTTCAATTAACTTCGAAATCAATAATTTTTCACTTTTTAGTACCTAGTTCTTTTTCAAGTCTTCTCCTCTTCTCTTCCATTGCTTTGGGAAAGAACCAGTCAACAAGGATGTGTTAAATATTATAGTAAGGGGAAGAACTAGACTCTTAGCACATAAGGCTATAAAGTATTAAAAAAGAAACATTATAATCTGTTCACAATTGGCGAAGATATCATCGCCTCGAGAAATATTTATGTATACAAAAATAGTTACCAAAACATACAACTATCTATTTTTAAAATATAAATAACTAGCTGTTGACCACGGCTTCGTTTGCGTGGAAATTAAAATGTATCCCACGGGAACCATACATTTCTCCGGAATAAAAAGTAGCCTATGTCCTTCCCCGGGATATAATCTATCTCCTTACCAAATTTTATTACGGTCCATTTAGTCGTGAAAAGGTAACAAACAAACAGAGTTACTTTCACATTTTTAATATGGATTATTATGTAAATCTAACTATGGGTATCTTCTACTTTTAAAGTTAGCCACCTTCTAGGGATATTATCTCTGCATTCAGGATGATTATAATTACAAACATACAGTATTGTTACGGGAACCTAAAATTGACCCGCAGGCACCACCTATTGAAGATTAGAGGAAGTCAAAATGGGTTACGATTACCTAAATTGAGATGCACGCCATCTTTTGACAATAAACGGAACTGATAATCTATTTATAGAATGTCTCTCAGGAGATTCACTATTCACCAATATATGAAATTTCGATATAAAATTTCCAATTATCTCTACCGGTAGGGATAGATGGAAATAAAATCCAGCTATCCCTACCGGTAGGGATATATAGGTAGGGATATATGGAACATGCGGAATATTCTTAAGTGGTTTCGAGTTTTCGGGAAATGTTACGAACTCTCTATGAAATAACGTCTGGAGTATAAAAGGGCAGTTGCATTGCAATATTACTTGAGTTCTAGTCTTACAATCAGTGAGTAAATAAGTGCGATAAGTGCGAAGTACAAGTAATAATTTAATTAGTGAGAATTAATTGTAATTGTGTTATTTGCGAGTTTCTAAAATAAATTGTGTCTATTTAGGTAATAAATTGGTGTACCTTTCCAATCCCGAACCTCAACTCGCAACGGTATGTTAAGGCATAAGAGTACCCCCAGTTCAAAGTACACCCAGAATAGGAACATTGGGCCAATTCTTATAGAATAACACAAATGTACAATACAATTTGTATATTATTTAATAGAGTTTATGAATACATTTTTCCGTAATTAGCACAAAGACTATTTTAAATTAAGTTAATATATATCCGTGGCCGGCGTGAACACATTGACATGTTGACTTGCATGTTTTTTTTTAATGGTGGTTGTCTGAATTTATATGAAAAAAAAAATTACAGTTTCAAATATACATAAATTTTGGAGCAATCGACTTTGGAAACATGTTGAGATTTCGCATTTTAACGTGTCTAACTTGAAAAAACCTCATGTCAAAATAACGATTTACATGATTTTGTTACTGAACATTGATATTTTCTTACATCAACTTACACTCGGTCACCAAAATAATATTCGTTACTTGAAATCTCAACATATACATATAACCGTCAAAACTTTATAAATGGCCACCCTGACAAATAGCAATTTTAAACAAGTCAACATATTGACGCCAGCCACGGATATTAAGTTTACAGATCGCTTTTATTGATTTAGAAAACTAATTTCTTAACGTAATTGGCAGGAGTTAAAAAAAATGAGTTAATTTATTATGAATTGTGACCGTAGTATGTCATCTAAATATATACGTTACTTCTAGAATTAGGTAAATTAAAATTGAAACGGAGATCTGTCAGTTTTCAATCTGTAATCAGTGTCAATATTCGTACGTCTACGTCATTGGTCAATGCTGCATACGTCAGTTCGATAATACTTCCATTACTTCACCATCTACGACCGCGTCTTGTAATTTCTTGTAAACACGTACCTGTAAACAGTTTTATTATTCAGCAGCGTCGGCGAAAATCTCATGAGGTTGCGCTGCAGTTAGTTGCTTGACTAACAAGGTTTCTTAAATGAAATTTCATAATTCATCGTTTAGGGACTATCGAACTGAATATGTTAATATGTCAGAGCAGGGTGCGATGCTATGGAACTAGAAGCAAAGCAAAATGTACAATTACGTAGGTTTATAACTTCTCAGCGTGGTTTACGGTGGAAACACCTAAATAATTCTTCAACAACTTTTACTACTGTGTGTGTTTCTTTAATGTACAATCAAGGACAAAAGAGATTCTAAAGGACATAGTTCTAGATTGAATGTAAGACGAATGAATCTTGTCTTTAAATAATAAGAAACATTGTCGAACATGAATTGGCCTCTTATTTGTTGTTATGCACGGTCCGGTTTGGGTCCAATTAATTAAGTTTCACATGCTCCCTGTATTCTATTATATTACAACAGCAACCAACCCTACATACGATCATCAAATATATTTCAGAACGCCTCGCGTTCTAAGTCAAAAAATTATCAACATATTTCACATTCATCACATGTATGTAAGTACATGAAAACCACAGGCTATCAAAACCTACAATGGATCATTTTTGACAGTACTCACAAACGATCCTTGTTATGTCAACATTTATTTATGCAGTGAAGTGTAAAAGAACTTTCAAGGTCCCAAATCTGAGCCTCCAGAGGTTAAACGATGTCCTCACCCTAAATTGTAAACTTTGATTAGATTTGTTACCGTGTTCCGGATTGTCTGTTAGAGTGGTAACCCAGGACAGTTGTGTAATTGAATTTTTCCAAGTCATTGGGCGTGAATATTTCTCTTGGCAGTTTTATCAGCCACCTCTTTTATACGCTTTTATAGTTCGCGGATGTGATGCGTGGAATATAAAAATCGAAATGGATTCATTTTTTATGAACATTCTACGCTCTCAATTTATAGTGTTCATATTTAATGCAGTTGCGAGTGGTCTGGCAACACCTTGCCCGATTGGGATGTTTACTCATGCTATGAATTTATCATGTAATTTTATATTTATGTGTCTGTGGTAATGGTGTTTTGGATTGGCGTTTCGAATTTACAATCGCATTTTATTTTCACTACGCCAACAAACTAGAAATGAATGTGTAAAGGACCGGAAGTGCCTGGAAGACAGTTGTCATACAGGTCTGATCTCACATATTAAGATCTGATTTGTAATCACTATCTATGTGACATAGGAAATAAGTAAATGATAAAAAAAAACAATAGGCGGTCATGGAACTGCCGACAGACGTAAAATCTTAAAACGACGTGTCACATTAGCATGTCGGTGACGCGAACTCATAACTTTTACCCCTTTTTTTTATCGTGTGGAAACCCCCACGGGTCATCACCTCACCGAGGGTAAAATGGTATGTCGGATTCGAACAGACTAAAACCACATGTCACAAGTGAGTCTATTGCAGGTGACCGAGGATACTCTAGAAAGTAAGCTTCAGAGAAGCGCCTGTTGTGGTTTTTAAAAAAAATAATCTAAAATTGTAGTACCTTTTGGAAACAACAAAATATCTTATTTAACCGATAAATATTTATACTACTTTATCTTGGAAAATTTGATTAAAAGTACCTAAAACATGCGTAACTTTTTTGATGATCCAAATACAAATAATTTTTGTTAAGTAGTTTAATGTTTGCACGCATGAATAAATCGTGATTTTGTTTCCAAAATCCAAAGTCGCTCGGCGGCCAACGCGTCATCAATGCGATTCCATTATGTTACGTCACAAAGGTACAGTCATTTTAGTTCATTTTTCAAATTATTCCATTTGTTTTTAACATTATCATTAGTATTATATTAATAATGATGTAATTGAGCACCTAAAATTTGGGTGGGTGTCAGCTCCGACGGACGACTGGGGTTTACAATCTTACGGTGACATTATAACATAATTATGTAGACGCTATACAGTATATATATATATATATATATATATATATATATTATATATACGTCTAATAAATAGAAAGCGCACATGTTCATATGCACAATATATATCATATTAATGCATGAATTATAACCTACCTAGTACCCACGTGTTTATCGGATGTTCGGGCACTATTATCTACACCAGTTTCTTCCATAGTTTATATAATTTTCACTTCACTTCATGTGAATACTAACAGCGCCCCGCGATTTCACCCGCGTAAGTCCCGATCCCGTGGGAATATCGGGATAAAAGTAGCCTATATGTTAATCCAGTGGATACCTGGATAGCTGGATAGCTATTTTCATAACAAGTTTCATCGCAATCGGTTCAGTAGTTTTGACGTGAAAGAGTAACAAACATCCATCTCACAAACTTTCACGATTATAATATTAGTAGGATAATTATCCACAATAATAATATTAACTATCGATATCAATATCAATAACAAAACAAAACTAAAAAAATGATGCTCACTATCCTTATCACTACACTACTACTACGACTCTGAACATGAAATTCCATTTGCAATGCAAAATTTGATACAAACTCTTTGTTCAATGTTTTTATCCATTATAAACATCGCAAAACCAAACTTAATGACAGATATTACTCAAACTCCCCGCCAATATAGAAAACAGTTGTGCCAACTTAACCACAAAAAAATTATTTGAATTATATTTGGAATTAGAATTAAATTATCGATTCCCGATGCTTTTTTGACAGAATGTTTATATTACATTGAGCCTCTATGTCCAACGAATATGAGCGACGTGGTGACGTGACGTAGCGTGACGTGACGTGACGCGAGTTCAGTGCTTTTTCTCCATACCAAAAGTGTACAACGCCGTGTTCTATACACACCTGTACGTATGCAGCTGAGCATGATGGTCACGTGAGTTTGGTGCTTTTTCCCCGTCCCAAAAATGCACAACGTGCCTAAAGAAGTTTTCATTTCAAAAACTGATGGATATAAATTACGCCCAAAGTTAGAAAATCCTCTGGTATAATGTAGTAAATATTGGTAATAATTGTAATTTTTCAATATCTCTTTCTCTCTCTCAATAAAAAAATGAAGGTTAACTTCATGAGTGGGAGATATTCCCCCAAAGGGCGGGACTCGGGGGCAGATTTACAAAAACGATAATAGATTATCTTGTAGTGAATAAATATGTAACAGTAAACGTATAAACGAATTTTAAATAATTACAATAATTATCTAGTACCGCTCTAGTTTCTGAAAATTTATGTACATTATTTAGAATGGTATTTTAAAAGTCTTTTGGCCTCAATTGAATTTCGAGTTTATTATATTTTGATGAAAATATTACCTACTAACTTTTGCCTGCGGCTTCGTTCGTGGTAATGTAGATTTTATCAATCAATTCAGAAATCCCTTGGAATGAGTACTTTTTATGGATCAAAGGCATCCTTTGTTCTTTTCTGTAGCCTAGAAAGCATATTTACAAAATTTCACGATGATCGGTTGTGTTATGTTATTTAACTCATAAATATACAGTACCGTCTCTATTTGCTTAAAAAAATCTTTTCTTTTAAGGGATCCACTGATGGATCCCTTAAAAGATGGATCCAGTGAGGGAGTGCCAACATTGTGATTTGAGTTCACTTTTCGACAGAGGCCTCAGGAATGACGGTGTAGCCTGACCCTCGTCAGCAGGCCTACCTAATCGTGTAAGGCTTGTTTGTACAGCCATTGATAATGCGTAGCATCTCAGCCGTCAAAGGGTTAAACCGAAACTTGTTGTAAGACTTCTATACTTACTGTGTTTCTAAATTGGTGATATACGCATAATCAAGTTAAAGTAACAAATAACGGGTACTGACAATGTAATCAATCCGAGAACGTTGTCAATGGTTGTAATTTTAACCATAAAGGGTTTATTGAATATAAATTACCAATAAGTGATCTTTACAGTAAAGTGATTTCTGCTAACTTACTGAAATCGAGCATCCTACTAAAAATATATGAAAATATAAATATATAATAAATAAAACTAAACATTCTAATTAATAATTACAGGACTATTAATATGCATGCGTAATAGAACTCCTCCGCATCATCACCCACTGGTTGCGTTCCCAGAATGGCAATGCTAATTCTCAAAAGCAGAATTGAAGATTAAATTCTTGTATTTGCGTCGTTTAAGGCTTCCTGCGGACACAGCAGCAGCGCTGGTATAGCCAGCTGTGCTTGGAAGATGTTTTGGCGCCAGGATGTCGACGCAAGTTGTGTCCCACACCAAAGTTCTACCCATCTTCCATGTCAGTATTTGTCAGTCAGCAAAAATTATTAATGCAACGCGCATGAGAGTCCTCAAGATTTTTTTTTTTTTATAGTTATACCTATGTCTTCTACATTAATAAATATACAGTTTTTTTTACACACAATCACATTATTGGTATTCTTGCTTTTATTTCACATTATTAGGTACAAGCATAAAGATTCTGTTAGAAGTGGATTCACCTCTATAGTGTACTGGATGGGATTCAAACCTGGAAGCATTTGATCACAAGTTTGACGAATCAGCCATTACAGTAACGCCGCTTATTGTACCCTGCAGTTGATGGATCTATGCGGCAGATTTCTGCCGTTTTAGTATTCTGTAGGTACACAAATTGTGCCAATGTAACCATATTACTAAGCCTTTACTGTCCGTTCGTCTGTCTGTCAGCGAGCTGTAGTTATAATGGTCACAGCTATAGATATGAAATAAAATAGTTTATTTTATCATAAGTCTTAAAATGCTATCCGCGGCAAAACCAAATTACGTTTGATAAGGGATTTTGTTCGTACACGTTCAAAGGTTTTAGAATGTAAGCGGATTTACTGGAGGATTAAGAAAAATAAGTAAAATATAAAATACGCACATTTTTAGTGATAATTGATCCTTAAAATATATTAGATTTATATGATACAGTAATAAATACATAACGTTAGGGTAAATTAACTCTCACATTCAAAGCTGTATTTTTTTGGAGCAGTAAAGGTGAATATTACATTATTTATATTTTAGTTTTATCTTTAGTCCCATGTAATTGGGTGTAAGCCAATTTCCATGACTTACATATAAAACGTACTGCTGCAGAAAACATTTTAAAACACCAACAAAAACCATAGTTTAATGGCTAAAGTATGCTTGCGTAAACCCACTCCTGCTGGAGGGGGTCACAAGAATATTACTAATGTAGGACAAACGTTACTATATCATAAGTATTACTACTGGTAATGTAATTATTAAATACATATTATATATAGAAACAATTAACGACAAGTAAAGTTAAGTTTAAACTTTACGTCACGGGACCAAAGAAGTAATTTATGTATTGAATCATTCTTGTAATATATATTTTGAGCCGTTTAAATAAATTAGTTCCTCATTGATATGTACCAATGATTTTTGTTTTAAAAAAATGGCAACATTTGATGTAATGTCACATTTGTTACCATAACTCGAGTCGTTCTTATTTAGAGAGTACAGTTTGCTACGAGCAACTGCAGCAGGCGACCCTACTTAGTAAAACTGGGTCTCCTTAAGTGTTCTTTTTCAATTAAATAACTCATTTTTAAATAAATCCTAAGCATTTCTAATGATTCTAAGAATTTGAGTCCGTGTCGCAGAAGTTAACCTCTTATAAGCAAGTGATCAGCACAGCGTTCAGCGTTTTCCACCTCTACTTTTATTTACTTACTTACTTCTCTACTTTTTTATTCTTCTCTTTCTTCCTCTTAATTATATAACTTTAACTGACTAATATTGACTTTCTAAAAACTATTGGAGTCTCTAGTATATAAGACCACTTTGCTTAACTTTTTACATATTTGGTTAGTTTCAAGGAAAGGGACACAAGGTGGCGTATTGTTTATAGTAACTATATATATATACTACCTCGTGTTTCCGGGGATTGAATTCGTCTAGTATCTGTGGCATAGAGTATTTCGGTGGTTTTTAAAGAAGAATAGTCCACCAAAAACAACAAGATCTAACGTGACAAATTTTCATTTATTATTATTACATACGAAAATACAATAAACAAGCACATCTTATACATGCATAAATTGAGTCACGCTAGGAGGGTAAAGTAAAAATAGCTTGTATTTTCCATCGGCACGTTGCTTCTACTGTGAATAACCAAACAGACCTGTTCAAGTAGAATTTAATCAAGTTAGACACGCGACCTCTCACGCGAGGCTTTCCTCGTTTCCAGCAATTATCATGTCGATTTTATAGTAATTGTGTTTTTGTGTGCCTGTACTAATCCAATTTCAGTTCAAAATTGTCGATGTGAAACATCTATAGCCGCACGTAAAACTGATTTCTGGCGTGGCGACGCATGCCGTGGCGCCGCGTCGCCACGCTATATGATGATATATATATACAGTCTATATGCAGTAGTGTGTACGGTGTGGCGACGCGTCGCTATGCGCAATCGACTGTGCGATTCTCTCTTTTGATTCGACTTTTACAAAATAATGTCGATGTTTCACATCTGCCAGACGTCCCGTGACGGCTCACATTTTTTTTTTGTTTAAATCACCTTAATAACTATACGTTTGATTTGCTTAACCTCCTCTTGATAGAGTAATATTATTAATAAAATAGTCGTAAAAAACATAATAGGCAATAAACTGGGATGAAGGCACCGGTGGGTAGATGTCTAGAGATAAGAAATTCCTCATTATATTAAGGATAACTATTTTCTTCATCAAGCCCTAAATCCAGCTGCCTAGCGAACGCCGTAAAGGAATAGTTATCAGGTCATGGACCGATACTACACTTTAATAGCCTCATCAGTCCAATTGAAATAATCGACAATCATAGCGCGGTGCTTAAATCGATCTTGTCTTTTAAGTTTTTAGAAAGAATTTATGGAAGAAGGAGGAATCTTTATTTTTATCGAGTTTCGAGTGTAATTGTAATTTTTAAACTATTTTAAACTATACTTCTTGAGCGCGAAGTGTGTGTGTTTTTGGAATGGAATTATTTTAGTATATAATTTCAATAATATAATACATTATAATTTAATAATAATTAATATTATAAAATTTTAAAGTTTCATAATCATAAGTTATTGAGAACCTCATGAAGCTCAAAGACGCTACAGCCGACAAAACAATAAAACGATACACAAAACATCTTCAGAAATGATTTGATATATATTTTTTTAATGAACAAACATTATTACAAACGAACTTAGGGTCCTTCAAAAGGTCATAAAAATATAATGTGATGTTATATTAAAAAGATGTTGAAGTTACAATTCAACGAACTGTAAAATAATATCTCTCTTCCACTCGATATGAAATCCAATAGTCGTAAGCTTGTTACAGCTACGTTTGTACTACAGCAAAATAACAAAAATCTGAAATTATTCAGAAACGTATATTTCAGTTTGATTTTTTTATGAATGCCTATTAAAGTGCATGGATACCAATGAAATAAGGGAAACAGGCTTTAATATTTGATTTTAATATATGGGAGTTGTGGCCACATTTTTCGTTATTGAACGGCTCACAGATGTCACACAGATTTGATATACAGCTTATTCTACTGTTAGAATATCGTAAAATTATACATTCAATTTTTATCTTTAGAATTTACGCAAATTTTTTTTTTCTAGTTACATTTACGATGTGGAAAACATAGACTCTGTTTTGAGATATCATTTATCATAATCTTTATTTTAGTTTTATGTTGTTATATTTGATCAAATATCATCAATCATAATTATACTGTTTTACTCATGTTAGTACTGTGATTTGGGTAATGAAAGATAGATTGCTTCGACGCCCATCTTTATTTTTAACCAGGTGTTACCGTTAATACAGTCACATTATAATAAAATCGTTTTCACATTCTTTGTTTTACATTTCCTTTTGAATATTACATTATTAATTAAGGAAAGTCATTCATTTCTATGTACCTGCATACAAATGATTCATCGACAACACAACGCTCCTCCTGTTACAAGCCGGTTATCTATCAGATAATAACCAGTTATCTTTATCGGGACGTTTTTTCTTCGCCTTATACATATACTCAGTACTCAACCTTGTATTTCAGGAAAAGGTAAGCAAGACAGGAAGGTAAAGGAAGGAGAGTGATGTGGCTTATACGGATGGATTGGGGAGTGTAAGTAATAACTCGCAGGTCAAGGTCACATGCCTATAACTCGAACTGGCTGTTGCCGGGAAAACCGAGCCCTCTAACGAATCGCCTTAGTGTTTAAAAAAACTCTAAAAAGTTTTATATAGTATATATTATGCATTATAATGTTAATATATAGTATTATATCTGTTAGAAACATTCTCACAACCACTGATATAAAATATGAAAAACACTAACTACAGTAACTGCCAAGTTGTTCGTACCACTCTTCGCACTCAAGACCCCCGTTCTCGTCGTGTTCCTACCCTTTTATAATCCCACTATTCGTTAATATTTATCAATCGACCAATAGTATTGCGTTACCGGTATAACCAGTCAAAATAATGTCTATTAACTTATTCTTATTAAATAGTGAACTGTGTTATTATCTATTATAGTTTGTCCCTAATTTTAATAAAATAAATAAGAGTTTTTGATGTGGCGACGACACGGCCATCCTGCGTACGCATCCGTCCCGGATAGCGTCATGGTGTGGTATAGTTGCTGAGGACAATGTATTTATCATTAGCTTGTATCTATTTCAATATATTTCTTTGCATCGATCACTTTTTTTTTTAGTAAACAGCTACGAGGGCTCTTCCATCTACTATTCCATCGACGGCCAGTAGATAAAGAGCTCCCCGCTTCATTTAGACACTCCCCGGACACTACTAGAACCTTAATGCTTATATAACTGTTCCATCGGCGGTCAGTTATACAGCCAACGTTAAGACTCGAAGTTTACCCTAGGCGATGCCTTTGGCCAACCCTAGTTGCTATTACAACAAGTCTTAACATCTGGCTGTGAAAATTTACTCGTGCGTGTATAACTATTCCATCGGCGGCCAGTTATACAGCCAACGTCAAGCACCCGAAGCTTCCCCTAGGCGATGCCTTTGGCCAACCCTAGTTGCATATCACAACGGGTCTCAACATCTGACTTTACACGAGTAAATTCCGTTACCAAGCATATAGGTTACCCAGTACCGTCCGAAGCAAATGTACTAGACTATTTCATACATATTTTTCTTATGTTCTCATTCCCACTATAAATCTATCAACAAAATTTTCAGAAACAGTCATAAAATGTACTAGGCAGTTTTTACAAATACAGATTTATAAATACCGGACAACATCCTGGTCCATCCAATTTCAGGTGGTCTTCTTCCAGTTCTGCTAATTTAGTCCAAGGTATCTATATTTTAGCACATGTTCTTAATGTTTGATAATCACTGGTTCGTTTTATGCCTGACCAAGTTTTCGACGTGTTTGTACTTCCTTTACTTAGAACGGATCCTTTCCCTTCACTTTCCTGTGAAGCTCGGCCTGCCCTGACTTAAGTGTCTAATAAAACATTAGCACCTAGCAATTGAACTGATAAAAACCTATTCTTTCTTTTCTGTTTAATATGAGCGGAGAACAGAAACTAATAGTATTTCTGCTTAATGCGTTAACAGACTACTTTTGCGAAACTAGAGGGTATAAATCTACTTTAAAAGATTTTAACAGGATTGGGGTGTTTAACACACTTTTTGTGACAACTACTTCATATATCAACAAAAAACCAGTTATTAATTATTTATTTGTATTTTTCTTTTTTCAATTGGGGCGCGTTCTTTATCTCACTTCTGATGTTAGAAACATTCTCACAACCACTGATATAAAATATGAAAAACACTAACTACAGTAACTGCCAAGTTGTTCGTACCACTCTTCGCACTCAAGACCCCCGTGCTCGTCGTGTTCCTACCCTTTTATAATCCCACTATTCGTTAATATTTATCAATCGACCAATAGTATTGCGTTACCGGTATAACCAGTCAAAATAATGTCTATTAACTTATTCTTATTAAATAGTGAACTGTGTTATTATCTATTATAGTTTGTCCCTAATTTTAATAAAATAAATAAGAGTTTTTGATGTGGCGACGACATATCCCACACGTAAAAATGACTTTTAAAAAATAAGAACAACATTTTTACACAAATACAGAAATAGTAAAACAAAATAAGAATACGATATTGCCGATGCAAAAGTGCCCGAACTGCCCCTTAGTGTGACTTTTTATGCCCGATAACGAATGATTTGAGACATCGCTAGTTTTTTTTTCGCCTACCGTCCATAACAATAGTGTATAAAACAGAGATAAACGTATTTTGTATCAGAAGACCGATGTGAACAAGCGTTCCTTTTTTCCTTAATTTTCAGTTTCCCTATTGTCATATTCTTTATTTTCTTATAATTTTAAAAACATAACAGCGCACAACAAAATGATGTAATAAAATTTAATTTAAACTGTCTGATTTTTTAAGAGTGACCGTGAGTTTGTTTGCCCTATTTCTTCTCACAAGGCTCAACCATTTGGAAACGGGCGGTTATAGATCGAAACAGGCAGATATGATATTATGTTATCCATTTTTTTTCTTTAATAGATTTACATTTGACAAAGCAAACTATTGTTGCGGTGACTCTTGTATGTTGATCTATAATTTTTAATTATAATTATTATTTTTTTAAACTGACGATTTCAAATTGATGATCAATTTTATAAAATAAAGATATTAAATTTGAATATGTTCTTCTATTCCTGGATTTAATTTTCTACAGTTAGTCTTTTTATTTGGTACATTAGCATACTTAGTTACCTATTCAAACTAAAACTCACTAAGGTGATATTCACATGGAGAATAGCAAAATATTTTCGAAAAAGTCATAAATAACTATTTCCAGATGATGTTGCCCTCTTTTTTCTTTATTGCAGGCTCACAAACGTCATGTGAAATTGATATGTGGCTATTGGAACCCCATAAAACACGTCAATAAATGAAACTGAGTTTATGGAACACTTGCAGAATGTTTCAATTTCGATTCATATCCTACTTTTTCATCTACTATTCAGTTTACAGGGACTAGCAACCGCTTCTTATCAGGAATGACAATTATTTATTTCCTAATAAATAAGAGAATGCAAATTACTGAAAAGTTTTTTAAAGTGCTCTAATTTAGTTTATTTTTTATTTTACTCTTCGATTATACTTTATTTGTTGTTAAGCACTGCAACAACACCTTCAAAACTATATCTTATTATTACTATAACGAGACGATAGAACGAGAGAGAGAGAGAGAACTAGAGAACTAGTACTCTTCCATCCCGCAGAAGACGCATCAGGCGCCGGAGAGTTCAAAACCATCTCCAGCCTTCATGAGTTCTTGCCTGAGGGCGACGGACAGGGCTATATGTCACTCTAACAGAATCAGGCCCGAGACGGCGACGCGAAGTGTTGCGCGCATGCCTCTCTTAAATTAGATAGGTCAGGCACATCATAGTGAGATCGCCCTGCCCAATAGGCGCCAAACCTAACGGTGTTCACAGGGATTTCCTTTCTATTTTGTTATCAGGTGTACCTAAGGCCCCGGCAATAAGATGCAGTGACGGAACACGTGTTTTTTTAGTCAGTTCTAGTCCGACATACCACTTTACCGTTTGACCCGGTGAGGTGGCGACCCGTGGGGGTTTCCACACAAAAAAAGATTCATTATGATTGACACACCCCAAGATCAATTACATACATGTAGTAATCAATTCACTGTTCCTAAAGTGCACCTTATTATTCAATCACTTACACGAAATTACCAAACAAGCGATACACACCTTTCGTTTCACCCATTCCAAAAATTCCATTAACCAATTCCATTTTAACATTTACATCATTAATTACACGGTCCGCTACTTCACTTGAAACTCTGCCCTTATGTTCAAAGTAAGTATACTTGATTAGTTACGATTGAAGTACCTATGTATCCATTAAACAAATGGAAAATTTAACTTCTCAAATCATTTCGTAATAATGTAGGAGTAATATGAGACGCCCACAAAGGTTTTGAACTTTGTACAAACTTTGTAGACTACAAAGAGTCGGAGCTCGAACAAAAGGCTTTATCTATCGTATTTGATATTATTTATTAACGCTTTTGGAAGTTGACATCCAAGAATGTTACGCTGTAAGGTTCCTCGTTACTTTCAACATAATTAGAGATTGACAGATCTTGTCCAAAGTGCGAGGGTTTGAAGAAACAAATTATTTTGATGTTACAGATGATGATATTTAGAATTTTGTGACATGTTTCTAGTAAATATTTCAGAACCGAATAGAAATACTCCACGTTACTTGGAATAAATTTAGATGATTGGTTTGATCTTACATAACGTGGTATCTACTTTATATTTGAGTAAGAGAATCCTTTTCTGTGAACTAAAATTTAGAATGTCTGTTAGAAAATATCTAAAGAATTCCCAGAACACTTTTTGGATTCACTCACCGGCAATTAGAGTAAATCTACTTTGAAACCAGCGGCAAACTTAACAGAAAAAAGAGGCAATCATGGCACTGCCGACAGAAGTGCAAACTTAAACGATACGACGAAGTTAAACCGTCACATTAACAGGTTGGTGACAATAATTAATAAGGAGCTGACAGAACTCAATGTTTAGATTAGCGCCCTCTAGTGGCTGTAGGTATGTGTTATGACGGTCACAAGTTCAGCAATCAGCAAAAGTGCACAAACGTGGCTAAAGAAGTTTACACTTCAAAAAAAAGTGTGTTAGCTCTGACGCATGACTGGAGTTTACAATTCACTGGAGTCTCTCTTTCTCTCTCTCTCTCCCCCTCCCTTAATCGTATGTTCACCCAGAGGTCTCTCTCTCTCTCTCTGTCACGACTGACTGAGTGACTGACCCACTCACCCACTTGCCCCACTCTCCCCACTGTCCCCACTCACCCATTCCCCTACTCCTCACTCCCTTACTCTCCCCACTCGCCCCACTGTACCCACTCGCCCCACTCTCCCCACTCTATCCACTCTACCCACTCGCCCCACTCTCCCCACTCGAACACTCTCCCCACTCGCCCCACTACCCCCCCTCCCCCCCCGCCCTGCCTCCCCCTCCCCCCCTCTCTCCCTCTCTCCACCCCTTCCTACCTCCCTCCCTCCCTCTCCATGTCTCTCTGAGGCTGTACATGTAAGAAGCTCACCTCCGTCTTAAGAAATTTCGATCTCGTCATAAAAATATTTTTTTTTTAAATATATTACACTCGGACACATTTTCCATACATTTTCGATCAGGGTCCACGTGACCCTGAAATCTGACGCGAGTTTAACATTTTTTACCCATCTCATGGGGTCCCATCTCTAACAAAAGAAAAATGGTTCAAACAAATATCAATAGATGGCGTTACGGGTATCGATTTGTTATTGAAATTTATGGAAAATCAATATTAGGTCCTGATAAAAGTATTTTCTAATTTCATAAAATACCCTAAACACGGGAAAATTGAATAAAAGCTTCTTAAATTCAGTTATCTTATTTTGACAAAATTCAATATTGTCGTAGGTCCTCTGGTGGCAATTACTGGTACTACGTTGAAGTAACACTATAACAAAACCGTACCGTTTTGTTATTGAGTTTGTAGGTATTGACTATTGATAGTTGGCCAAATTTTAATAAAACTGTATTGTTGCGTTATGTTTTTGCACTTTCTATTGTAGGTAAATTATTAATTCGAATTTCAAAGATACTATAAAAAATTTAGAATTAATTTTTCTCATTGTGTTTTACATATTTTTTTCATATTGTCAGGACAATTAATAGTGAACAGCGAAACGTATGGTATGTGTCAACTTTGTTATGTAGGCAGGTTAGGTATTTAAGTAACAGACATCATGATTTGGCAAAGTAATTACTTACTTAACTAAGTACTTACACGTACTATCTATTTACACATTGCTAATAGGAATCTTTCACCTCAGACCTCACACGATTGCAGGGCTGCCAGATTGTATAATTGGATACAAAATTCGTTAATTCGGTAATCATAAGTAGGTATGCTTAGGGCTGCCATCCGTCCGGGTTTCCCCGGATTTGTCCTAGTTTAGAGGGAGTCCGGGGAGCGTCCGGGCGGGGTTTCCAAAAAGTGTCCGGGTACAACCCGGACACTCTGTGCCAAGGGACAATTACAATTGTTAGATGAATCTTTAACAAGATAAAAATTTAAATGGAATCGGCGGTTTTTTAAGGTGTCCGGGAAAGAATTTCGATTTCACCAATGTGTCCGGATTTTTTTAAGTTTTTGTCCGGCGTCGGCAATTTAAGTAATGGCAGGCCTAAGTATGCTGTTTGTTTAGTAGATGCATTGTATAATCGGATACAATGTCATTACTGATGTTATTGTGTAATAAGTACGAACATACACATAGAGATACCTAAAACAAATCATGTCTGTGATAACCTGTTAAGTAATTATACGTTAAGAGCTATAACACATAATTGCATTTTACAAAATTAGGTATTTACGCACGACAACGACTTGGTTGGACTCGCGAGTTCCTGACACTGTGTTACCGCAGTGACTAAGCAATCATGATCCTTTTTCTACTGTTAAATTATTTGTTTTACTTCCTGTCTTAAAATATTATTAATAATGCGTAATGTTCCAGCCACTAGCTATGCACTATATATACGATAATATGAAGTTTCTTATTTTTAAAAACATTAAGTAGGTATTTTAAATAAAAGTTTTTTATTAATTTAAATCACATTTTTATTATGAAAATACCATAATAAAAATGTGATTTAAATTAATAAAAAACTATATTAATATTTCAATTTAAAAATACCTATATGTAATTAATCCAATAAGTATTTTTGAATTGTCAACGTTTTGAGTCAGACAGAATAAGTCAGTCGTGAAGATAGTCTGTTCCAGTACGCAGATCCTATGGAGGAGAAGGCAAGAAACTCCAAAGGCACTCTCTTTCAACATGTTTTTTTTACAATTTTCTGGTTCATCATCGTCAATCTTTTCGCCAATCCTCACTGTGCGAAGGTTGTGTGTTACCAGAGCCAGTTGTCGTCTAAAGGGTTGTTAGCCGAACGTTTGATCAGATACAGTAACCGCTACCGTAGCCAGGAATATCAGGGCTGCCTGAGACTCGGGGCCTGATCATTCTGTTTGCTTTCATTGCGGGTTTTTTACCAATACTCGCCACGCTTGGTAGGCGGGCGCAGTGTTCAGGTTTGGGGTTTTGTGGTTTCACGGTAGACGCTGCACACCTTATGGTTTTTTGTCCCTAGCCAAATCTTACGGCACCCACAGTAAGAGAAAGAGCGGAGGGGGGGGGGGGGGGTAACATTCTTGGTCAGCACCCCACAGCATTTTAACAGGTATTGAACTATCAAATCTCATTCACATAGACTATGAATCTTATCTTATTATCGTTTCTTAGCCGCGCCTTGCAACTCTTCGCCAGTTATTGCTTGTCAATTTCAAACAATTAATTTAAAAAGAAATCAAACATTCTCTGTCCCTCAACTTCGTAATTTGCTTCCTTAAGCAATTATTTTTATGTTTTATTTATTAAAAAGAAGAAAAGCATAATAGTAGTAATGAACAAAAATGAGAGATTCTTTCTTACGAGACTGTTTTTGGATTCCCTATGTCGTCGTATCGTGAAACATTCCTATAAACTTCTAAGTACGCAAATTAATATGTTGTTTTTTGAAGTGAAAATTTCTTTAGCGTCGTTGTGCACTTTTTGGGATGGTTAAAAATGTTAAACTCGCGTCAGGACACGTGACCTGATCGAAAATTTGTAAGACGGAGCCGAGTTTCTTATATTTAAAAAAAATAACATTCGAAATTCAAACATTTATGAGTGGCCAGGAGCGCAGAACTTCCAGTGTACCCTGTGTATACATTTAGATATGTTATTACCTACTTTTCATTTTTAACCTAATTATATATATACAGATGTGTATGTGTATGTATATGCAAATACATTGTGAAGTTGTTTTCACTTCTGACATACAGTCCTACTACTGACTGTTTTTTTTTTAATCATATTTCGTTTCCTTTATTATACTCGTAAATCGATTGCTACAAAATAACATAAGATAATGATATTATAATTTTATTTAAGGCAGGTGTACCTTGCTTCATTTGCTTTTATTAATGTAGATGTATGTAATGTCTTTCTAAAACATTTGTACACGGAGCGTTTTCGACTCATGCCAGATACAAATCAGAGTCATTATTATTAAAAAACTAGCAACCCGCCCCGGCTTCGCACGGGTACAAACTATACACCTAAACCTTCCTCATGAATCACTCTGTCTATTAGTGAAAGCCGCATGAAAATCCGCTCAGTAGTTTTTCAGTTTATCGCGAATAGACAGACAGACGCGGCGGGGGACTTTGTTTTATGATATGTAGTGATAACTAGTGAAGATTTTTATAATTTGATTTTTTTTCATCATTAGCTCAGCTACATGATATGATGATGATTCTAAACGCAAAAACCTCATAGAGTAATAAAAAGTAAACAGAAACACTATTCGTTCCTACAATTTTCGAGGGTTTCTCTCAATTTTATCAGGATCCCATCAACAGATCCTGACTTCCTTGACATGGGACCATCCTTGAGGTACCCTATCTAACAAAAAAGAATA
The DNA here is from genome assembly GCA_963859945.1 of Euplagia quadripunctaria. NCBI lineage: Eukaryota > Metazoa > Arthropoda > Insecta > Lepidoptera > Erebidae > Euplagia > Euplagia quadripunctaria. The sequence goes on from OY982567.1 coordinate 12,895,110, forward strand.
ATCAAAATCAGTTCAGCCCGCCAGCCGCTCTGCCCCCGCTTTTTAAATCTCTGATATCTTCTAAGATATTAATTTTTATTGTATGCTGGAAAGGGCAATTTTGATGTACATGAAATGCAGAACGTACCTAATGTATTTAATTGGATAAGGAATAATACGGTATTGTTTAAAATGGTTGATAAATAACCCATATTTTTTTGTAATATGTATAAGATAAAAATGGTTACTGTTGGTTATCCTTAGGAGATAAACATATACCATCGCGGACTTTTTTATTGATCTTTTTAAGATATACAATTCCGTAGTACATTAATTTGATCTATCTCGTAAGGTTTAGCCAGCGTTTGCAATGTAAGCGCACAAAAATATGTTTGTTACGACATGACATTACAAATCTTTGTAATTCTTGACTTTTCTCTACACTAATATGCATGTATACTACATATAAACCTTCCTCTTGAATCACTCTATCCATTGGTTAAAACCGCATGAAAATCCGTTCAGTAGTTTTTCCGTTTATCGCGAACAGACAGACAGACAGACAGTCACGGCGGGGGACTTTGTTTCATAATATGTCAATGAAATCTATATATCACACCTCAAGTTAACTAAACACACTTGGACGCACAGCGTGCCAAACAAATATGTTTGCATACTATACATACTTAATGCATACAATTGAAACTCTTTCGTACTTACCTATTAGATACATACATCGTTACAAACATACAGACATAATTATTTATACATAACTTAAATTTGCATTTGTTTTCAAATGTATGGCGAGATTGATGTGATGCTTAATATATATTTTTTTTATATATTTATTTATTTCAAAAACTTAACTATGTTACAGATAATAGTTTGGCAGCTTGGCTATTATCTGTAACATAGTACTAAGTTTTTAAAATAAATAAATAAATTAAAAAAAAAATATGCTGCTGCTATTTAAATGTAGTAAGATGTTGTAATTCGAACTGTCATTATAATAATAGTCTATACTATTCATACACTCGAAATACATAACCTAAATTGAGTGAAGATAAGCTCTACATCCTACAAAATAATTGTTTAAAATATATAAAATAACCAAAACATACTTCCGTGATCAAAAATAGGCAGACGTAGTATACGGTTCACGTTCTGTTGTTTGGCGTTCAAAAAATCGGCACAGGTCTTACCTCTACAAGCGCTGAGTTCTGGGCAGTTAAAGGTTTTTAATTAGTTATTTAAAAAAAAATACAAATACCTAATTATTTATGAACTAACGTTTATTCTGGTATAAATTGTTTGTAAAAATAATAAAGTAGTAAAGAGAAATTTACAGCTATTACGGATGCTATTACGGTTTTAAGTACCTAGGTTTATGCTTTTGATTGTGTTTTTTTTTCTACGTAATCCATACTACACGTATCAAATTTTGAGGCCGCTATGAACTATATTACTATTTCAGATCAGATACATTATTATACTTTTTTCATTTTATTTGCTTAGTCGCTCAAAAAAGTGTCGTCGTGCAAATCATGTAAAACTTGCTTCGGCATTTTGACTTTGTCTATAAAATTAAGACAAAATTAAGATAAGTGAGGCCGCTATGATCTAAGCTAATAACTGTTGGTGTGGTGGTGTCGGTGTTTTCAATAAGTTTAAGTGCACGGTACGTGTTCGGTACACGTGACGTGATTTAGTGACGTAACATCGTACATTGTACAACACTGATTTTGTGTACAATAGTACGAGATTTTGAATTGATTGATTTGATTTTTGAAAATAAATTGTCCTTACTGGCAGCCCGGCTTGCTCGTGATCGTCGCGTGTCGCAGCGTCAATGCTGCAATGGTAGGTAGGTAGATTATCTACTTACTGCTAAGAGTGTTCGCAACGATGTCAAACGAGTTATCCGCATTGATTTTCTTCAAACAATATTCTAATCTAAGGTTTAAGACGAACAAATATATTAGTTTGACGAAACTATTATCATATCTGTGGTTTGACTATTATTTTTACTAATATTTTTGTACATTGATGGGAATATAGTTGTTATGAGGTTGTACTAGAGCATAATTTGGCATGGGATACAAATATTACACAACGATGATCGAAGTGAAATTGACCTTGAATGGCGAGATGTTGCACGTACTTAGATCTGGTTGTATGTAATAATAAATATATTCGCGCAATATAAATAATGCTTACCGGCTGTAATAAATAATAGGTCGTTTGATTATTTATAAGTAATAAGTTATTTTAGCGGTTATCTAATATAACGAACACTCCTACCTGCTGATTACATACTAATTATCGCCATCTATTGGTTGCGTGTTTATTAGTAGGTAAATATTTTTTTCCATTCATCGCTAGGTGGCTCTAGCTATCTATCGCGCTGCTAGCGGCATCCAGCGCCTTTGTAGGCTAAAAAATAGTAGCCCGCGGAATTGCCCGAGTTAGGAGGGTCGCATTTCGTTGTATGGGATGAGGTATCTGTACTAGTATAGTATTATGTTATCTGTGCCCATCTCAAAAAGTGCCCAACGCCGCTAAAGAAGTTTTCACTTAAAAAAAATCAAGCACAGGAAAACAGTTTCAGCTGTGTTCATATTTTTTACGCTTTGTCAACACGATGTGTTAACAAATAGACCGAAGTGATGTTTTTCAAAATCAAAAGAACTGTGTTCATGATCATCATCATCTTAGCCACAGGACGATCACTGTTGAATATAAAAATCCCATAGAGATCTACATAATTCAACTTGTAACTACATTCGAACAAGACCCAAACAGGTAAGTATTGTTTTACACTTTGTGGTTACTACTAAGTGTCTGTAAGACTTATCTACTTAATTAATTGAGCTGCACTACTAAAATTACACAAGGTTGGTACCACAGAGTTCGTTGTCTCTAAACCTCAAAACTGGTTTTTCTAACAAGTATATCACGTGTTACGTGTATGCTTAAGTAAATTAATTTATTATCCTGTTAGGAGTTTGCTCATAGTTGGGTGTAAATCAAATGTATCAAAATCCCAGCGTAAGTGGCGTATGGAAAGAAATTAAAATTTTGCAATGTTACCATTTTATTTTTGTAATCAAATTTTCCAATGACAATTGTAATTTTGGGTGTGTTTACATTTTCATCAAAAGTATATTATAGTTAAAAGTTATTTTCATTTCTTGTTCTTTCTGATTTACTTAATTTATAATATCCTCACATTTAGGGAATTCAATATTTATCCTTTCACCGCCCGAGAATGTAAACGTTCGACGAAAGTATGGCTAAACACTTTTACTCATGATAAATTAGAAGCATTTGTAAGTATATAATTCCTCACAAGCTCATTCACTCACTCACTCACGTACTCACTCATTCACTCATGTACTCACTCACTCACCCACTCACGTACACACTTTATTTTTATTTCATTTTTCTATTTTATTTTATTGTAAACATTTATCATCAACATAGGAATTAAACATTATTAGATAGTTTACCATAGAACGCTGAGCCCTCTTCGGAGGTGGGCGTTAATAACTGCGACACAGTTCTCACTAGAGTGGTTATTTTCGTGCACGTCTATTGTAAACATTGTTTTTTGGTTCCAATATAACTATTATTATTATTTGAATAATTTATTTCCAAATTAAATCAACACCACACAGTTTTTTCATCAACACAATGTAAAGAAATTACTGAAATAAATAAAATAATTTGTGCAACAATACAAAATAACAAAGCCCTTATTGCGTGCTTAAAGGGGACTCGTTAAAGTATTCGTGAGTGACGTTAGGTAAGAAATAATCATAAGTTGCCTTTATCGCGCCCTTCATAAAACCATCAAACCGTATCTTCATGCAAAGTCGAATTTAATGGGAAAACGGCGGGAGTCCTAAGTGGAAAAATTTACCTTTTATAAGATTTGAAAAGAGACATAATGCTTGGATTCCTTCACGAAGTGCTCACTCGCAAAAATATTTAACTTTAACAGAATTTTGGTTCGCTGCCTTGGCGACCCATAAAGAATTAATATTTAAGAACAGTTTTGTATCAAGCCATATTGATTTATCGTTTATATGTATTTTTATGTGCATTATAATAGTATTGTAATAATTGGTATATTAAGTGTTTCAATCCTGAAATTAATGTGTTGCAACAAATCCTTTGCTTGCTTTCTTTTCTTGGATTCAAACAGAAGCCTATGGAAATGCTTAGGCCAAGCAAGAGAGACTAAGGATTTAACCAGCCTTAACAGTTGGATCATCCTACAGTATTCTACAAAACCTCACGGTACAAAATCACTTGCTCCGATTTAAATTTTCTACAGGGTCAGTGTAATTAAAGTACCTTATTTAACTAGACTACCTGCTGAAGGTCTAAGGTGGAATTGGATGTGTTTAGGCTTTTATTAATTATTCCTAAAACCAAGTATATATTCATTGAAGGTTTATAACTAAGGATACAGGTTTCACCTGCCAAATTAACTTTTTAACATCTCAAAACAAAACAATAATGCAAACAGCTAAGTTCTTGTGTTCAAACAAAACACGTCGAATTTTAACGAAGGTGAGGCGAGAGGACAATTAAAAGTTTTACATAATTCAGTTGTGTGTCTGAAAACTGGGGTCGGGGGACACACCCTTAGCTTCCAACCCCTACATCTGGTCCCGAGTTGATTACGAGATCCGACTTTTTGAAAATTTAATTTCGCTAATTTTGTTGAAGTTTCGACATGATCGCTTTGTTGTTGCTGGTTGACGTGTTGTAATAAATATTGTGTAATTTTTATTGTTATCTTTTACTATATTGAACTTAACTTGTACTTTAAAGATGGCAATAATACTGTACTTTTTTGTAAAGAAGACGACCAGCAAAAGCCAAATATCTTAATTAAATACAATAATACGCACATTTTGGGTCACTGTATCGGGTTATACCTATTTACGACTCTTGAGTTGGTAGTCACTTACCACGCTTGCTGCACTGCTCGTTTGGCCCCTATGCCACAAAATAAAGATTCAATATTTTACTGTTCAAGCATTATGCCTATGAAATGCGTTACTAGTTAACTTTGGACGAGCGCAATCAATAACCATTTTCAAGAAAATGGTTCATGAACATTATTTGTCACCCCTGAGTTAAAATATTATAGGTACTACGTATCACTTTAGGTATACTACATAATATATTTATCTATTGTATATAATATACTCAAGTTTATGTATGTATATTTATATATGTATGTAAGTATTGGTGGGTATTTATAAGAATTAAAGTTGTTTAAAATACAGGAATATCTGCATTATTTTGTCTTAGCAATTACAAGTTTGATTACAATTTTATTCACCACCAAATACCACTGTCTCTCTGTATTATTTTAATATGGATCTTAGGATAATATTACCTGGAAGAGATTACATGTAACAATAAAATCGCCCCCGCCCTTCGTACATTATCTGGTTAACTAGCATATGCGCGATACTTCACTGTAACAATGGTGTAGAAATCAAGTAGTCATCAGCCTCTGCGCCGTTTTCCCAACTAAGTTGGGGTCGGCTTTCAGTCTAATTACGATACGGCCGAACTTTGATATTTTACGTGAAGCGACTGCCATCAGACCTCCACAACCCAAGTACTAGGCGATATCGAAGTTCTGTAGTTAGACCAGGTTGTCTTCCTTTTTTTGTGTGTGCAAATCAAGTGATGTCTATCTAATTTATCTCTCTATGTTTTCATAAAATACGTATATTCGAAAATAAGGTTAACGATAGTAAAAATGACGTAGACGATTCAAATAAATCAACACATATATCACCGTAGTTGCATGTCCTGCAGGTCTTTTGGGAGTCACATCAATATGATTATCGTAAACATTTTTAGTTCAAGCGAGGGGAGTATAGTACACGTACAACAAATGAATCATTCTTGAAAAAAAAAATTAGCACAGAGAGGCACAAACATACCTCGCTTAAAAAAATAAATTATGGCATGATAATGATTATGAATATATGGCTTTTACCATCACCATTCAAAATCAATATGCTATCCTAATACCTTACCCATCAAAGATATCATAACTTTGCTCAGAATATGGGGAAAACAACCTGCTGTTCTTCTGCCAAGTATGCTATTAAAACAAATTGTTTTACAACATCCCTGCCACTTAAACAGCTGTCGAATAGAATTTACACAAAAAAAACGGAGACTTATGTCGAGATTATTGTTGTTGTGTTTGTGAAAGTAAAAAAATAAGTAAAATTCAGCGGTGTTTTTTTTTAATCGTCTACAAAGCTTTTTTTAACTTTATTTTCAAATATACATATTTAATGTAAAAGAAAGATAGATAGGTCAGATAGATAACACTTTAGTAAACACTGTTATTACAGTCAATACATCAATGTCTTCCAGGCAACCTTAGGATGGATCAAAATGATTCAGAGGGACAGAGCTAGTTGGTGGTGTATAAAATTGTAATAAATAAAATCAGTCCAGTCAAAATCACACTAATAAATACAGTTATTTATTTAAATGGAAGTGGTCGGAGGACTGGAGAAATAGTCGAAATCATAAATTATGTATTCAGTGATAGTTCTGCTGATTTTCAAGCCAACATTCTCCAGTCTTTGTTGCCATTTTTCCAGTTTGCGCTAATCCTTATAGCCATCTTCAGTGACCAATGCAATGTCATCTGCAAACAGCATGCACCAATGCGCCTTTTCCTATATGTCCGATATCAGAGCATCCATTATAAACAGGAAGAGGTATGGACTAAGAGCCGATCCCTGGTGCAAGCCTATCACGAGACCTTGAACTGATCTGTGTTCCCAGCAACCGACCTTACATGAGTACTAGACTCTCTATACATAACACAATTCCAAACACTTAGTAGGCACTCTTTCTTATTTGAAAGCCCACCACAAAACCTATCGGGGTACAATATCATACGGCTTTTTAGGTCGACGAACACCATATGATAGTTTTTGTGCACGCGTCTATATTTCTCAGAAAGTTGGCGTATTTCGAATATAGCATCTATTGAACCGCGTCCCAAATTGGTTTTGTATAATCGCATTTGTCTCTCTCACTCTTCTTTTAGTCACTTTCTTGCAGACTCTTGGACAGGAACAATTTTCCTCAATATTTGTTCATGGAATGGGAGAACTTAGACCGAATATGTTTACACTTTTTCTAATTTCCTTCATTCTTTCATTCAACGTATAAGTTTTCTATTATTTAAATGCATTCTTCTCAAATCTTTGTGTTTCTCTTCATTCTGCCACCAATTATCTCTGTCAATAATGCCTTTCCCTTTCGTTTCTCCAAACACTTCTTTCGTTATCTTTCTTATAAATTTTGCAATTTCATTCCCACATTCGTCTACTGAATTATCTTGCAATCCATCCATTTCTAAGATTTTTCCCACCACTTTTACCCCGAGTGTACCAGCATACTGTTCATTCTCTTATCCCCTAAATGCAAAATATTTTTATTATTATGATCTTGTTGATCATATTAATATTTATACCTTGCAAGTGTGGAACTTATAACGCTGGTGGAGGTTCCAGTTCCAGCGTTAGACTATCTGTGTATCCATAATATATTATCACTATTGGCCCACTATCTGTATATCCCCACTGTATCTATAATACATTTTGTTCCTTAGACTGTTCGATTTTCATTTGTACAATATAGGACCAGACAGTACCGGCTGGCAATAATTACTAAACCAATTTAATTTGAACATTTCAAATTTCGTTTCGAAATTAGCGAAACTCGTCCTGAGAAATAATTCAGATTTACGAACTAAGCTGAAGAATAATAAAATATTGTATAAATATAAGAACAATATAGATGATAATGAAATATACTAAGCTACTAGTATGGCAATATAAATTAAGTAGGTTTATAAAAAAAAATACTTCGTTTATTTATTTGATACAGATATAGATATACTCTTTATTGTACACAAAGCGGTAGGTGACAATATTTTACTCACTTACTAGCTAATATTATGTAATGTTACGAGTATGTAATTTATGTAATATTTTCTCTGAGTTTCTGTAGGCGTGTAATGAAAATGGTTTTAAGTTTGAATAAAAAAATCTATTTTGCCCTACCTCTTTGTACCAGACTTTTATTATTTAATCATTATTTATTGAAAGTAGGGTGTAGAACATTTCTAATTAATTTTTATGAATGTATATAATAATACGTGTCCTACCTATACATAGGATAGAAGCTATTATGGGTTTCCTCTGGAATGCCTCGGTCGTCTTTTACGTTACTCATAGGATGTTAACGCGGTTTCCAGATATCGTACGACTAAGATTTACAACACGGAGAGATTCGTAATTAGCAAATTCGTATCCAATGTATCCATCCCTTTTTTAATATTAAGATATACTTACCAGCTAGAGTTTATTATACAAAAATCAGAATGAGAAAGAACTTAGGCAAATTATAATTATATAAAAAATAAAATTTTACATTTGTAGTACCTTAGTGCAGTTGCTAACCTACTTTAATAGGGCTATTATAACTATACGGCTCGTAAACGTAATGATGACATGAAATCCATGTCTTGTTAGTAAAAAGCTCATTATGGCTCTTTGTGGACTTACAAAAATATTTTGCCTCGCCTCACTAAAACCCTATTGAACTAAATAAACGATGTTCTGGTCACGCGACTGGAACACGTGTTAAGCTTAACATTATAATTGACGCGAGGGACAAGGGTACCCTTTCGTTATTCCTCAGGCCAATATTCTTTATTTATTAAAGAACTTCAAGATTAAAAACTAAATAATGTAAAAAGGGCATTGGGATATTCGGATTCTATATCGATATATTCCTAAATACATATGTAGTATATTAGGTGTGGAGTATATTAGTTATCGTATGATATTTGAACGATTTGACTATTTAACGTGATATTTGTTATATCAGGAAGATAGCAGGTAATCATGGCTTGGTAGGTATGGCTTTATAACACTAGCCGTGCGAATAATACTTATTATCAATAGTAGGTATAATCGTATGAAAATTCGTACTGTACCCGCAATGGAAATTATTGAGGCAGCATGTTTCCGAGAAATAATATTAATAACTCCATGAATATCTACTATCAAGTCAATCATGATATAGGAATAGGCATAACTTACTTGCGAATATATGCAAAAACTGTTTTATGTAATGATTCCTAAAGATTGCCAGAAGATCTGTAAATGAAGCCAATGCCTTTAAAATAAACATAAAGCTTATTGAGTCAGGATCCTGTGACTATGAAAACTAACTACAAAGTTAGTGCACGTAAAAAGCTTGTTTTTAAATTATATTGTAATATAAATTACAAACAATTATGTAAAATTATTTGAGGGATTTTAATAGTTGTAATTTTTTTTCTAAATTTTCCCACAGCTTTGCTCACGTTTATTTAAATTTTGTCGATCAATTCATTATCCCTCGGGAACATTGCTTTTTTTCTTCCTTTCTGTTTGCAAGACGTTGCATGCAAAATTTCACGTTAATCATTTGAGTAGTTACTAATAGACTATCTCGCGATTTCTGAATTTTATTTATAACTGATCATATTAAACACGGTTTACAAAAGAATAGGTGGTTCTCCAAAAAAATTATACCCGAGTTATAAAAGTTTCATTGTTAATGTTTTCAAATTGCCGTAGTAACAACCAACAACACATTGTTAAGATGCAGAGCGTATAGATTTCAATGTGTTTATTGACCCATTTATGGAAAGTAGAATCTAAAATTTCATATCATTCTGACTGTTACACCACTGAGCAATAAACAAAGAAATTATAATTAAATAACCCTAAAATACCTCGATAAATATTCTTATCATTATTCGAATGAGATAGTTAACTGTTAGCGTTGCACTGCATTTCACTCTTGGCCCAGTTTGTTTGTTTTGATATTTATTTGATACAACTTCTTCAAAAAGTATTATGGCAGGGAGGGTATCACTAGCCCTCAGCAGGTGACTAACAAGTTTTCTGGATAATTTTTACAGAGGTTTTCAAAGAGCCACAGTTTCTATTAATTGTTTCGTTTGCCGGTCTGGGTTTAAAACTTTTAAAGAAATTGCAACTGATACATTAGTTGTTACAAAATTAGGACATTCCTTGCATGAACTTGTAAAGAATCCGACCTATTACTAAAAAACATTACAATATTACCGCGACCTTCGGGAACTTCCATAGAGGGGCGGCTTGTATTTGAACAGAAAAAATCCCCGAGCAAGGCGTTTCTACCTTCTATTGGGGATCGCAACATAAAGGTCGAAAAACATTGGTCTACCTCATTTCTTCAGAGACATGCCCTATTTTATGACAAATATTTGCTAAAATGCTGGATAAATACAAATAAAACTCAACTGAAACTTCAAATAACTAGGATATCAACTGAACTAGAAAATGGCTAACATTAATTTTAAATTTACTATTTTTAAAGGTTTTACTGCTTTTACGAAACTGCTTTCTCCGTTTAGTACAGTACCGTCTTCAAAATTATACTCCAAAAACGATAAGTAAACACGTTAATTTTGTATATGATGTACTCTCATATGACGTCATGAATGACTAACATACGATTCACAGGAGCGCACAATAGAAGGGCCACACCAAATACATGTTTGCGTCACAGCCAGAAAGCCGAGTTTAATAGCCAACGAGCCACACTATACACATCGTCAGAAGCACAAAAAAGGAAATAGGGTATTATCTCTCATCCAAGAAAAAAATACCAACAATGCAACAACGCGAGCGAAGCCTCGGGCATTGCAGGTACAAAATGAGTATTATAAATGCAGTCGTTACTTTACTTGTTTGCTATGGTTTCACGCCTTCACTACTCAACCAATCATCGTGAAATTTTGTATACAAAGTGTATGCAAAACGTCAGGGGTACAGAAAAATTCATAGGGAACCTTTATGCTGTAAAAAACTCAGTGACCGCGTGGTCCGACTACTTCGTCTGACGGATCGGTCGATGCGGACTTTTTTTTCCTGTTGGTTCTACTGATCGGTCGACATGGACTTTTTTCCTGATGGTTAGACTGATCGGTTGACGCCGCTATTTTTGTCGCGTTGGTTCGACTGATCGGACGACGCAGACTGTTTTTTGGTATTGGTTCCATTCATAGGACTACACAGAATATCCAAGTTTTCAAAGTCCAAAGATCCTTTCATAAATTGAGATATTACTTGTACAAGTACGTTCCAATGTTAAAAATGCAATAACTAAAAAGGATATTTATTATTAAATCAAAGAATTTTTTTATGGGATAAGGATTAACGAGCAGACAGGTCACCTGATGGTAAGTGACTACCTCTGCCCATGGATACATGCAACTCGAGTCACAAGTGCGTTGCCGGCATTTGAGGTGGAAGTACAGGAAGGGGGGAAGAGGGGGAGAGAAGGGTAATGGGAGGAGAGGGGGAGAGGGGGGAGAGGAAAGGATTAAACGGCGTCTGCACGGAACGATTTCACACACAATTTGACTAGATTTTCAATCGAATCGTTGCATGTGAACGCAAATCGTTGAATTCAAAGTCATTGGGTAGTCAGGACCGCCTGACTTGGTCGCATCAAATTGGTTCGTGTGGACGCTAATCGGCCAATTTTATCATTTAGTCTGCCTGCAGGCGGCACACTGAGCGGATGTTATCTGATTTTTAAAGGATATGTGTATTTACGCTTTATTAAACGTTTTTTTTTCAGTTTGGTAGTTTTATTTATGAGAAGATTTATATTATTAGATCAATACAGGTAGCATTTCTTTAAAAACAAAAAAAATTAAGTATGCGCTAACCTTTCTTACATACGTCCGTCCAGCACAGAAAATAAAATGAAATGAAAATTGGTGATTTAGTTGTTACATGTGTACGCAAAATCTGTTAGTAAGTTAATTCAATCACAAATCTGATCAGGTAGTAAAATGGTATCGTGTCATTTTAGGGCCTCCGGTAACCTCACTCCCACGGCGAAGCACAACTAAAGCATTGCTTCACTACCGGTTTTCTGTGAGGCCGTGTTATCACTACGGTCGAGCCGGTCCATACGTGCTGAAGCCTGGCTCTCCCGTGTCAAATCGAAGAACGCGTTTAGTAGATCTACCCGTGTTTGCTTTAGAAAAATCAGTTACGTTCACTAAAAAGGAAGAAATAAATAAAAAAAAAAAAGTGATTAAAAGCAACTTCTAAAAAAATACACTAAAACTAAAAAAATCACTGAAAAATGAAAAATAACTGAATTAGAGATTCTAGTCTGAGATGAACGTAATATCTACATACAAGTTTGTTTGCTTACGAAACCCTCGCTGCGCGAGTCAGAGTCCCACTTGTCCGCTTTTTTATTTAGTAAAAACACTGAAATTTAGAGTATCTCATCATTCTCTCCTCTAGCACATACGTAATTAAATGGTTAAAAAAGGGCAAATTTGGGATAGTAGTAATTTTTAAAAGAGATCCGCTTATCATAGTCTGATTCATTAATCAATGAGAAAACCAACAGAAAAACAAGTCCACGTCGTCCGATCAATCGAAGCAAGAGGAAAAAAAGTGCGTGTCATCCGATCAGTCGGACGAAGCTGTCGGATCAGGCGGTCTCAGTGAAAGTAACGGTCCGGGTCGTCCGATTAGTATAGTCGGGTTCTTATATCGAACCAACAAGAAAAAAGAAGTCCGATCAGTTGGACCACGTGTTCTCAGTGGTAAAAAGACTATTTCCAAGGGATAGAAATATAAGTTTTAGATGATTGACAAAATTTACATTGAAGCCGTTCGCTTTAATGATTTTTTCGCAGGCAAAAGCTAGTTAGCAATAATAATAAAAACTTGTAGCTCCGTAGCTCACATGTATGGTTGGCGTCTCAAATTCAATCATATTTAGAATCAGTTTCGCTTCCGGCTTTTATGACCACAGGCGTATCTATAAGTCTGGCAGTGCCACAGATCCCAAAAGCTATAGGCCAATAACGTGTCTACTAACACTTTATAAATTACTAAGGTCCATTCTGAGAGTGAAGAAAACATCTCATATAACCAACCACACTGCTATGGCTTAAGGCACTCTCAAAATGAATGTACTGGAGAACCATGCTTCTGCACGTATGGGTCGGCTCGACCGGAGTGACACCACGGCCTCACAGAAAACCGGCAGCGAAGCAATGCTTGCATTGCTTTTCACCGAGTGAGTGAGGTTACCGAAAGCCCAAACCTCTTCTCCCCCTACCCGCACTCCCCCTTTTCCCCCCTTCCTCCCCTTCCCCTACTTCCACCTTAAAGGCAGGCAACGCACTCGTGACTCTTGAGTTGCAGGTGCCGATGGGCGGCGGTAGTGGCTTACCATCAGGAGACCCGTCTGCTCGTTAGTCCCCTAGCCCACAAAAAAAAAACAGTCAGTCGTAGGACTGCACGTCAGAAGTGAAAACATAACTTCACAATGTCACACACACATCTGTATATATATAATTAGGTTAAAAATAAAAAGTAGGTTATCACATATCTAAATGTATATACATAGGGTACACTGGAAGGCGCTCCTGGCCTCTCATAAATGTTTAAATTTCGAATGTTATATTTTTTAAATATAAGAAATTCAGCTTTGTCTTACGAATTTTCGATCAGGTCACGTGTCCTGACGCGAGTTTAACATTTTTTACCCATTCCAAAAAGTGCACAACGCCGCTAAAGAAGGTTTCACTTAAAAAAAATGTTAAAGTGGGGCCCGTGGCACTAAGGAGCTCCTTAGGCAAAACCCTCGGGCATATAATTTCTGGTTGTTCTCGTTTTGCCAACGGCGAGCACCTGCATAGACATAACCAAGTAGCAAGAAGAAGTAACCAAGCCAGGATAGTCCATCAGCAACTTGCTCTTAAATATAACCTTGTGGCTGTCAAGTTACCGTATTACGGGTATGTTCTTGAAAATGGTCGTGCAACCTTGTACTGCGATCAATCTATTATCACTGCCGTTATCCATTAAGCCAGTATCATAGTGGTGATAGACCGATTAGAGGGTCGAGTAGTGATTGTTAACTACACCATTCCCCATGACGACAATCTCTTAAAGGCCGAAAAAGAGAAAGAAATAAAATAATTGGACTTGGCCCACGAGATTGTCGATATGTGGGATGTAGATTCAGCAATCGTGGTGCCGATAGTCATTTCGACCCATGGGTTGATTGCTAAGAGCTCCGACCAACAGCTTCAGAGGCTCACGTTAGGCAGCTGGATTAAGGCCTTGATGCAGAAGGCAGTCCCCCAAGATACGATACGCATGTAATTGGAAGGAGGCTTCTGAAACCCTATTTATAGGTAGCTTGGTCCCTGAACCCGATACCGGACACTATTTTTAAATCGTTTTTAAATATATTTTTTATATCTTAATATATTTAAAAATGTAATTTAAATGTTTATTTAAATAAATAACAAGATTATAATATAATTTTTTTTTCTAAAAATATGCTTACATTAACTTTAAAACTTAGCATAATTTAATTACACGGAAAAGTCAAGAAGACGCATCACTTGCCAAACTAGGTTAAAAACCTGTGTTTTGGCTTTCGGCACCTCTACCCAACTAAATATTGTTCTAATCTAGCTAATCTAGCCAATGACAAAGAAGACAAAATGATATAAAATATCAGTGTGAAAATGACCTCCCTTTGCTTGTGAACTAAATAATAAGTACAAATATCTTAAATCTTAACGTCCAACCGACAGTAATTGCTCAGTTTCATGATATCACATAATCTGTAGCCAATGTAATAACTGCCTTATAACGTTACAATAAATAAAAAATATAAAGTTTTATGAGAACTTCCTACTTTTCAAATTCGTATTAATTAAAAATATATGGTTTTACGTCTGTGTAAATTTTTGGGTCGCCCGACTAGTTTCGGGCCCGACGACCCAACTCCTCTTTGACTGGCGTTTCCACCGATTTTTTTTCTAACGTAACGAGCGCGGGGATGTAGACATCTGCGATTTTTTCACTGTAAAACTGACGACGAATATTGAATTGACGAGTAAAAATATACCTATATGAGAATATTTTTTTTTAATCATACTAGCAACATGGATCATACTACTAATAATGTTACTAATCTTGTAAAAATGTAAACTCCTCCACCTAAACTATTTAGCTTGTGTTAGGGGTGAGTTCACATAGGTAGTGTACGACTTCTTAACAATTACGCTACTGGCGCTTTGCATTTAAAAAACAAATATTGGACTTTTAGAATTCTAAAATCAAATTTTTCTTTAGCACGGTAAATTGTATTTTCTTCTCCCAATAAGCCATAACCATTCAGTCTTCAGTTCTTCTTTTTTCTTTTGTTTTTCTTTTAATGGGTAAAATAAGAATCCTGCAGTTACTCCATGGTCATTATAATACGTACTTTAGGTTTTCTTTTAGTTAGTACAAGCACTTAGGTCTTTTAATAGCAAACTTATTTGCTTCTTTCTGTTCTAAAATGTAATACATATTAAAAATTAAATATATTATGTAGAAGTGGGCGGCATAGTCTAAATTTTGATAAAATTAATCGATTTTCATGCAAAAAACACTAAAACTTATTTTTGATATAAACACCATGAATTTTAACTGGCATTTATCTTAAACTTACTTTGTTGTAGAAGACTCGTGTCTAAAATAGGTAACTGTAATTCAAGTCACCAGTTCACCTATTATATTGCTGCAGAATAAATTCAATTCGTATAACTGAACATGTTGTATCGTAGTGGATATTTGTAAGTTCAAAAATTACAAACCTTAGTTTCTTTTGAGAAAACTACATTTATTTTAGGTAAAAATAGGAAAGTATAATATTTTACGACTTGTATCAACCGTTTTTTATAATTTTGTAAAAGTAAAAAAATGTGGGTACGTAGAGAATCATATTTTGATAAAAGACTGTTTTAAATGATAATAAACGGTGTGCGTTTTGTTGTTAACGAAGTTGTATGCGCTTAGACACATGTTATTATGTGTGAAATAAGCAATAGTGTTAGTTTTCATAGACGCCGTAGTAAATAAAGATGAAACTGTTAATTATTATTATCTTTTAAGATTACCACCTATTTACCTTTAGGAGAGAATATATAAAAAATAATATTAAACGCACGCGCTTCTTTTTTGATGAAGAAGTCAATAATTTATTTACATATATCTAAATAGGTCAAAAGTAAGCGACATCAAATACAACATTTCTTCTATTTTTTTAATCCTTTTAAACAAAAATTAAAGACAAGTTTTTTTAATTTAAACCAAAAATCCAAATACTAATTTTCATACATGTAACTTTAATAATGACGCAGTTTCGAAACCTGTGGTATCTCTTAAGCCCTACCTACACTTAAATACCCGTAACATATACCTTAAGGATGAATTTAGTAGAAATTAAGCAATGTATTTTCTACCAAACGCGTACAAATCAACTTATACTTGTACTCATAAGTACATATAACCTCAAAAAAAAGAACAATGCCCCAGTGGAGGCTTACACAATAAAATATACTAGAGATCGCCTGCTGGTATCGCATAATTCATCTTTTTATTCCAATTACCAGTATAACTTGCATTGTCATTATATAGATTTGCCGTACATGGCAGGTCAACATATATATACTGAACGCATGTAGTTTGATGTACCCCTTTTTTATACGTATTTTTTTATTTGTAACACATATTGTCTAAAAATTTTAGATTTCTGGCCTTCAATAACTTTAAATATTCTAAATTTCACGTTTCTCCGTTCGTGATTTTATCTTAAAAATGTGTGCAAAAAAAGAATCTTAACGCATTAATAAATACTTTTGTTGACAAAATTTCAAATTTCTTGCTCCTGTGAATACAATTGTAATATTGTACAATTAAATATTATGAAGCTGAAGTGATGCGACTTTCTTATCTTAACTACAACCTTAATTTAAAAAAACTTTCCGCAATAGCTGCTAGCTTTCTAAACAAAATAGTAGTGGCTACAAAACATAGTGATAATGTAGTAACCATAATGTAAAGTAATAATAATATAATGAGCTGAAAGAGAGCGCATCTAACTATGGAATAAAACAAAAGGTTGTTTAACACTTTTAGTGCTAAAGCGCCGTATTTTATTATAATAGTAGCTAAATATAATTAAAACGGAATATTCTGTTTTATGATCAACTTTTACTACTCGCTTCGTTATACGTATTTCATTAAAATAATTTTCTAACAGAAATTGGAGCATTAATCAACATCTTATTGAGGTAATAGTTTAATAAATTGTTGTAGCGCAAAATACATAAAGGATCTAAGGGTAAATAGACAATGTAAGCGTAATCTATACAAAATGAAAATATTCATAAATGCGAAAGTAACTCTGTCTGTCTGTTAAATTTTCACGCCTATACAAATTTTGATGATTTTTTTACAGACGTAGGGGAGACCTTAGGTAAGGTCATAGAGTTGTTGTCAAGAAAATAAATTTAAAAATGGAATAGGGGATGAAAGTTTGTATCGGAGATTTTCTACCAGATACCAGTTAGTCTATACAGAAACAAACAAAGACAAAACAGTTAATTACCTTTCTCCTTAATATGTCACCGATTTTTTTTTGGTATAGCTGAAGCTGTATATATTGACAAAGTTTAGCGTTATCAGTAAAAAAATAGAACATTATTATTTTTAAACAATGAAGTTATGTACTTATGTAAAGTTTAGAAACTACTGACACACAATATGTGCGTACTATCTGCAGACTACTTCAAACTAAATCGTATAATGGACTGGTACTGAATATATTCATTGATTGCTATTATATTTCAGATCGGCTTGACCCCTTGACGTTGCGTAGAGACGTATCTTCACTCTGCATTCTTTACCGCCTGTATCATGGGGAGTGCCCCGAGGAATCGTTCGGACTTAAGGCCCATTCACACATATCAGTGAAGTCACATAGAGAATGTATGAAAGAATAATTATTATGGTGGTGATACTGTGCCGGAACTGTGACTTCACTGATATGCGTGAATCGGCCTTTATACCGGCCGCAGCGTTTCGCCATCGTTCAATGCGACAAAACTTTCATCCCCATCACCTGGATAATTGGCAATCCACCACTGTGCGGTGCTCCAGAATTTTTTTGCCTCGCACAAATAATCTCTGGAAGAAATTGTCGCCTGCGGTATTTCCGGACCGATACGCCCTACAAACCTTTAAGAAAAGAGCGTACTCCCATCTCAAAAGCCGGCAACGCACTTGTGACTCTTGAGTTGCAGGTGTCCATAGGCGAAAGTAGTCACTTACCATCAGGTGACCCGTGTGCACGTTTGCCCGCTATACCATAAAAAAGGGGTTTAAGTAGTCACATTTAATGGGACTAACAGATTTTGTAGTTGTTGTCCTTTGTGACTTTAATGTTGTCTCTTTATAGTGCTAATTGTTAATCAATGTGGTAATTGTTAAACATTGAAACATTCAAGATTGAAATTGATACGTTCTTCCAATGCGCTAATTAATGAGCAGGTTGGTCAAAAGTGATTCTGAGCAATTTAACTGTAGTTTAATAATATCAAACCATAAATTATAAACCGTCTTTATTCTTATCTTTTAACCAATAAATATTTTGTAGAAGTGAAAGCCCTAAAGAGTAATTTCATTCTCCATTAATCTTAAGTACTTAGGCATTATTAAAAACCTACTGTAATCGTTAATCGCGTTCTGGATCAATGTTATAAAAATACCGTTGCGGCAAAAAATATTGAAGTTTTCCTTCACAAAATGTCCGCAGATTTACAACAATTGAATTAGGGCTGTTCGCGTTAAATAGTTATTTTTTAGGACCTTGATTGTATTATTTTTGGGTTCGTATTTTTACAAATGGATTTTGAATCACGCTCAGTCTGCGATTGGTTTACCTAAATGTAATCTTAACTGGACATATGAATGGTTTCAAAGCCGAGTTTTTTTATGAAAATTGGTATATTTTTCGATACTAAGAATCTTTCTAGGAATGTTTTTTTAGTAGTTCTAATATTTACTTTACCTATCGATGAAAAAGTCTTATATTGATTTTTATGTTCAAGTTAAACGATTATAGTAGGTTACATTGCCATTGTCTATTTATAAAGAGTAGTATAGAAGAGGTAGAGAGAGGTAGACAGAAGCCTACAGTTTGCCAACTATAATTTGTTCCAAATAGCTTAATAGAGGGAAAGCCTACTGTTAACAACCGTAGGCTTTCCGGAGCACTTTGGTAATCAAAGATTGGAACTATAGGTAGGAAGGGAAAGTAATTGAAAGAAAGGAATATTGCTTATACGGATGGTTTGGAAGTATAAGCATTAGCACGAGCAGGCCATAGTGGCATACCTGTAACTTGAACTGTCTATTGCCGGAAAGTCCGAGCCCTCTAGCGTAATAAATTTAAAATTCAGGTGTGTTGTAATCGCTTCAAAAACTTTCAAGTGCTGCCTTGATTTTTTATTATTTGTTTATATTATAGGGGGCAAACGAGCAGACGGGTCACCTGATGGTAAGTGACTACCGTCGCCCATGGACACCTGTAACTCAACTGATGTTCTATTATTAAAATTAAATAACTAATGTGTTAGTATCCAGTAGTATTATAATCTATCCATATCATCATCATCATCCAGTAATAATTACAGGGACATTAGCCCACCTGGCTGAGTACCGTTTCAACTTATAATAAAAATTAGGGGTCTCTCGTGGTCTCTAGTAGAGAACGCAAACATTTATTAAATATTAGCAGCGCCCCGCAGTTTCACGCGCGTAAGTCTAGATCCGACCAAGTTTCATCGTTATCCGTCCAGTGGTTTTTGCGTGAAAGAGTAACAAACATCCATCTATCCATCCATACATCCATCCATCCGTCCAAACTTTCACATTTATAATATTAGTGGGATTACCACTTATAAATAGTTACACTCCCGAACTGACAGGCTATCTACATCATTGCTTATTTTTCCTTTCAGGGACATCATATATGGAGACTAACCATATCTGATACAAACAAAACGATTGGATATAAATGTATGCTGAATTTTCTAGGATAAAAACTAAATATTAATCTGAAAAGTATGATTAAAAGTGTTAATTTAAAAACATAATTGCCTATAGTTAACATTAAAACCTTCAACATTTCAATTAAAGAGAAAATCTCCATTGACCCCTTGATCCTCAACTCAGTTACATTTTGTGTAAAGCTTCTTGTTCACTAAAGTAAGATCATAAGTTTTCATAAAAAAAAACTGTAGCTCAATCTGATAGTGATAGTTAAAATATTTCTATACTTTGCTCGGAAAAGTTTCCAGTCCAGTTTCGAGATCAGTTTTTAGATGTGTATCGTACTACTCCTAAATAATCATTACAATACAATAGACCCACTTAAAAGAATGTTACGAGAATTTTTGTTCTGCGACCACCAATTCGCTGCAGAAGCTTAACGGCTCAGTCCTAGCTGGACCTAATTGGATTATTTATTAACTCTAATATGTCATCACCGTCGTACCAATACAAACGACGTATGAAGATTTAGCTCAACTTGTACATACAATCTATAAAGCTTCAGAGAGTATATATTATTTCCCAACGTGTTCATCAAAATACTGTACGTAAAAATAAAAATTATGATAATGATAAAATAAAATAATGAACAAGAACGATTGATATCTGACAACTGTTTCTTTCGTACTCCGAGTGAATATTTACCTTAAATGTGTTCTGAAATAATAATCTTTTCAACAAAGCTTTTACACAGCAAAAAAACACAGTAATTCATTTGCTGTTGAATAATTGAATAAATCACGGTAATGGAAGGGGTTTCCAGCAAATGGATCTGTTTCCAAAAAGGCTTTCGTTACTGGATCATCTGTGGGTTTAGGGGTTGAGTGTTGGCGATTTAATTTTTTTTGTACAGCAATAATACATATATATATTATTTCTTACATCTCTCCTTCTCTGTCCCTTATCAATAAATTATTATCCTCATAGGATCTAAATTATTAATTTCATTTTCCAGTTCTGTTCACTGTTTTATCCAAAGAACTAGTCAACAATTTGTATAATACAAATAAAAAAACCTTCCAAGTACGAGTTGGACTCCACGAAGAGTTCCGTTACATCATACAAAACCGAAAAAAAACAGTTTAACCTTTAACTTTTGTTTCATTTTTTATTTTTATAATGTGATGGTATAGCGAAATACATACTTTTTATTATGTGTTATTATAGCGGCAATATAAACCTGAAATCTGTTACGGTACATAGGACACAGCTCGCTGACAGACAGACGGACTGCGGCAGCTTGGTAATAGGGTTCCGTTTGTCAATCTCTCATACTATTAGTTTACGTACAGGCGAAGTTTTCATAAAAAATAAACGTAAACTCGCTCATAGTGGGTCATCACCTCATGCAGACTACTCACGTCATGAACACACAATATCACGTTACAACTAGGTGGGCACCACACAGACATTTGCCTTTATTTACAGCGTATGAATTTCTCTAATGTATATGAAATTCGGTGTATTATCTGTAATAATCTATTTATCTGTATCTATATAATTTAGACAGAATTATACATTAACGAAAACGCATTAGCCTAAGTAATAATATTTCTCAGTTTCTCTTCAATATTGTATTAAATACGCTGAACATTACCAAGAGTTATTGAAATATACATTAAACACGTGATTAGTCATTTGATGTTCCCCACATGTCGTGATACTGGGATTAGCCACTCGTAATAGAGTTGTTTTTTTAAAGAAAATGACAAAATAATTGTTACACACGAGTTGCATTTTCTCTTGTTTTAATTTTTTTTTGTCATCAACGTCGTCACCGAGCAGATTAAAGTCATCTACTGATCATAACTTTCTCCGAAAGACCTTACTAATTCGCCATATCAATATAAAAATATACGAGTAAATTAGTAAATACAAATATTCAAAATAATTTAACATCTTTATAAAAAAGGGATTTTTGTATGAAATCGATTTAAAATATGCGTGCAAAATAAAAACATTTCACATTTCAGAAAATGTTGCGCGAGTTGTCGATGACTTGCAACTTCATACCGTTTTGAATAAAACATCGCAGTTGTGGAAAGCCTTAAGTGCTTTTATGACCTTATTTCAAGAATTTTCACACTACATGTGGTTTGTGTAAAATTAGACTCTTTGAGAAGTCGTTATTTGATTGTTTCAACATTAGTTGTTGTTAATTGGCTCAAGAAGTAAAATTTAAAAGTGATTACTTTCACCAGGGTGCGTTCGCGATTTTAAGAAATCGAATCAATTGATACGATGATATAATCTTGCACTTCTATCTACTACGAACGCATGCATCACATAGAAATTACGCTTTAGTCATAAAAATAACAAACATTAAGTCGCTGAAGAAGAATTAGGCTGGGAACTAGTAACGATCCCTGAAAGCAAAGTTAAAGGTTCTAATTACGCACCCCATAAAGAAGAATTAATCAAATCAGACAATGATTCGCATAAAATCGATTGATAATAAACTTTACTCGCTTTCACGCCATAAAGTGATAAAACTGAACGAGCGATAAGTATTAAAGCTTGGATGTGCTTAATTTCACGGGTTATGAGGTGCCCTTTCAGATATTTAATGTTTATACCTCGGCATTAACTGAGACAATCAACAAATTAAGTGAATACCGTCGAATATTTCGGGGAAAGATTTGGATAGATGTGACCTTTACATACTGAGACATATTTTTTCAAACTATTAAGGATTCATTGTGCTAATACCTTCAAGTTTCTTAGAGAACGACTTGAATAAATGATAGGTATTCACAGACAGCATTTTGAGGAACATTGTGGAATTATCATAGGTACAAAATTCCACCAACCTCACTCTTGATATTATTAAGTCCAATCTAAGACAGCTGTAATTACAATTGTTTCAACGAGGAAACACGTTGTCATTTATTTTTGTATCATCACTAACAGCATTCCTCGGAAATCACTACTGTTCTTTTTGCTCTTTCTTTGCGGTCATACATTCATAAAATACAATCAAAGAGCAATCTCTATACAAGTACTTAATTTTTTCCTGTTTTACCTACACAACTCCTGACATCTGCAAGGATTTCAATGATAAATATATTATTTTTTATGCTAATCCACCAGGAACCTATGGTCTCTAAAAATTATTCGAATGGGAACTTAGTAACGTATTTGTGCAGGGGTACTTTTTTTCTAAAAAAATTTCTCACGATGTCTGGACAACGACAGCACCAGCGCCTTTTTTGGGGTGTTATGTTCAGCTGTATGTATTTTTTTAACCGAATTCAAAAAAAGGTTGGTTCTACGTTCGGCTGATTGTATTTTTTTATATATGTTCACCGATATACGTCATCTGTGAACCGATTTCAAAAATTATTTTTTGTTTGAAAGGCTATGCTACCCAGGTGGTCCCATTGTCACCAAGTCCAGTATGTAAGGGAAAGTGAGGGAAACCCTCAGAAATTAAGGACAAATGTAGTGTAGTTGTTGATTTTTTAAATTAAGCAACATTTACGTTTACAATTATGTAATTTATTGTTATTAACCGACTTAAAAAAGGAGGAGGTTTGTGTCGACCTCCATCTCCTCACGAGCTGAACTACGTAGTAACTACTGATACTGACCAACTAGTACTATGGTGTGTTCTAGTACTATATTTAAATTAGTGTAATAGCACTTATTGATGATGAACTGCAGTTAAACAGTCTTCATTGATGATAAGAAATGATCCAACTGTAAAGTGGAACTGTACGGAATCGGGTTTAAATAATTATAGTTTAAAACACAAAAATTACGCTTTTATAGAAAATTCAACTAAAAAAATTAAAAATTTAATCGAATTATTGCATTATCATTGGTCTTTGACACGTGTGCAAAATTTGAATGAAATCTGGCCGTTTGAAGTGAGTCAAAATCGCGCCCAAAGGAGTCGGTTACAAACATACAAGTGAAGCTAATATAAAGCGTTTAAAAAAAACACTTTCGGTCTTATCCAATGCAGAACATATTCTTCTTTAACTTTGTATGGATTACGTTATATCAATAAATGAGTAGCTATCGTAGCTATCAGTACCTATCAAGGTGGGTTGGTTTAGATGATATTAACGAAAACCTGAAGTTAAATCTAATTTTTTTATAAATGTGGAATACTGATCCAACTTTGATGAGCAGTAGTATAGGAACAAGTAGTTCGAAAAATGTGCGTTTAGCCTCATTTAATGCAGTTTTCAAACTGCATTAAATGAGGCATTAAATTTCATGTTTTCAAACTTTAAAATGACCATATTTTCGATATTGGCAGTTCTTCAGAAGCTATATCCGTAAAACTGCAAAAATACCCCTTTTGGGGGTACATTTTCTCCCCTCACCACTTTAGCATAACTCCGACCAGGGAGAAAACCTGGGATAATCATATTGGGCTACAAATGAAGTCATAAAATAATAAAACCTTTTGTTGCAATTATTTCCGATTTGGAGTTTAACACTACTGACCTAATACTCTGTGTAAAACGAAGAGTTCTCACTATTCCCTAGCGTACTGCGGAAATGTTATATAATCCTGTAGTCATTTAGATAAAGTTTGATTATTAATATTTGTTTCAATTTTCCCAGTAATGACTAAACGACAATAACCAAAAATAGCTTAAGGTATTCACTTTGCCTGGTTTATCTAGTGTTGGATAGCCAGGCTCTAATTCAATCACAGTATTGTGTTTGAAAATATTGTGTAAGTGCTTGTAACATACAAAGGTTTATATTTCTAAGGCTGAAGTCTTCTTAAATGAAAAAAAACTACTTAGAAAACAATGCTCGTGCTATACGGGGGTCACACTGAAAGTTTTTGGAAAATAAAAAACAGAATGATAAAGAAACCTGTTAATATTTTTATTGCTTTAGGTGCCAGGACGGGACTGTAAAGAGAATGACTCACTAGCTCCACACCTTCGATTGATAAATATTCAATAGGCCGTCTGGCGGAGTGAGCTGGAGCGTTGTTGTGGTTGCGGAGGAACCTGCTCCTTGGGCGCTGCTGTCTAACATTTTCCAAGACAACTGGTAGACAATGACAACTAGAATGATTGTTGCGAAATAACCCGTCCATCCAAAGAATGAGGCAATCATTTTTTACTTTGACTTCTGCTCTTCTTTACTTTTGTCGGCAAATCTTCGTCTCAAAATCATTAGCCGCACAGCACTTACGTTAGTAGTATCCTTAGTAGTCGCCGTAGAAGGACGTACTTCTCGAGAATCATCAGTGAGTTTGCTTCGACCACATTTAAACTCATTAAACCAACATTAAGTCAACAATGTCACGAGATAGGGCTTCATAATAAAATGCCAATCGAAGTCTATCGTAACATTTTTGTTGAGTAAGACCGCAACGAAAGTCGTAATAAATCATTGAGCAAAGATTTTCTCTTTTAAATTGCCGACAGACACTTTTAAATTGCCGCCAATTTGTTAAAAGAAATTACATAGAAGACGGATAAACACACTTTAATACCCTTTTTTTTAAAACTTACATATATTAGACATAGTACCCCGACCGGTGCAAGTAGACATACAAATATTTGCACGGAGCGAGAATTGGACCCGCCATCGGACATCTGGCGACCCAACGTGACAGTAAAATTCCCCACCGCCGCACCGCATCGATTTGTGTACGTCGTGCGGCGCTGGCGAATTTAAAATAAATGAAATTCAAAAATAAAACAACATAAACATATTTATGTAAATAAATTCTGTCAAAAAAGTATCGGGAATTAATAATTTAATTCTAATTCCAAATTAAATTCAAATATTTTTTTATGTGGTTAAGTTTCACAAATGTTTTCTATATTGGCGCGAAGTTTGAGCAATATCTGTCATTTAGTTTGGTTTCAGTACTCGATTCTGTAAGCTCATCTCAAGAGTGCTTTGTGATTTTTATAATGGACTAGCGGCCCGGTACGTGCTTCGCTACGTATAAAGTGAATATATCGACCAATTTTGTGCAAACTCCACATAAACCATCTACTAAATAGTCCGAACAAAGCCTAAACATTTGGTTTGCATAGGTGAGCCCGTTCTTGACTTATAAAATTACAATGAAAAGTGGCATTGATTTTTATATATATTGATAAAAACATCAAACAAAGAGTTTGTCTCAAATTTTGCATTGCAAATGGAATTTCATGTTCAGAGTCGCTGAAAATGTTACAGAAAGCATACGGTGAATCGACTTTATTAAAAACTCGTGCATATGAGTGGTACAGTGCATTCAAAAACGGTCGAGACTTGTTGGAAGATTTGCCTCGCAATGGACGGCCATCAACGTCTTCAACTGAAGTTAACATCGCTGAAGTGAAAGAAATTGTAACTGAAAATTCTCATTCAAGTTTGAGAGGGATAGTCACTGAACTTTCTGTGTCTCACGAATCGATTCGTACCATTTTAAACTGTCGCTTGCTCATGAAACACGTTGCCGCTCGACTAGTACCGAAAGATCTGAATTTTCTTCGAAAACCCAATCGCGTAAAAGTCGCTGAAGACATGCTGGAACGAGTCAATTCCGGCCCTACATTCGTAAAACGTATTGTTACTGATGATGACACATGGGATTACGAGTTTGACATGCAAACTAGTCAATAAGCTTCAGAATGGCGACTTCCAACTGAACCGAAACCGAAAAAACCACGACAAAGTCGATGTCGATGTAATACTTATTTCAAGATTGCATTAATTACCGTATATATAAATAATCGTAACATGGAACGCGAAAGTTTAAAAGTTGGTATGATATATACATCTTTAGATTGACTCAACAAACAATTTATCAGTTAATTGAACAAAATTTGTCTATAATATTGAATTTAATTGAACGTTTACAAACTAATTAAATGGAAATAATTTGATTTATGAGACTGTTTTGCCAGTAAAGGATGTTTCTTTAGAGGTTTGGTTTTTAAAATGAAATAAAATGAAAAAAAAAAATATATATATATATGTATTAATGGCCTTGATGTTGACTTTATTTCAAAGATAATTTTATGCTATTATTGTTTAAATAGAATCTCGGGCATCTGAGCTGGCCCAAATTTTCGTTACAGATGCTACCGGCCTGAACTTTACCGTCAATGAAGAGTGCTTTAAAGCGATGATTGATGATTCTTCGTTGCTCAATTCAATTTTCTTGATCGGGCCACAAAGCGCTTAAACTTATTGTTTTAAATATTTGATGAGCCCATAGTTTCGTGTAATGGACCTGTGAACTGGCCTCCACGGTCATCTGATCTCACACCTATGGACTACTTTCATGGAGATATGTGAAGGCACGTCTACGCCGATAAACCACAACCACGAACGTTGAACCACTTGGAAGCGAACAGTTGATCGATAAAGTCGAACATTGAATTTACCGATTTTCATTCGAGCCATCCGTGGCTACCATTATGTCTGAAATCCAATGTGTAAATAAAGTCAACATCAAGCCCATAAACATTATTTTTAAGCATATTATTTAATTTAAAAAATGAAACCTCTCAAAAACACCCTTTAAAACCGGTTTTCGTTAACGAACATACTAATATCGTAATGAGTTTCTTGTTGGTCACTTCTTATGTTAGTTCGAGATCTAACAACTGGTGCTAACTTTATAAACGTGTCTATGTATAATGTGTGTGTAATGTAAATATATAATATTATAACCAAAAAACAGGTTAAGTGATTTTTTTGCTCATCTATTTATGTAAAGTATTTTTCATTTATATATTCAAAGTAAATAGATATAATTGACTCTAAGAGTGTCGTAAAATTCATCCTCATAATGACATATATTTAAGATTTGTCAAACCTTAATAATTTGCTGTGTAGAATTTTATATATTTATATATATATATATAAAATTCACACTATCACTATCACTAAGGTTCAAAGAGACACCATAAGTGTTTTTTGGGATTGAATTATGTGGGATCAAAATTTTTACAACTAAATAATAAATTTTGTCGTTCCGAAGAAATACTACCATACGCTAATCTTGACCATAGTATTAAAGAATTTAAGATTGTCTTCCCTCTGCACAGCAAATTGTTAAGGTTTGACAAAGCTTCTCAATTTTATTTTTCTATTTTTTTGTAGTAGAGTTACACAGCAAAATATTTCGTTAACATAGACTTTTTTATTTTGTATGTCAAATAATAGCCCAACCCATTTTTATAAAAATACTTTTATTACAATAAATGTTTACTTTACTTTTATTTTAATACTACCGTCAATATAAGAAAACTCCATTCAAAACACTATCGACTTGATCCTAATGCAAACATAAACATACAGGTTGTTTGGTTTAAGAAAAGCTAGTAATGTATAATACTCAAAAGTCGTGTGTCTAAATCAAATTTTATCAAAATAGAAACATTACATGAAACTGAAAGAAAATCTACAAGTACCCTAACTAATTCACAGTAATGTTTGACCTGCATCTATAAAACTAATAAATTTCATCTACTAAGAATTGAGCTACAAAGTTGGAGTTTGGAACTACGACTGGGCCAGTGGACTTAAATTAAAATGTAACAATTTATGGTAAGACGGCTCCCATAAATTTTAGCTTCTAATTGGCTTTGCAAAGTCGCCGTAAACTCTTTTACAGCTCAATAGGTTGCTTTATTAAATACTAGGTTCGGCCCGTGGAGATTGTTGGTTGGACTTTTAATACGGTCAACAATTTTATAGAATTGGTGATTTGCTGTAATAACCTTAATATGATTTTATATTACTGATATCGTGTCTTTTATTGTACTACATACAATTAGGTGACTATTATGAAAGTGTCATATAATATAAGTTTCAAGGAGTAAAAAATACTAGCCAATTTTATGAGTTCTGGCTTTTTTAAATCTTACTATCATAACTTTTTTTGCCGATGACGCACTAATATAACTTTTTTTACTGATGATGTTTGGTCTTAAACCATTTCTATTACTGTTTGTTAGAAACGTCACGCGTTTCCTGCTCTGGTGATGATATAGCGGGCCGCTACCATCAAGCGCATATCATTTCTTTTCAGTTTCTGTTACTCTACTTGACCACTTTTACTTGTATACAATAGATAGATAGATAGATAGAATATTCTTTATTGTACATCATTGATAAAAACAGTTGAAAAAAATTATTATCTTACAAACCAGAGTACAATGGGCGGTCTTATCGCTAAAAGCGATCTCTACCAGACAACCTTAGGATGGAGATAATATCAAAATATTTAATAAATACATAGTAGTTGATGGCGTACTATTCGAATAATTGATAAATACTTATATACATATACATACACATATACAGTTACTTAGTGGAGATAATGTAGTATTATAGACAGCAATTTAGATCTTAGTTATGGTAAAGAATAGAATAATATTATTATGGTGACAGATAATGTTGTGTGACCAAATTTTTAAAGGCTGTAAGAGTTTCAGCTTGCCGAATTTCTACCGGTAGTTCATTCCACAAACGAACGGCCAGAACCATAAATGATTTATCAACGAAAGTTGTCGAATGCGCTGGCACTTTTAATATCAAATTTTCTGATGATCGTAAGAACTTCGTATGAGTATCGTGAAGGAACTCAAATCGTCCTTTTAAATAGGAAGGTGTATGAGGGTTAAACAGTATACTGTATAGCAAAGAGAGAAAATGAGCGTTCCGGCGAAGGTGGATAGGTAACTCTACTTGAGCTTTTTTCGGAATTCAGAGACATGATCATATTTACGCAGTCCAAATATGAATCTAATACCAAAAGTTTTGAAGTCACTCTAGTTTATCTAGTTGGTTTTCGGTGAGGTCTGAATAGCTGGCATCCGCATAGTCAAGAATTGGAAGGAGAAGTGAATTTGCAAGGGCAGTTTTGGTGGCAGTTGGTAGAAAATTTCTCAATCGTTTTAAAGAACCGGCAGAAGCAAATAGCTTACGACTTATTTCCTGCATTTGTGGAGCCCAGGATAGTTCTGAGTCAATAAGTAATCCTAAATTCTTTACTTTATTACTAAAGGGAATGACAGAACTATTGAAAATGATCGGAGGAACATGAGACCACTCGATCTTTGACACTTTCCTGGTGCTCCCAACGATAATTACCTGAGTCTTTGAAGGGTTCAATTTAAGTCCATAGGCTTCGCTCCAAGCGCTTATCCTAGCCAGATCTCTATTGACAATGTCAATAGCATTAGCGATATTGTCCAATGGTGCTTGGGAGTATATTTGAAGATCATCTGCATAAAGGTGGAAGGAAGAGAGAAGTTGATCAGTGATGTAATTTATGAATAACGCGAAAAGTAAAGGAGATAGAACGCCACCCTGGGGCACACCAACAGATGTATTACACCAAGAAGAGAGGGTGTTATCAATGCGTATATATTGTCAGCGTCCACACAGGTAACTTTGAAGCCAGTCAATCACCATTGGAGATATGTTAAGTGAGCGAGCAATGTTTATCAGTATGTCGAAGTCCACCGTGTTAAAAGCGTTGGAAAAATCTAGTAGTGCAAGAACAGTTAGACTTCCACATTCCATACCGTATCTGATGTCATCCATAATATTCACCAAGGCTGTAACGGTACTGTGTCCAGGCCGATATAATATTTGTCCAAAAATACAAATTTAAATTTACAAGACACTTTGGAGCTTACAATTTCAGATACTTGATACTGATAGATAAAAAATTACGAAACTCAAATACCTATCTTTGGTAAGCAATGGTGTTCAGTATTCTGGTAAAATTTTGCCTTTTGATTGGCCAATTAGTGTTGAACGTCTACAATTTGGCTGGCTGTTTTACAGGCTTTCAGATTCTCAGATAAAAACGTACTAAATGGAAAAAATAATTGCCTCTATTTATTCTTAGCTAGATTCCGACTTTGAAAAATTGGTGTGGATAAAACCTTTCTGCTGACTATATCATATAGAATTTGAGTTAAGGTTCTCATTTATAATTGCATTATGTTTCCATTATATCACTGGCCTTTAAATCTTATAATATTAAGGAGTCCTGATATAAATAATTTTGTTTAAATGTATGTACTCAATCTCTTTCAAAAGAGGGATTCTGCGTTAGTCTCATGTAGTTTATATTATTATTTATTATCTAAATATTACTATACTGTATCACTGAAATACATCTACATCGAAATTTCTATTTTTATCTTCAGCTCAGGTACATGCATATTATACAAAAAGACATACATACAGTCAATCACATCCAATGCGGTTGAAAGTGACTGTGTCAGCCGTAATACGATCCTTCCTATTCTTGATGAGATACTTCCAGTCATTTGTCACATCCTTAATTCTTTTCTCTTCAATGGTATGCACAGATCTTTCCCTTACCTAAAAAAAAATTATCTTACTTCTTTCTCTGACTATCGGACTATTTCAATATTACCATTTCTGTTTTGGACACAAGGCCGAGACGTTCAAGTACAGTAGTACTTAAACGCCTCGTCCATAATTAGCTTGAGTTTCCGGCCTGGACACAGTCTCAGTCTTGGTGAATATTGCGGATGACGTCAGATACGGTATGGAGTGTGGAAGTCTAACTGTTCTCGCAGTCCTAGATTTTTCCAAGGCTTTCAACACGGTGGACTTTGACATTCTAATTAACATATCTCCAATGGTGATTGATTGGCTTCGAAGTTACCTGTGCGGACGCCGACAATATATTATAGGCATTGATAACACCCTCTCTTCTTGGTGCTATACATCTGTTGGTGTGCCTCATGGTGGCGTTCTATCTCCTTTACTCTTCGCGTTTTTTATAAACTCTATCACTGATCAACTTCTCTCTTCTTACCATCTTTATGCAGATGATCTTCAAATATACTCCCAAGCACCAGTAGATAACACTACTAATGCAATTGGGATCACCAATAAAGATCTGGCTAAAATAAGTGCTCGGAGTGAATGCTGCGGACTCAAAGTAAACCCTTCGAAGACTCTGGTGATTGTCGTTGGGAGCACTAGAAAAGTTTCGAAGATTGATTGATCACATTTTATGCGGATTAATTTTAATAGCGCTATTATACCCTTCAGTTAAAAAAAATTAATGTTTATTCACTCGGAGCTTTCGTTTATCTCCATTGTTGTCTGGTAGAGATCGCTATTAGCGATAAGATCGCCCATTGTACTCTAATTTTTAAGATAAGATCTGTTTCAATGAATTTTAATGAATAGTGTACAATAAAGAATATTCTATCTATCTATCTACATATCTATAATATTACATAGAAATGATTTCTACCACTGACAGTGCGATACCTTTCTAACCGAGCTCTGCAAACTCTATTCACAGCATTTCAGCATTCAGATTCAGCTATTCAGATCAGCAGAAAATGATGGAAAATGTCGTAAAATTATTTTGGCCCCGATTGTAATATGGCACATCAGATTTCTGCTCGAATAGGAGCCACCTGTTTGATAAAGTTCGTCTACTTTACAGGAGACTACTTAAACAGTACTAGTATAGGATCGTCAAAACTCCTCGGGGATATGGTTTGAATCATTTTACTTTCAAATCTCGTGTTGCGATTTTTCATAGGCAACACCATTGGGAAGTATGTATTCTTGATTACTAACTGGATTTAAAAAAAAAAAATATCGTTCATCGTGGTTTTACACTCTATCTTTGAGCATATTATATTTTATAACTCCTAGGTTTCGATTGAAAAGAAAAAACTGTTCATGATTTTAAATGAACAAACATATTTTCTATATATACACACGTCTGAATATACCGGGACAGTGACGTGGCTAGCGTGAGCTCATATAAACTGCTCGCTGAATTATCATTAATTAAGCTGTCATGAAACAGTTTAAAGCCAGTAACTAAATCGTTCTCTAAATACATTGTACAAATTATGTGGATACGAAAACTTAATGTTTTAACCCATCTATTATGTTACTTCTTTTATTTTTTTTAGGATATGCGGTAATGTATTTAAGTTGGTGAAAATGAACAGCAGAGGTTAGGTTAACGTACGGCTTGCATAAAAGCCGGCCCATGTCGTGCGGTGTTCCGCAGGGGTCTGTCCTTGGACCACTCCTGTGGAACATGGGGTACGACTGGGCCCTTCGAGGCGACCTACCCCCCGGGCTCGGCGTAATCTGTTACGCCGATGACACGTTGGTCACAGCCCGGGGGGTTAACTTTCAGGAGGCGGCACGCCTGGCCACCAGAGGAGTCTCTCTGGTGGTCGGGCGCATCGAGGCGCTGGGTTTACGGGTGGCCCTGGATAAGACGGAGGCCCTTTTATTTCATGGGCCCCGTCGTGGTCCACCCCCTGGCGCCTCCATCGAGGTCAACTCGGTCCTCGTACCGGTTCAGGCCCACATAAAGTATCTGGGCCTGATCCTTGACGGAAGGTGGCGGTTCGACGAGCACTTCCAGCAGCTTGCTCCCAGGCTGGTCGGCGCTGCGTCCGCCCTTGGGCGGCTCTTACCCAATTTGGGTGGACCCAGCGTCGCTACGAGACGGCTCTATACGGGGGTTGTCCGGTCAATGGCACTGTACGGTGCACCGGTGTGGGCGGAGGCTCTGACCGCTCAGAATAGGGCGCGCCTCTGGCGCCCTCAGAGGGTTATGGCGGTTAGAGCCATACGCGGATACCGCACCGTGTCGACGGAGGCGGCGTGCGCGTTGGCTGGGACTCCCCCGTGGGATTTGGAGGCGGAAGTGCTCGCCGAAGTATATCGGCGAACGGCTGAGTTCCGGGCGGGAAGCGGCAGTCGGCCCCCGCCCGAAGAGGTACGCGAATGGCGTGAGGCCGCTCGCCGAGCCACCATGGCTCGTTGGTCGGCCCGGCTGGAGGCTCCACGTGCTGGCTTTGCCGCCGTGGAGGCGCTCCAGCCGGTCATCGTCGAGTGGGCAGGGCGGCAGCACGGGACCCTTTCCTTCCGACTGACGCAGGTTCTTTCCGGGCACGGCTGCTTCGGGAAGTACCTGCACTCGGTCGCTAGGAGGGAATTGAGTCCCGCCTGTCACCACTGCGACTGCAGTGAGGACTCGGCTCAGCACACGCTGGCGGTCTGCTCTGCTTGGGCAACGCAGCGCCGGGCCCTCACTGCAGTCATCGGAGAGGATCTCTCGCTACCGGCCGTCATACGCTCCATGGCCGGTAGCGACAGGAATTTTGCCGCGGTCGCGACCTTCTGTGAGGAAGTCATCTCACAGAAGGAGGCGGCGGAAAGGGTCCGGGAGGATGACCTCCACTCGGACTTAATTCGCCGCCGGCGAACCGGGCGGCGGAGGCGCGCTTACCAGCGCCTCATGCCGCCCTGAGTGTGGCCGCGGGTGGACGGGACGGGTTTTCCCCTCCACCCGCTATAGTGGCCCCCCGCGAGGAGGCGGCGTTCGCGTGTGCCTGGACGTCGCCTAATTGAGAGGTTTTAAGTTTTTACACGGAGGTGGTGCCCGCGCTTTTGCGGGCAGGCGCTAGGGGGGGTCCGGATGTCTTAATAAAAGCTGTTCCCGGATCCCTCCTACTTAAGGCGCAGTACGGCACACCGTGTGGTTTTAGTCGGTTCGATTCCGACACACCGCCCCACTGAAAACCCCGGTGGGGTGACGGCCCGAGGGGGTTTCCACACGCACAAAAAAAAAAAAAAAAAAAACGGCTTGCATAAAAGCACTATCGTAGGGGGTTGGTTGAATGGGAAAATACGTCCATAAGCTATTAGAGGTATTTAGGTTGACTACTTGTCATCAGCTCGACCAAATGCTGGTTTGCCAAATGGGTTGCCTATGGAAATTTTCGGTGAAGGTTGTCACTTCCATGTTGCATCCTGTTGAGACCCAAAAAGGTATGAAAGTGTTGGACTGACAGAAGAGGGAGAAAGTCTTTGCGCTGTTAATAATAAAGTTTCAGTTTCAAGCATACCACGCAATTAAAGGAGTTTCTTCCTTCACTGAAACGCTTTTTTTAAAATTGACTTCACAAAAGGAGGAGGTTCTATATTCCACTGTATTATATTTTTTTTATGTACCTGTGTTCACCGATTACTCAAAGACGCCTAGATCTATTAGGAAAATACTTCTTTTGTTTGAAATTGTATACTTCCGAGGTGGTCCCATGGTCATCAGGTTAGGATCTCATGATGGGATCCTGAAAAAAACCGAGGGAAATCTTCAAATTTTATAGGCACACTTGAAGCGATTTGGGTATTTTGAGGCGCATTGAAGTCGGTGATACTTTTTTTAAAGGAAATTATTATATTACAGAATTAGCAAACAAATACTACGTTAGTAACCCTGATTATTGATAACAGTTGATATATATAAATAAAAGTAAGTATTTTAAAGGGTATCAGTGGCACTACCATTGAAATTTGAAATTGTAGGACATTTCTTATTTTGATTAATGTTCTTTGTTCAAACCTTAAATTGACACGTCATAGTTATAACGTACGGATTTCCCGGCAACAGCCAATTCGAGTTACAGGTGTGCGACCCTGACACTCTCGAATCTGTTTATATAAGCAATATCCCTTTCATTTAATTACCTATCCTTTTTACCTACCTGTCCCTTTTCCTATATTTAATTGCCAAAATGCCAAGTTGACGGCAATAGGCTGTGGTGGGTGGGACCAAATTATTTTTGGCAAAATTAGGGTGTTACATACGCCTAGGCCTACCCCTTCGGGGATACAGGAGTAATTGTATGTATATATGTCTATGTATGTGTATATTTAACTGACTTAATTAACTATATTATTTCATTTGAAAATGTTTTAGAAGCATACCATCCATTCCTACAATGATGCGTCACGTACCGGCTGTATAAGTAATTTTTCAGCATAGAGTTTTGTTCAATCGAGTTACGATTTGATTGCGCTCCAAACAGAATAATTCTATAACGAAAACGGCAACGATTCACTGATTGGGAATTTGAAATTTACTAATAGAATTTCTCTGCCGATTCTAATTAAAATTTCAAAAACGAATAAGTACTTGTGAAATTGTTCAGAAGGACCTAGAACGAGTGGTTTTATCAGTTTTCTTGTTGGTCTCTTTCCATTTGTCCAGTATAGATATATAGATATGTAGGCTCCCTGAATACAAATTTATATTTATTTATATGAGTATTTACATTAACTATACAAATTTACATTTAATATTTATTTACTATTTCCTATTCTATTTATTAAACATTATATACAAAATTTATAATATTTAGTTAAAAACATTATACATAAACAAGGTCGATATCGGTCTGTCGAGTAACCCCATTGATACTCAAGTATCGACAGAGACGTAACCCTAGTACCACCTCTCGACCTAATAACCAGTATCGGACAACGCCCTGCGCCCGCGCAGAGGTCAAGATCAGTCATTTGTTTATCCCGACGCGGAACGCATGTCCCTCGGTGACGCTTATCCTTACGGCTATCTACATACTTTCGCTTACTATAAATTTATAGACTTTTGTATTCCTTCCTGCCTTCTATTATGTATCGTGCTAAAGACTTGGACAATATATATATATCATCTTGAACTGTAAGTGTTTATATTTTATTATACCTACTGCACCACACCTACAGATATACTTTATTGCAAACCAAATATCACAGAAGCAGTAATAGTGTTACAATGGGCGGTCTTATTGCGATAAGCTGCGATCTCTTCCAGTGAACCTTCAGTGGATTATACTAAAAAGGTAATGAGCAAGGTGACTTTGGATATTTTACTATTAAACAATAAAAAGATTTACTAACTTATATAGGACAAAAAAACACATTTTATAATTTTAAAATACATATCTATACACATATTGACTTATATGAACATATAGATATACGTACCTGCATACACATAGTACATATACGTACACTCATATACATACATAATAAAGAATAAAGATATACAGAGTGTTAGTGAAACGCTCCCGAAAACGAAGACAGACGATAGTACTAATGGTACCTTTGATGAAGGGTCCGTAAAAAAATTGATCTTGAAGAAACAAATGTTTTTTTTTTATTTTATTTTTATAATTTTTCAAGCATGGCCGGGACGGAAACCGGATTGGAAGGGGTTAAGTAAATTATTTCTGCAAAGGAACGTATTAAGCTGTATTTTTCTTTTTATTTTAAAAATAATTTTAATTTTTTTAAGATAAATGAATTCTTATTTCAATGGTTTGGTACTGGTTTTTTTATCAAGAGAGGCCTAGGTAGACTGTTTATATAAGCTTATTTATTGTTCTTTCCACATTTTTTTGAGAAATATTATAATAAGTTATTCTTAATTTAAAATATCTTTTACTCTTTTGTGCTGTGTAGTCAGACTAAAAAATGTTGTTTATTAATGATAAATGTTAAAATCCATGAATTATATGTCAGAATAGAACATTCGACTTATTGATGGTAATGAAAGTCGTACCATATTTTTTAGCTTCACCTAAGACTTATACAACACAAAATAGAAAAATCGATACATAATACAGAACCTACGAATAAAGAAAAGACAATATTAATACTGTTTACTTATTCACTAGTTTTGATCCAGGACGTTGATATTTTAAAAGATTCCAAAATTGAAATAAAACTATTTTTAACGGATACTATCGCGATTTATTTGGTGTTATTTTACTATTTACACTGATCCTGACGTTTCAGTTGTTTTTCAGCAGCCATGGTCACGGGTAGACTAAGATGGTGGTCGTCTCATGTATCGAAGTGCAAGGTTATCTCAAAGTATCCGAAGTTTGTTGATTGTTGGTGTTACTATTTACGCAGAATGAGCTCAAAGTGTCTTGAAGCCTTGCTGTGTTTTACAAGCTAGCAAGAAAATACAAAACACCAACAATCAACAAACTTCGGGTACTTTGAGATAACCTTGCACGACATGAGACGACCACCATCTTAGTCTACCCGTGACCATGGCTGCTGAAAAGCAACTGAAACGTCGGGATCAGTGTAAATAGTAAAATACACCAAATAAATCGCGACAGTATCCGTTAAAAATAGTTTTATTTCAATGTGTAACATTCGCATAAACTTTCGACAATATCAGATTCCAAAATGTTTAAACTGTCAGCTAGTTTGACTCATATCACATTGTGCCTTTTTACATTAATATTATACCTTGAATTACATATGAAATGACTTTCGAAAGAGAGCTATTAAAAACTGTGGCAATAAGGTACCTACTACTACGGCCTAGATATAAAATAGGTTGGCTTTACGTAATTGACTTAAATTTATACGTAATTTAGTTAAAGCAAGTTAGTGCTAGTTTTTAACTGGTGTTGAAAACTTAACCTTAATAAATTAGTAGACTGAGGAGCAGTTTTTTTTACATTTATGTATCAGTATTTTATAAGACAAGGGGCTCTACATAAATAATTATATGTAACTACAGTTCACACATGTAAACACAAATATATAGTACACTTTACACTCATTAAACAATACTGTCACAATTTTCGTATTGTACACTAATTTATTTAACATATATATATGATGATTTGTCAGATTTGTCATTATAATTTATTTTTATCGCTCTCATATTACTGCAAGACAACTGTCCTGCCAGCAACTAGCCTATAAACGAGTATATATATGGTGTAACGTGGGGGGTTAGCCTCGTGGTTGCACGCGACCCTTCAGAGGTAATTTGAACGCTAGAGAAGAATTAAACATGTTATAACA
Organism: Euplagia quadripunctaria; assembly: GCA_963859945.1. NCBI lineage: Eukaryota > Metazoa > Arthropoda > Insecta > Lepidoptera > Erebidae > Euplagia > Euplagia quadripunctaria. Next base: position 12,933,836 of record OY982567.1, read on the forward strand.
CTTTCACAGTTTATAATTAAGCTTGCAAAACAATTACAAACAATTTAGGCATTGACAGAGTAAGGCTCAAGGTGTGATGGTTCTCAGAGGCTTTGATCGTCGCCTGGCCGATGATGAGGAAGGTACTTAACTCGCAGAGGGTGAGTCTTCGCGCAGTATGCGTTTATATAGTCGGAGGCATCACGGTGAATGTGGGGTGGTGCGGAGTGCGACACCGTACGCTCTTCGTACGGTATTGAGTGACAATGGTCACAGGAATTCCAGATATTTCTTGACATTTGTAGAACTTTTTGTAATCTCAAAAATCATGACACATAGTGTTCGGTACTATACGACAGATGCGATAAGTACGTTTTCGCTTGTCATCTACTTAACAATATTAATTGACTGGACAATCATTATCAACAACAAAATGAAGAAATGTGCATATGTACTGCGTATATGGAAAGGGGTTTTTTTTTAGTACTTAGTTTACGAAGTAGAAACCGATATACATAATATATGTCGGCATAAAAAGTCTTGCTATTTTACTATCCTAGATTAGACTCCTTCCCAAACAGAATCTTCATAAAAAAAGTTTGTTATTATGTAAAAATATGTAGTGACATACATATATTATGTTTTCCTTACGCCAGTTTATTATATTTCGTAGATGAGATGGAAAATGTTGGTAAATTTCAATAAACTTTTAGTACAGACAACACGAGGATGGTAAAATCTTTCGATACATAGGCCTCTCATTACATCGTAAAATTCAGTTATAAAGTAGGTAATACTTTACACTTGACTCGATGGACTCTAATACTTACAGGAAAAGTACATTGTAGCATGATGTACCTATACCTAATATTCTTTTTTTCGGTCGTGTGCCGAACTCGATTGAACTTACCAGTATCCTAGGTTATTCAATTTACAAATTCAGTATCATACTAATAACCGATTAAAATGCAAAACATGTGGTCCAATTAACAATAAAAGCGTTTGGCCACGTTCAGGTTTACTAAAAACTAATAAAATAAATTATAGAAATTACCATTTTTTGAGGATGTTTAAAATGTTTGTAAGGGCTTTCCACGGGAAAGCAAAACATTCGTAAAAATTTATAATCTGTAAAGTTTTGTGCATTATGGACAGACTTTATAGTTTTCGAGTAAAATAATTGAATCATAAACATTTAATATACACAGTAAAATATATCGTTCAAAGCTCCCTACACTTTTAAACACCCCCTGGAATTAAAGTTGTAGCTCAATTAGTTAGGTATTTATTTTGCTGTTATTTTTCTGAATATTTCAGGTATTATTTTAATTCAAATGTTACTTTATTAAGCAGAGCACAGCCACAAATTTAAATTAATCTAGAATTCTAGACGTTTGTATTTCAGAAGCATATTGCTATCGAATGCGTGTTGCATATTAATCCAGTTGGTTATGATGAATACGCTTGGAAGGAATAATTTCAGTGAGATCTGGACTTCAGTTATGTAGTGAAATATTATAACTCTGAAGCAGAATTAAAAGTTGATATAATATTCAAATTGGCATACATTTACGACACACTTAAGACACAGGGCATAATATTATTAATAATAATGACGTCACATAGTTTTTCTGATTTCCGATAAAATGTGTTTTTAATGGTAGATATATTTTTAACTCCTCTACAAAACTGAAACAATTTCTGAAAACTGGATACAAATAATAAATAATAGTTTAAAAAACTAAAAAACACACTGTAATAGCGAATCAAATTTAAAAGTAAAAAGAGTTCCATTTCATTAAATTCTAGTCAAAATGAATAATATGAGCTCAAACTCGAGGGGCACTAGCCTCTAGCACTAGCACTAGCAGCCACTGAAGACCTCCACTACCCATCTTCTGGCTCAGATTAGCTTAAAGATGCCAAATTATCGTCATCCGAACTGCATATACATACAAAGTTTTATTTTTAACTTTTGACAGTTACAAGTGACACTAAAAAAATTACTTTCAGTTTTTTTTTGTTTTACAAAAGACAACTCCCACGTTAGGAATATTTCTGTGTTGCGGGGGGCTTCACAAACATTCAAACAACGGACACAAAAAACACCCAGACTCGGGACAACTATTTGTGGATCACACAAATTTTGTCCTTTGTGTGATTTGAACCCACAACACTCGGCGCGGCGTAATGGCGAGGTGACCACTTAAACCATTGCGTCATCCGTGCAGTCGAATAAAATGTAATATAACTCTATAGACCAAAAACTAAACAATTAAACATAGGTTAATCCGGGTAGCAATAACGCTACATTACTCATAAATTCTGCTACAAAAATCCATGCTTCAATATAAATCTTTTACTTGTTTATTACAAAACATAAAACTAAAGCCGAAGATTACAGCGCAGTATTACATTTTTAATTAAATTTTTAATAAACACTTCCACGCCATACTGTTTTACTATCGCGCGAGAGTAACGCGATATGAAAAGGATTAACCACGACTGTGGCTCAGTCTTAAAAGGAATAAAGAACGTTCAGAGGCTCTGGCTGGAGTTCAGCTGGGGTTTGATTACATATTTTTATGTTATATCATATTATAATTACAGTTGTACTTGGTCATGGGCCAGGGCCGATGGCCGGTAGATACTCCCACTTAATTCTCTAAATGTTTGAATGGATATGAAAATAAGCGCCACCTACATATTTACGTTACCTACGCAACAACGTGTGTCAACTTCTGATGTTATAAAGTTTTAATAGTGAATAAGCGCAGGTCTTGTAAATAAGCGCTTTATAGGCGATTGTTACTCTATTTGCATAGGAAATCCATTATTTCTAGACGCCAGACAGCTGTAATTCTTCAACCGTTTTTAACATGAATAGGTGTTCCTAATACGAAAAAGGCCATGGCATTCTACTACACAGTACTCTGTAAAGTTACCATTGCTTCGTTCGAGTCGGATATACTACATTACTCGCTAGTTTTTAAACGGTTTTATTTAGCGTAGCCTGAGTAAATACGTAAACAGCATTTATAATGATATGAGCGGTGGGCTGTTAATAGAAATTTCACGCGCTCAATGAATTTAGTTTTTTGTCTGATTAATGCCTTAAATTGATGAGGAGAGTGGTGTAATGACTGGTATCTAGGACATACCGAATTATTTTTTAGCTTTTAGTACATTATCTACATCACTATTATCTTTTTTTTTCAATAAAACCGTTTAACTTATAAAAACATTTTTTTCTTATTTTTTAAGGTAAGTATGTAATAGTATAATAACCCCGAAATAAAAAAGAAGAAGGAAGTTTCATTTAAAAATAAAATATCTCGCTATGCAGGGGGTTATAAGTTAGATTTATTCATATTACCAGTAAGAATTAAACTGCGACACTAAAACACAGTAAAACACAATTAGCTTTTACAAAGTGAAGAACGGATAAAGGGGAATAGTAATTAAATACGCTATCGTTTACATAGACTTCTCTATTTATCCTTGACTCAATGAAAGTCTACGTAACTTCGATGGCATCTTGAGTATCTTGGACATTCGATATGAATCAACAGTAGATTGAATTGTCTCACAAATACTCTACATAAATATATATAGATCCAAAAAAATAGCTTATTTAGAATGTGGATTACTTTAATCCCCGTAAGTCAATTAAAAAATAATAAATGTTAAACTATTATTGACACGTTTATTGGTCAGAAGCAAAGTGCAGTTAACAAAGTTCTTTAAATGACATTAATAATTATAGTTTAAAAAACTAAAAAACACGCTTTTAAAGAAAATTCAACTAAAACAAAAAAAAATAATTTAATCGAATTATTGCATTGTCGGTCGGTCTTTGACAGGTGTGCAAAATTTGAATGAAATCTGGCCGCTTAAAGTGGGTCAAAATCGCGCCCAAAGGAGTCGGTTACAAACAAACAAACAAACAAACATACAAGTGAAGCTAATATAAAGCGTGTAAAATGGATGATAAGGTTAGTATTGTGTGCTCATATAATGTGGCACTTTTATACATGAAATTTTCGTATTACGCTGTTTGTCCGCTATGAGCTCCTAAACTAATGAACCGATGTTAATTAAATTTTGCACCTTGTGTGCACTTTGTTCCAACTTGAGAGGTAGGATAGTTTTTATATCAATTGATGGTCATTTTCTTTTTATTGCAAATTACTTAGCCACAGCAACACGTGGCCGGGTGGCTGGTAGCTATTTAAAAATATATAAAGCCTTTATAAGTTGATAAAATAGTCAAGAGTTTGTTGTGTTATTTAAAATGCAGATAAAAAATTAAGACTTAAAATTCGAAATGACTGCATTTACTGTACTTTTTTAGATTTTATGCATGAGATCTATACAAAATACTAAGGTTTGAAATGTACTTTATTTAATAAAAAAAGCATTACATATGTAGTCACCGTTAATCAAAACAAAGTGTTCCAGGAATCAAATTAATTGGAAACACAAATGCTCATAGCTAAAATATGAAATGTTTTTTTTTTCTAGTATTTTATTGCACCGTCTACACTAACAGCATTAGTAATTCTAAGAATCTATGATTGAACTCTATACTTGTAAACTTTTTAAATAGGTATTGTATTTCCATGATGTTGCTCGCGGTTTCACTCGAGTTAAATTTACTGCTTTGCTTTTAATGTTATGTAGTCTCTCTCTGTAGTAAAATTTATTAGCTTGTTCAAAAAAATACAGTCTTCATCTTTATAATATTAATAAGTTCCGTCTTGTTGACACTGATCTTCAGGCCGAACTTACGGCGTGATGTCCCTGGACATACACGGTCACGAGACACTGACCATAAAACTTGGTGAGGATGTACTGAAGCAGGTGGAAAAAAATCGCTATCTGGGGAACACTGTAACATCCAAGTAAAATCTTGTTGCTGAGATCAATAGCAGGGTGGGTGCCGCAGCTGCGGCATTCGGCAAGCTACGCTCCAAGGTTTTCTGCTTGCGTGACCTTAAGCTAGCCACTAAGATATCGGTGTATATGGCAATTGTGCTGCCAAACCTCCTATACTCCTCTGAGACGTGGTGTGTATACCGCCGCCACATTCGCACTCTGGATCGCTTCCACCTTAAATGCCTCCGTTCCATCATGAAGATCAGATGGTCCGATAGAGTGCGAAACACTGAAGTTCTGCGACGAGCCAATGTTGGTGTCATTGAGGCCTATTAAATGCGTCGACAGCTTCGGTGGTGCGGTCACGTATCTCGTATGGCAGAGGCAAGAGTGGCGAAGCGCATCTTCTACTCTGAACTGGAGGAGGGCAAGCGGAATCATGGTGGTCCCCTTCTCCGGTACAAGGATGTCCAAAAGCGACATATGAAGAGATGCAACATAGAGCTATCTCATTGCGAACGTTTGGCAGCACAGCGGCCAGAATGGCGTACGATGGTGAACCGCCAGGTACGCGAGTTCGAGGTTCTGCGTAAAGCTGACCTTGATACCAAACTGCCATAACATATAATTACGAGAACGGCGTACTCACATGCCCTCACTGTGCACGGTGTTTCGCTGCGAAGATAGGCTACATAAGCCATCTTCGAGTGCACCAGCGCCATCTCTCCGACTAGAGGTCGAAGCGGTCGCCATGGCCGAAATAGGTCGGAACAAATCATCATCATCATTTGTAAGTTCAATAGAGAGTGAACATAAGTAGCCTCAGGACTACTGATTCGATCCCCTGCTATCTCAGAATATTAAAAACATTAAGAGGAAATTTCTCAGAATTTTTACACTTTAATATAACTACAAGTGATGCAGAAATAAAGATCTTATTCGGTCTTTTACGAACACAAATTGCTTTCAAGCTTGATAATATGTGCTTACCAATAAACAGAATTGAATTTATATCTGCAGATAAAACTCAAACCGGTTAAATATTAACTTCTTGACACCGTTAAGTAAAACCAACATACATAATTATGTGTCTTCAAGTCATCACTTGTGTGGGTCAAAAGTGACTGATGTTGTAACTACTGAAGACTGTCATAAAACTAGTTTGTTGCTTGTTTGTTTCTATCTTTGTATAAAAAAGTGGAGCAGTCAAACATACTTAATAATAAAAATCAAAATAACTACCCGCACTTGGAAACATAGTTGTTATATTTCAAGTATTACTTCAATAAAATCATTCATCTGTAACTATGATCCAATATGAATAAAATTACAAGAATACGAGTAAAATATCGAACAAACATTTTTCCGTGAAATAATCAGACGCGAACATAACGAACGCACATCAGTACGAAGATCCTTTTTACAACATGTATAGAATTTATTCCAAATAATTTTCAATAAAACATTGGATATGTTTATTATCAAACAACCAACATAAAATAAAACCCCTACTACTGGTTTGGCAAAAAAATGTGATTGCGGTTCGAACATACTACTGGAATATATATTTATTTATTAAGATAATCAAATACTATGATTTGATTTTCTTAAGGTCAATTTAACGTTAAAGGTAAGTTTGCAGCTAAACCAAAGTTGAATTCATGAGGAGGATAAGAAATTCATACTTATTAATAAAATCGCCAAAGCTTCATAAGACTAATAGGATTGGTAATGTACAAAAGGCTTATAATTAAGTCAGTAGGCTGATAACAGGGCTAAGGTCTTTTAGTTTAACAATGGAATGGAATCACAGGATGCTATACGGGATGACGAATGGTGGACAAAAAAGATCCAGGTAGTGGATTCATTGATGTAAGCTAAAATTAATGATTATGACTGTGTTGTGTACCCATATTGAAAAGATTTCTTAAAACTGTCAGCTGTACTGCTTACAGAGAAATTTACTTTTTAATTGTGTTGAAATTATAGTCAAACATTTTATGTTTTTAACGGGTCGCCTATGTTCGGATGACGGTTCTAATTACGCAAACGTCAATAAGTTAGTATATTTTAGTATTTTTATTTATTTTTAGTATTTTATTTAGTATATTTTCAGGTAGTAATATCAAAGGGATATAACTTTATTGGCTTTCCTACTCCCTAGGCGTCGTCCCGAACTCATCGAAGACCGCTTTAGTGCACCAGATAACTAAAAAAGGTGACCGCGTGGATCCGTCCCACTATAGACCTATAGCCATAACCACCTTGTTCTCCAAGATAATGGAATCAATTATCAACTGCCAGCTCCTTCGGTACTTAGAATATCACCAGCTACTCAATGATTGATAATACGGTTTCCATCAGGGTCGTTCAGCAGGTGATCTTCTCGTATACCTGACTCATCAATGGGCACAGGCGATTGAGACTAAAGGGGAGGTTGTCAGTCAGTTTGGACATAGCGAACGCCTTCGATCGGGTCTGGTACAAAGTGCTTCTCTCGAAGCTTCCTTCCTATCTTCCCGAGAAATTGTGCAACTGGATCACCAGTTTTCTCGCAGACAGAAGCATCAAGGTCGTTGTCGACGGTGAATGCTCCAACTTCAAGTCTGTGAATTCTGGTGTCCCACAAGGCTGTTTTTCTGCATATCAACGATATGCTGCAAATCAGCAGCATTCATTGCTATGCCGATGATAGCACGAGTGATGCTTTGAATACCGGCCGCGCTAACATTTCTCGGGAAAACATCACTGAGAGTCGATCCAAACTTGTGCCTGAAATCGAAGCTTCCTTAGGAGGAGTTTCTGATTGGGGTCGACTTGATCTAGTCCAATTTAACCCAACGAAGGCACAGGGTCACGCGTTCACCGCCAAAAAAATACCATTTTCATATCACCTCGCTTTGAGAGCACTTCCCTAACTGCCACAGCCAGCATCGGAATCCTCGGCGTCAATATATCGAGCAAAGTCCAGTTTCGCGGTCACTTGGAGGGTTAAGCCAAATTAGCCTCGAAGAAGCTTGGTAAGTTGAACAGATCAGGTTCGGTCTGCATAATATGGAATACTACTCTTATATCTATGCAGAAGCATCCCAGTACCAGCTTCTCCCTGCGGACCGCATTCAACGGATAGTAACTCGAATCGTCGATTGCCAGGATATTCAGGAGGATTCAGATCGGTTTAAGCCCTTGGCGTTGCGCAGAGATGTAACTTCACTCTGCATTGTCTATCGCCTGTATCACGGGGAGTGCTCCGAGGAATTGTGCGGTTTATATAGGCCGCAGCGTTTCGCCATCGTTCAAAGCGACAAAACTTTCATCCCCATCACCTGGATAATTGGCAATTCATCACTGTGCGGGTCTCCAGAAGTTATTTGCCTCGCACAACCAATTTCTGGAACAAATTTTCGCCTGCGGTATTTCCGGACCGATACGACCTTTAAACCTTCAAGAAAAGAGCGTACTCCCATTTCAAAGGCGGCAACCGGCAACACTCTTTTGACTCTTCAGTTGCAGGTGTTCATAGGTGATGGTAGTCACTTACCGTCAAGTGACCCATCTACTCGTTTATAATAAAAAATAGTTCGTTGCCTGTTACTGAAGTTTCTTTACCTAGTTCCATTGAAGTAAAAAAAAGTAATTAAAATAATTGAACTCATAAATGGATATAACACAGCAGGATATAACGCAGCACCTTAGTATTAAGTTGAAGAAGATAGATTTCGAGTTTCGAAAACAAATAGTACCGATTAGAGATGTAGAAACAAATACGATCGTAAAAACCAGTAACGCACTTTTACGAGAGAACAGGATAATTCAGTATAATTCACTCGAAGTGCCTTCTTGTCGAGTTACAAGTCTTATTTCGGTGTCAAAATGAGGATGTTGTGAAATGACACAAAAATGTAAAAAAACTCGGTTCCAGTACCTAATTTCTTTTACTGCTTATGTAATAATCATGTTAATCGTATATTTTTAATTACCGTTTGAAGAACACGCAGTGAGACGCGTTGTGTACTCAGTTCCACGAGGTGATATATTCCGCATCACTCCTTGCTGTTGTTTGTTCTATTCTCTATAAGAGTTATTTTTATTCACTATTTCATTTTAATATTAGTTATTATTTTGAAATATGTAGGTTCATAAAATAGTTAAAGCTGAAAATATTTATACATGTAAAGCTTTACTTTATAAAATACGTATCTTTCTACTCCATGCGTTAAGAAAATGGAAGGAGAGATTCTTCTATTATATAAAAAAATTTTGACTATAAATTGAGATTAAAACCATCCTATTTCTCCAGTTGGGCCAAACTAAAGCTTTAGTTTATAAAAAAAAATTGTCTTTCTATTCCTAATGGAAGAATCTCTTCTTCTATTTTTTAAACGCATGATTTTTTATGATTTTTTAATGCATGAGCTCCCCTAAGTAAAACTTCACCCAGCACTTGGCGAAGTGCTTATATTGGAATCGAATCAAACAAAACCACACGCTGGTTAAACAACCCCCCCCCCCCCCCCCGGCCAAACCTAGGAAAAAACTTTTGGAACCCCGGATTTACTTGAGTATCTATTTCTACTTAGGACTCGACGGTGTCCTTGAAATAATTACCTACAGCCGCGTGGTACGTAAACACGGGAAAGGGCTGCCCGCCTACAGTATTTTAATTTCTTCTACCTTCTTGAGTTTCTTTCTAGTTTTGTGATTGTGAAAATTATCATTTTCGTTTTTTTTAATAAAATTTGTTGTGAATGAAATAGGAAGTGTTCAATAAAAATACATGTTGTGTTTTTTTAATAGTAACGTTTTAGTTTTAGTAGTTTAAGAGTTTCTTTCTAGTTTTGTGATTGTAAATATTATTATAAGTGTATTTTTTAATTAAAAATTTTAAATTTGTTGAGAATGAAATAGGAAATATTCAATAAAAATATATGTTGTGTTTTTTGATTAGTAGATTTAATAAAAAAACCGCCCTTATTTAAGACTGAAAAATATGAATGCTTCGACTGAGACGTAAATATTATTACGTACAAAAAGCTTTATTGTTAAATTTAATAGAATTAAAAAATCCATTGCCATATTAAGTAAGAAGTGTACTTATTTCAATCAAATACACAAATCGCAAGCTTACTTAACAAAATATCAGACCGTTCGTTCGTCCCTGTTGTGTACCGAGTGTATACCGAACTTGAGACGCGTAGGTATGACTCGCTTTCCGACGGTTTGTATGAAGATAGAATACTGTATAGATAATATTACCGTGGCTAAGGTGACACAGGTACTTTTCGACGTAGCCTTGTCCTGAAATTAAAAAGGTTACACCTACTGGTGCCGAAATAGCTACATGCGTAGCAATTTCGGTCCTACAATCCTTCACTTGACATTTAACATTTGATATTCATGATTCGAATTTTATTTTATTTTTCAATGTTTGATTTATATTATATTTTTCAATGTTTGATTTGTATAATATTTTATTTCATTGATTTTATTAATTTATGTTCAATACTCCAATTGTAATTCATATTTTGTAACCAAAAATATTGCAAGCAGAGCATCTGCGAAGCATGTTGAACACTATTTTATTTCATTCACGTCAGTGTACTACACAGTGTTTCAAGCAATAAATGATTTATTATTATGACTTTCACAAGGTTTATATTAAAAACATTGTGGTGTGTCCTATTGCAACTAATATATATTCTTTATATACGTTAAAGTATTATACAAATGCAGTTATCTTTACTCTAAATAATGTTCTCAATAATTAATTTTGCATTTTGTCCATCAAGTAGACTCGTTACTGGAAAATTATTAGCGCAAACGTCATGGGCGATCTAATTCCACTGGCGCCGTCAACGCGGTAACGTACATTATGAATTTACTGACGGACACGCGCTAACGTATATGAATCTAGTGATGGATAGTGGCGGTAACGTTTATGAATTTTGTGATAGACAGCCTTTGTGTTAGTTTCCATTTGGTGAACTAAAATATGGGCCTGAACATTAATTCATTACCAAGCCTTTCATTACGTGAATATACTGTATATTCTTCCATGAATCATTTGTTTGGCATTTAGTTCCGTATTACTGACCGGCTGAAACAGTTAAGTTAGAAGGATTATATGCAATTTCATATAAGGTACGGTTTAAGCCAAAAGTGGTTTTGGTATAAATGTCTATAAATCAGATGCTACATGTGAATGATTAGATGTGAATGCGATGTGTCTACAGGGACAATGTGAACGTGTTGCATATTTACTAGTATTTTTGCAAATAACTCCAAGTAAGCTAAATGAGCTTTTACTAGGACTAGTATCACGACTTTAATTCAGTTCAGTTCAGTTTTAAAAAATATGTTGCGGTCAGCAGATCTACCGGACTAACTGGGCACGTATTTTCATAGGGGTAAGACATGGTAGGTACCCTCGAGCAGAAATTATAACGAAAATTATTTTAACCAAATACACGTAGAAATATTGAACAGACGCTCGCTCAAATCGCCGCATCCAAGTGCGACTCGCTGTGACGTCACACTTGCGTTCGGTGGTGGGAGACGATTCTCCGCCAAATATAACTCCTGTAGTAGAACAAAGCTTGCAATCTATCTAAAATGGAAAAGCTGCGGGTAATGACCTCATCTACATAGAATTGATTAAGTACCTATGCAGTTTGTGAGACATTGTTTGACAAAATTTACTACCTGATTATAAAGATGTAAAAAAAGGGTACCATACCGTAAGATTTTCAAATTAACAGAACTGTCACCTTACTGAAAAAACATAACAACCGTAAATGTGAAGAACACTAAATAGTACAAAATATTATAAGCCCTACGTGTAACTAACTATAGTCCACATTCCCCAAATAAATTATGTCGTGAAGATTTTAAAAGTCTTGGAGTATTAACGGTGCCTTGTTTGTATATATTAACAAAATTGTTACTTATCCAAATATATTCACAAAATTGAAAACCACGAAGAAAGGTCAGTTAGAGAGAGTACGCGGAATAAATATCTTAAACATACAATAAGCCTTAAATTGAATATAGCTCGATCACACAAATTTTTAGCCTGTGTGGTATTTGAACCCACAACACTCACCACGGCGTAGTGGCGAGGCGATTACTTGACCTTTAACATCCGTGCAGTCAAATTTTAATTATATTATTTATATTTTTAATTTTCATTTTTACAAATATTGTATTATTAATAATTGTTACGCATTTAAACACAATTGTATGATTGTTGCTGAATAAATGAACCATGAACTATAAACTCCCTTTTTGCACACATGCAAATAACAAAGTTCAAAGTGAACCTGGACCCTCAATCTTTAAATGTCACAAATATTACGTTATTCTAACACACGACAGCTGGCGTGGTAGCATTTGTCAAGATGAAACGTAAAACATTTCACCATGCTTGCAATTCTTTAGTCGAAGGTTTCTTACTAGAAGCAATGTGAATACACAATAAAATATAACTTTAATGGTGCATACACATTAAGCTACCGACTTGACTACAAAAAACTTAGTATATAATAGAGTATCGCGTATTACTTTTTGTATGAATAAGGCTCCACAATATTTTCCAGTGAATCCGTAGCATTTAGTAAAATGTTATTCTCCCTGAATAGGCGAGTTTCTTTCTACGTAAATGTATATCTAATACTAACAACCAATTACATCTTCATCACAACAAAATGTTTTTTTTTCCAAATTAGCAAAATTTGCAAACGGCTATCTCTCCGATTTTTATATATTTTAAAATATAGGATTAACATAAAACTAAACTGCATGAAGATGCAACATGTTAAGAACATAATATATTAAGACAGAATTTCTTTTACACTTATAAATCCAAAACTATTTCACATTTTGCTAAATATAACATGTTTAACCTTTTTTATTGACCGTGTTCACTCAGAGTTCATTGCGTTTATCGTTTTTTAGTAGTATTTAAAGCCACTACTTTTGTTTCGCAATTTACCAATAGAGTAAAGTGCAATTTTTTTTGTAGTGGACCATATTTTTTTGTTGCATTTCACCCCATCACAGGCCGCAGTCATTCATCCGGTTTGCGCTCGGTTCTATTAAACTTGAAGTAGGAATACAGATAGGATGGTTATTTTATTTTTCCATCCTGCTATATTACTGTTAGGGCGTTTTAAATAAATAAAAAATAAAATAAAATCTTTTTCTTGTAGACAACAAGGCCCATTTCTTGTTAGTATTGAGCATCTTAAAACTATGTTAGTATTACATTGACAGAAAATTAAAATTAGAATGAGTACTAGTAATTTGGCAGATTGCCATGCCATCTAGCCTCTCCGCAAACACTTTCAAAATGCTGTTGGTGCTCCCCCTAACCCTGCGTAGTAAGGAGGTAAGGAGGTTTTGATTCTAAGGGTTTATAATGATTTTTGAAAATTGACACAATGCTCCAAGAATCTAAACTTTGACTCGTTTACGAAAATTCTTCTTCCGAATTCTGCTTCTAAATAATGAATTCTTCTACATTTCGATACAAAATAAGTACTGGGCTAAATAAGTGTAGTAGAATGTTAAAAATATGTTCAAATTAACATAGTGTTCCACTCCGCAGTTTCCTGCTTTAATTACAGTATTATTTTAAGACTGTATACAATATCTTCCCCACCTAATTTTTTTTTAATAACAATGAGTGGCTCGTTACAAAAATACCGGACAATGTCCATGTTTATATGTATAACTGTTTTCAGGTTTACCACCAATTAATGAAATTCTAGATTTTTTTAAGTTCAAAATAAAACGTTAACCATATTTAAAATAAATTATAGTTTAAAAAACTAAATAAAAAACACACTTTAATAACAAATCGAATTAAAACTGTTTTTTTTTTCTGATGATTCTGATATTGTGTTGTCATCGGTTCTTGACATATATCTGCAAATGCAATCAATCGGATGCCTTCAAGTTGGTGAAAATATCGTGAAAGATTTCGTTACCTAGACACAATACATATACATACCGAGCTAATAAAAGCGTGTTTATTTTTTTTAATGAATTTAAATATTTGTTAAATTTTTATGCATTTCTATAAATATCTATGAACAGAGATGCAATCTGCATAGTTGCATTCACTTTTATTCAAAGACTGCTTATAGAAGATCTGATCTCTATCTCAACATCTAAATATAATTTGTTTTCATAGGTCTTCGCACCAAAAACGTCGTGATACTGCATTGCTAACTCCTCCTGTTAATTCTTTGTTTTTTGTAGTTTATTGCTATCAGATAAGTACAATAAGTGTGTAATTCAGATAAATCCTGCGTCTGACCAGAAATATTGAATATTAATGTAACGACCAATTAATACAATTACAAGTTTGAGTTATTTTTTTCCTGCAATCGGAACTGCTAGAGCTAGAGGAAGGTGCCCTATCCAACTAACCAAAATTGTCATCAACAAAAGATTCGCACATCCGCACCAAACTGAATGTTATTTGAATGTGTGTTTCATTCCCCTGTTCCACTGGTGTGAATACCAAAAATGCCACTGCAATCGTTTCTAGTTCTGTACAGCTTACGTGTTGCTGCGGACTTTTATCGCAAAAAGAGTTCACCCAGATTTTTTTAATATGACTTTTAGAATGCGGCTGGAACGACAGCTTTTTGTTTCAAAGTTTTGTCACGGATCGAGAGTTAATTTATATTTGATCCTGGAGATGTAACTATGAAAATTGGTGTATACGGTTTAAAAAAATAATTAAATAACGTTCATTAGAAAATATTTACTCATCATACTTTTTGACAAACTATTTTAAAATAATTTATTTGGAAAATTTGCATTTGCATTTTAATTAAATAGTGATCGTTACTTTTCTTTTTGTACATTTAAGTCGGTTGGTTGGTTGAAAAGAACTCCCGATCCCTCTGATTGTAAATTGGTGCCCTGGTGACTCTACTCACCAATAAAACAGAATATCACTATGCTTGCGAAATTTATTCTTCGCGTTAACTATATTTTGCAGCATTAAAGTTATGAGTAAATAGTATCTACTAGGCTTTTAAGTTATTTTTATGTCTCACTATTCTTATTGGCAGTATATAAATTCTATAAAAACTTCCACAAGCGTAAACTATATTCATAAAGAAATAGAAAATACGTCATTCTTGAAATATACAAAATTTATTTAACCCTTTACATATGAAATTGTTTAAAACATGATTTTCACGCTCTTTATCGTTTGAGAGCCATGCTTCGGCACTTATGGGCCGGCTCGACCGGAGTGACACTACGGCCTCACAGAAAACCGGCAGTGAATCAAAGCACAGCTAAATGGAGAATAAGGAAATACAGAACTCTATTATTTAAAATTCTACTCGCTATAACTGCACACCCAACCTTACCTTGCTAATCTGCCACAAAAGTACCGAGTAAATCGGATTTGTAACCGCAATGCCCCTTTCTTTCTGATTGGAACTACAAGTCTTTTAACTTTACCCTACTTAGTTTTATTTCCTTTTATTTAAATAGTATTACACAGTTACAAAAGTCATATTTTAGTATTCTGTAGTATATGTAAGGAACTGTCGAATTATGTCATGTAAAAAAAGCAAACCAATCAATTTAACTATGAAACCATTTTATATGTATATACAAAGAAAAAAAGAAAGAAAGATAATACATTTATTAAACATACATCAGAATACAACTACATGCTTCTAATTATGTTAATTGTGTACAAACGGAGCACTACGCAGTTAAGTAACGCAGCGAATGCATCAACGAACGTTACGTTACGTTAATACGTTAATGCTAATTTTATTGGCCACAACTTCAAGGTACATTATAATTTATATTTTAGTCTGATTATTTTAACAGGCCAACTGAGCAACTTGAAGAAGGGACCAAGTCCAGCTGGTTTTGAGATACTTTTAGAACCTCATCAGTCGCGTCAGTGTGGAGTGTGGGTTAAAAGAGCCACAGTTTAGCTAATATAACAGATATCAGCTGGCTTTAAACTGCAACCAGAGAAACCAGGTAGTTATCCGAACTTTAATTGAAATCAGTATAAGAATAATAATAAAAAAAGAAGTCTAGGATTATAATAATAATATAAAAACTGTTTATTGCCAGAAAGTTAAGGTACATGTACAATGTAAGAAAGTTCAATGGCCCTACACTAGGCAAGCCTGTCCTCTGTGTACCTAGACGAATACTAAATACGAGTACAATGAAGTATGCGCTAAGAATGACAATTAAATTAGTAAGGATATGTTAAAATGATTATATGCCACGATCACGAATGATTGTACTTGGTAGTACAAAATTAATCTAATTCACAAAAAGAGAACAGTAGAAAGATAATAATTCTTTACTTTTTAATTCTTGTATTTAATTAGCTTGGTAAAGTTTTGTGAACTATTCTAAGACCTTAACTGTAAATATTAAAATTTAAAAAAATCTAATTTTAAAAAGTTTTGTAATCCTAGTCTGTCTCACAGGATTCATAATCTTGTCCACAAGTGTTTAACAGGTTGTGAAAAGCTTCACGAAGTGGTAGTAATTAATCGGATTTGTTACTGTTCCACTACTTTCTTTAGACCGTCTCCTATTCTAATGTCTTTTTTTATCTGTCTCTTATAAAGCCAGAAAATTAAGTTAGTTTGAAGAGACTGTGTAGAAATAGAGACTTGGTTCGTTTAAGCAATTGTTATTTAAAAAGCCTCTTAACGGTGTCTTAATATTATCAAAAAAAAAATGGTTTCTAAAGGAAAACAGCGCGACGGGTTAGTTTATCAATTCCATGGCTAAGGTGGTGAAGACTCTTGACAAAGCCATACAGTAATTTTGGAACTTCACGAGTGATAAGTAAAGCATATCCTTTTTGCTATTCAAATATTAATAACTGAAAAACTAACAACAATTAAATGATGTAGTAAATAAACGGTGAAGGGGCCTGCCATCCCATTTACAGAAAATAAGAGCAAAACTTTCAAAATTCTCATATGCCCTAAGCAAAATTAAAAAAAAAACAACCAAACTAAAAACTGCACTTGTTACTTATTACGCATATGCACGTGTGTGGCTCAGCTATGGGGTCATGCCATAAGGGTAACAGCACAGATTCACATACCATATTTACGTTACCTACAAAAGAAGTTAATTAGAATAATAACCAATATCGAATAGACAGACAGCTGGAAACTACACTTCCAAAAACATGAAATACTCACACTTCCCTGTTTATATATTTTAGAATTATGTAAATTTATCAGAAAACACGCAGATTTTTATACTACTTGTGAAGAAACACAAACAAGATACACTACACGACACAACTACAACAAACTACACAAACCTCAATCCCGACTCAAAATGCACTCAACCAGCCGTTCAGTTATGTCCATAAATATTTATAATAATTTGCCAAAAGATATTAGAGATCTAAGCAAAACAAATGTATTTATTAATAAATTGAAACAATTTCTGGCATCAAAATCATACTATACAGTAACGGAGTTTTTAGATGATAAATTGATAACAAAGTAACATACAATCATTTTCTCTATTTGTAAGTAAATACTTGTAAGTAATCAACTAACCGCAACTAATAATTTATAATAAGCGATAACCTGAATTGCCACGTAGCCCTTTTCCTCTCTCCTAATGTGCTGTGCCCGACAGGGTCCATATTGCTCATAATTGGTGTTTTTTATACCACCTTTGTAACATATGGAATACAATACAGAATATGTGAATAGTTATTGTGCTACATGCATTATGGATAGTTATTAATTTGTTTTACTGTAACAGTATATCTTTGTTGACAGAGCACGTAAACAGATTATAGGATTAACGCTAACCAAAGTGTTGATTGTCGATCAAACTGTTCGTAATCCTTTTTCAAATATGATCATAATTCGTTGAATCTATTTGCTTCAACAGAAACTAATAAATGTAGTTTGACTGAAAGTTAATACATATATGTATTAACTAAGAATATAGACGACATGGTCATGATGACTGGCTTGTTGGTCTGGTGGTTAGTGATCCTGACTGCTGAGCCTGAGGTTACGGTTGGTAGGACCACAAGCTACTCCTTTCCTTCCAGTCTCTCTCTTTCGAGGTCCCAGTCGCCTGTCTTTCTCATTTTTTAACCGACTTCAAAAAAATAGGAAGTTCTCATTTCGACTGTATGTTTTTTTTTATGTTTGTTACCTCAGAACTTTCGACTGGGTAAACCGATTTTAATGATTCTTTTTTATTTGAAAGCTGGTGCTTCCCGTGTGGTCCCAGTTCAATTTGATTCAGTTCTGACAATGGAATCCATGAGAAAACCATATATAAGCCTTTTATGGAATAGTTTTTTTTGTTGAAGTCGGTTTTTTTTTTCAAAGAATTATGTAATCAATAACTTAGTCACCTCGTCAATATACTTGTACATGCAATAAGTAAGCTAAAATAACATTTGTAAAGTTATAATCAGTAACTATAAAAAATCTCTCTTTATTATACCGTCTTAAAGGCTAATATTATGTAATTTTGCAATTATCCGTCGTGTCACCATCGTTAACTTTCTTTTTGAAATGTAAGAACCAAATAACTTAATGCCGTAAGTAATGCCTGAATTTGATTACAGTATCCAGCTGATTGAATACATCGAAGTTTCTTTGAAGGATATCATTCTTAATGAGGTGAAACTAAAAGCAAACATCACGGATCTAGCTCGCAGAATAAGCAAGTTTTAGAGACACACACACACACACACACACACACACACACGTACGCACGCACGCCCGCACGCACGCACGCACGCACGCACGCACGCACGCACGCACGCACGCACGCACGCACGCACGCACGCACGCACGCACGCATCGCCCGACGAGTGCTAACCTCACCAACATCCCTAACATAGTGTATTCGAAACCGGGGCATGTATCCCATTGTTACCCTATTATTATTCTGGTAGACACATGTTAGATATGTTGTAATAATTATTGAAAAGTATAACATAGGTATTACGTAGATTGCCTTTAATTTTCTTTTGGCGTTATATAAAGCCAGTAATTTGTTTAATTCCACCCAAGCAAGAAAGAATCCTTAACGCCAGGCTTTAGAGGAGAGCTAGAATAATTTTGTTAGATTTTACACCCGTACTAATATGGAAAAAATAAAAATATATTTTATTGCTTCAATATTTAATTTAAAACAGGAGACTAGGACTCCAAAATACGACATCAAACTTTATTACATTATAGAGATACTGTCTCTTTTGTCGAATGAAGTCGGAAAGACAGCATCATTATATAATGTATACTACAGATCGCCTGGTGGTCGAAGTCATCACTGGCCTTCACTCAAAAAAAAAAAATAATTTGTTTTATTTCATTGACTTTTTTGGAATGAAAAATAAGCTATTAATTTCCTAATTTTCCCAAAATAAGCTAGTCATTGTATAGATTTTACGCACCATGACAGGTCAATATATCGACGCTTGAAAGACAAAAGGCGATAAACAATTTTTTTTTGTATTGATTATATAATTCACTATTACATTGTCGGAATCGCAAAATATTACGCGTTGAATGGTCTAGGTTTCACTTTCATGTCTCTACGAACAATTTTTTGTCTGTTATCCAAACGGCATTTTATTTAAGTCTGGCGATGTGTTCTTTTTTTTACAAATCGACCTCATTTTTAACATATTAAGACAATGTAATGATGAAACTAAACATAACTAAACCAAAACTCAATCTTTTTTGCCTTTCTATAATTTGTTTTGAAAATTGACTTATTTTGGTCATCCCTATTTACCTGATTAGTTTTTTTCTTAAAATGTCGGTTATCCCTGTTTACTCGTACTTAAAAAAGGTACAGTCTGATAGCCAATAAGGTAGTGTTATTTTTTTCTTACAATTAAATTTAAATCGTTGGACTCCGTTGGTTATACCTACCATAATATTATAGTGGTAAATAGTCGCATGAGCTAAACTAATGCATTTAGTTATTTTTAGAAAAGTTTGCTGCATCTCATAAAGCAAGTATTTTCAAGATATGCAGCGAATCTGTAGCTCAATGTGAAGATATTAATACGCTATGCAAAAATGATAAACATCATACCTTTTTTCATTCAAATTTTCTTTATTGTACACCATAAAATAATTTACAATATTAAAAATAAAAACAAATAAGGGTACAAACGGCGGTCTTGTCGCTAGTTGTAATTTCTTACAGATAGCCATTAGATAGACAGACGCAATGGACTTCTGTATAGGGCAGTTAACAGGTGTACAAATTATCTAAGTAATTTATTGAAATTATAAAAATGGAAGAGGAAAAAAATATACATAATAATTAAATGCACTTGTACCTTACATAAAAACTTGTCAACATATTATATACAGTCAAATACACATACATACATAAATACGTATAATAAATACATATTAATAATAACTAAAAATATAATGCAATACGTGCTTATTTTTATAGTTAGTAAAAAATATTGTGACCTTGGTCAAATTCGTGAAATAGAAGTTTTTAATTTTACACATGTATGTGAAGTAATTCCGTGCACGAAAGCCTTCAGAGCTACCAGCTCAATTTATTATCCGTTTAAGTACAACAGAACAGTGAATGACAGTGTCAAGTATATCCCGTTATTAATATTCTACTCGTAGTCATCGGCCTCAGTAGGGACTGCGACTCAACGAATGTCAGCAATTAGACAAGCGCGGGAGCGACAGCATCATAAGCAAACAGTCGGTCTAATAAGTTAATAATGTTAATTAGAATTATTTAATTATAGCAAGTTTACGATTCACTTCGTTATGAGCAGGAGACCTTCGTGTCTATATAATGAGCAAATCATTCGGTGAGTCACTTAATTCTTGAAAATATTTTTTAAGAAAAATTACTATCATTTTTTTTATTTAACTACAAATTAGTCGATAAACAAGCACATGATCCGGCCTGGCCTGGCAGTAAGCTAATACCTTGTTAAGTCCGACTTACTCCGTAGTACAGTACGAACATTATGTATACCTACAACACAACACTACAAGTTCTTACTTGTGCGTCAACTACACGGGTTAACAACAGTCATAGCGAGCTACAGGTTGGCAATGTTTGTAAAAAGCGCTATTGGTTATAATCACTGTAAAAGTAAGGATTATTTCTCGTCATATACCTTTAGGTAAATTTATGTTATCGCAGTATTTTTTGGTGCAATATTGAACTTTATTAATGTGCAGTGATCTTTGTTTTTTTATATTACCTACCTCGGTGGCAAACAAGCATAAAGCCCACCTCGTGTTAAGTGGTTACCGTAGCCTATGAATGCTTGCAATTCCAGAGGACTCGGAGGGTTGGCGGAAGGAAATTCCTCTGGAACCGTACCGTGGGCGACTATTTAGGTATATTTATATGTTATATATCTATATTGCCATGTATATGCAGTTCATTTGTCTGTGTCAGTGTTTATAAACACTAGAAATAACAATGGTTTTACTTTCAACCTATTAAGATCTGCTGACTTTACTTACCGGTGTTGGGCTGTTGTCCTGGGAGAGAGTCTTAGCAAGTGAATTTATTCTGCCCCTTATCGTCCATTTTTGGTTGATATGAAAATTTTACTATAAATATTACGTATCTTACTACCAATCATATATTCGACTTGCACTCTCTTCAAATTAGAGCTGAGAAATGACAATATCTCTCAAAAAAAAAAGAAAAAAAATATTGAGGTTTTCGTTTCCCGAGCTTAAAATAAACCATTACAAGATCTACCTCATGTTAGCTTAGCTTAAAAAAAATTTCAATTCTTGTTACGTATATTAATTGAATTTATTATATTTTTCGTTGTGACACTAAAGTATACTACCATAAAAAGCCGTTTTTCACCGCCACTATGGCCCACCTCCACATCCACATTGTACATAGAAGCAATATGTCTTCTATTCATAAGTATATGTAGCTACAGTTATTATGCACTGATAATAATTCTATATATTACTAAACTTAGTTATATGTATATACATTATTATGTATTTCTATCTAACACTGACGAAAAATTTTTTGTCTTTATCTATTTGTAAGTACTAATTCCAAAAGAGCCATTAATTTAAAAAAAAACAATTCTCAATGCTCTTTTCTTATTTTCTACACAGCCAGCTTTATTCTGCAGACGCTACACTTACAATAATTACACGTCTAGCCGGAGCCTAACGAGTGCCGTCAGTTGGTCCCAGTGTACTGTACCTAATGTGTTTATTCTATGTACCATACATAATGAGAAATGAAACGTTGTCATGTAGGTGGCTTTAAGCGTTCGTTTGGTGACTAAATTAGACAGCAAGACACTATAAGGCTGACATGAATATAATCCCTTTTTTAGATCTTATAAATTCGAAAATCATGTTTCTAACTTTTAGCATATTTCACAACATGTTGCACTTCATCTGTTGACGTACCACAGGGTGGCGTCCTATTTTACTCGCTATTTTTTTTTTTATAAAATTAATTTCCAATAAGCTTACTTATTCATACCACCTGTACGCTGGCGATTTGTAGATTTTACCTACAAAGAAACAATGTTCAAAAGCTACAAGTATTATTAACAAAGACTTAAACTAGATCTATGTTTGTAACGAGCAGCATGGTTTAAAGATGAATCCACTGAAAACTGAAGTAATAGTTGTTGGTAGATCCAGGATGAGATCTTAAATAGATTGGCCACACAAACTCCAGATATTCTACCATGGTCTTCAAGTTTTAATCAAAGAAAAAGTCAAGAACCTGGGAATATACATTGATAAAGACTTATCCTGCGCTCCACGATTGCAAGAAGTTAGTAAAAAAGTAGGCTTCTACCTTAATGGTATTCCGAAAAAATTAAAAGCTTCTCTTAGAAGTTGACGTAATTTTTTTCGGGATAGCATTAAAATTGCGCAATCAGTTATGCAACCTCAGAAGCTCAAATTGTGGAATGACGACAAATAAGAAAAGAGCGTACTCTCACCTCAAAGTCCGGCAACGCACTTGTGTCTTTTAAGTTGCAGATGTCCATCGGCGGCGTTAGTCACTTACCATCAGG
Organism: Euplagia quadripunctaria; assembly: GCA_963859945.1. NCBI lineage: Eukaryota > Metazoa > Arthropoda > Insecta > Lepidoptera > Erebidae > Euplagia > Euplagia quadripunctaria. The sequence continues at coordinate 12,956,778 of OY982567.1, forward strand.
AACATTAACCATCTGCTTGTTTGCCACTTATACCATAAAAAATATGTATAGTTTACACTAAGTACTACCGTATTCAAAAGGGCATAAAAAGTACTGTGATCATTATCCCGCATTCCAGCAGATATCATTTGTTGGATTGGCAAACATTTCTTTTTTTATCATCTTTGTTAAAAGCCAATGCGATTACATGTGTCACCTGGTGTGGAAAATGGCCATAGGATACGATAACCGGTTACTGCGTGAGTTGTACGATCCGCACATTTTGATGTTTTGAAAAATCTCTACGTCAGTCATTACCACTATTAGTGATGCAATTCTACAGGGCGCATAGATCTTTTTTTCTTGTAAGCCAAAATTTGGTTTCACTTAGTTGCATAAGTACTTACTAAACATATAAACATAGTACATAATATATGTACTAAACAATTTCAACTAAGGTAGATATAATTATATTTTAAGCCTCTTTAACACTTCAACTTATTACTGCACAAACTCCAGTACATACATGCCCACAAGTAGACGGGAACAAAATTGCTCAAGTTTTTGCAAACGGACTGCGCTAGCCGCGGGGCGTGCAAATGAGAAAACTTTTACCTTAGTGATTATAAAGGATAACCATTTGTTAGAGCATGTGGTTTCTGAGTATGGTTAGAAGCAGTTTCAGTATCCCTATGAGTTTGGACGACTCGGGGGACGAACTGACCTTTAATCTCGGTCATGTAGATATGTTCCTGAAAAATGTTAAGTCGGCAAGATCTGCTCTGGAGCAATTATAACGTGACAGTTATGTTAGTCTTCTCTCTTGCCTTAATAAATCGTTTTGGCCTGAAACTGTAACCTTTGGTGTTCAGTTGAGTTTTTATTCTGACTACTTCATTTCGATGATGTTTGCTTGGTTGCTTTTAATCTACAATCATCTGCTCGATTTAACATTTTCAAAGCAAGCAAGGCCATTCTGCACCAATGTGTGCAAAATGACCTTACTAGCCTTGAAAATGTAAGTGTAAGTGTTTACCAATTCCTATAACCAATAGTGTAACATATCTATGGCCAACCCTATTCTTCTCTCACTACGCTAGTAGTTCTGGCATTTTTTTCAGACTAGGTAAATTAGCAGAAATCTGTTCTGCTATACATGCTTCAACCTTCTAGGTTGTAGAAAATATTACGAACACACATTTATATGTCGCCATATTTTTTAAAGAATTATTTAAATTAGATTGAAATTAATACTTAAAAGACAGATAGTCAACGAGTGTAACTTATTATTGGCAGTGACTAATATATTAGAAGTCTAAATTCAACCTATTTCATTAAATTGTTGATAACATAAAGCTCCGTCAAAGGTAGAAAAAAATTATGAGGCTTATAACTTTAAAATTACTTCTAACAACTAGATAAATCGATATCCAGCTTAGTTTTGGACGTACGATTTTAGTAACAGTTAGGGAATCGCTGTCGGAAGTTTTTTGGAAAAAGTATTGACCATTGCACCATCAATCACTACAGAATTTAAAACAGTCCCTCGCCGTATCTGTCTGTCTGTTCGCGATAAACTGAAAAACTACTGAACAGATTTTCATGCGGTTTTAACTAATAGACAGAGTGATTCATGAGGAGGGGCGAGTTGCTAGTTGTAAAATAAAATAAATTAGTAACCCGCCCCGGCTTTGCACGGGTAGCAGAGATATCTTCAACAATCATCATCAGATTTCAACCAATTTACACAAAACCTTAACAAATTATATACCTAAACCTTTCTCATGAATCACTCTATCTATTGGTGAAAACCGCATGAAAATCCGTTCAGTAGTTTTTTAGTTTATCGCGAACAGACAGACACACGCGACGTGAGACTTTGTTTTATAATATGTAGTAATGATAAATATGAAGAAATGTTATGAAAATATATAGACACTAAATTGTTGAGAAGTTTTCTCATTTGCGCATGTGGCGACTAGTGGCCACAGTCACTACTCAACTGTCTGCTTGGAAGAACTTATTCAATCAGTTTACAGCATATACTAGTTGCTGTAGTACACAAAAATGAGGAGAATATATTCTAACAAAATTGAAACAACAGTCTGACAAATTCTTGTAAATGGTGATGGTTAACTGCAGACATAAGGACGGAGGGATTACATCTGCATTCTAAGTCTTATTGTCAAGCTAAAATTGCAAGTGATGTAAAACTCTCTCGAAAGCAATAAATTCTCCTTTTAACATCACTACTGTTGTTTTATTTATTGCAATAAATGAGTATGCATTCATTTTCTGTACTTAACGCATCCATGTAAATATGGTAGTGACACACTCACACGTACATATATTATGTAAAATTTAAAGCGAACAAAACACCCCTCCCTGCTCTCTCCGAAATACTCCTATAAAAGCAATCAGTCAATAGCGGCACTTATACGCTTGGGAGCGAGCATCGGAAGGCCATATTCACGTGCTCTGAACTTTTCGTGCTGTTCTCATATATATTTTTTAATATCGCTACTGGTATATACACAACAAAATTTTGATGGAGGTTTTGCTTGCGTTATTTTAGATTTTGTTAATTAGTTCTGGTATTCCTCGGGAACTGTACTTTTTGTTCTGGATAAAAGGTAGTCTATGACCTTTAAGGTTTTATACTGGCATTTTATGTTGCATGTTAATCTATCGCTACTTATTGTTTAATGGCTAACCGATTGTAGATATTAAATGTATAAAGTGGTGGTGTGAGATTTACCCGCGTAGTTCTTGGAAAAAAATAAATTTAAAAATCTCCGAGAATAAAAACAAAACATATACCTAGGTGTTAAATTTCTCGGTGATCGGTCCTGTGGTAGAGTTTACCAACAGCAAATATATACACCAACATTTTGTACAAATCAGTCGCTGAATGTTGGACATTAGTCCACAGGATCCTTGAACGTGGACGGAAATTTCGTTCAACCCTCACCAAAATTGTACTTCGCAGACTGACTAGGCAGTTGCAAGTTATCCCGATGTTACTGAAAATCAATTAAGTAATCAATGCCTATAAAACAAACCAATCACTTCAAATCAAATTACTTTGCATGAATAATTATAAAACCTGATCTATCGTATGATTGAGAAGGTACATTACAAAATCTACTCATATTTGCACTACAAAAAAATTAAGACGTTTTATATAGATCCCTCCCGGCTCTAATTAACATGATACATACAGTCAACAACTCTTTTATGGATTAATTTCAACCAAGTAACAGGAACAATATGTGATCCCATGTTTCCTATTAAGTTAATGGGACAGGTGTATAAGACTATCATCAGACCTGCCGTTCTGTACATATCTGAAAGTTGGCCCACAAAGAGAACGGATGAGAGACGCCTGCCCGTAGCTGCAATGTGAATGTTGAGATGGATGTGTAGTGTGACTATGATGGACAAGGTGAGAAATGAATATATTAGAGGAAGCCTGAAAGTAGCAATAGTGGATAAAAAGCTGAGAAGCAATAGGTTATCGTGGTATGGGCATAGGATGCGCAAGGGATGAGTAAAATGTGGTGACAAGAGTTTTATGTATGGATGTTGACGGGTACAAGAGAAGAGGATGACCAAAGAAAAGATGGATGGACTGTGTGAAAGAAGATATGGCTAGAAAGGGAGTAAGCAGTGAAATTACGAAGATAGAGTAGAATGGAAGAATAAAACATTGCTCTGACCCCAAATAAAATTGGAAATACAATAAATAAATAAAAAATATTAATACAACAATGACAGTCATACAAGACTGTCATTTGGTCAAACAGACTATATATGTATGCACATTAGTAATAAATCTCAGGTCAACGACCGCTTTAGATATGAAACTATTACAGACCGCAAAACAAATAAGCTCCAAGTTATCTCATCTTGTTGCGAGTGGAATGAGAAAAGTTAGGGACTCGCTGCACTATTGATGGGTGTCCTCGCGTATTCTATTATGGCCGATTGTGATTGCATAACTACAGGTAATATTGTGTAGTTGTTGGTAGATATAGATATTAAAGCTAGATAAATGAGCCACATAAGTTTGTAGTGGACCTCCCTAAACATATTTCTGGAATTTGTTTTTTTTTTCAAGGTATTAAATATTTTGTATATCAATAATATAACACAGGTATAATGCCATGTGATAAACATTAGTTTCTGCAGTTTTTTCATAGATTTCACCTAACTTTCGCTGAATTTTTCTAATGATTGATAGGTGTCAAATGTGCTATTTCATTGTCGTATCACAGTAAATTTCATTAACTACTCAATTAGATTCTGATATTGCTACGGTTAATGGCGACTGTGTCGACTAATTAAAGGTTAATATGTTTTACTTTGGTTTCTTTTCATCTGATTTCAATATCAGCTTAACTGAATAATTTTCACACACACACACATTTTTAAACAACTTATCACCCTATGCTATATGTATTATACTCCCAATCAAAAAATCAGGATGTCATAAAGCTATAAAGTCAGTTAGAAACTTTGAGAAACCTGCTTCGGGTTTTAATTTTTGTCCTCTGTCGGCCTTATGCCAGACATGCACACCGTCACACAGAGGTGAGTGGCACAAAAAACTTTAATGGAAGCTGAATAAGAATTGTATATCGACCGGCTATTAAAGAAACCAGCCTTACTGATGACCTTAGAGTTAGCGAATGTGTACAATGAATAATCTCAAACCGTTCTTTGAGATAGGAGGTTGGCGAAGCATTGAACAGAACATCGTATCAAAGTGAAAGAATGTGAGTATTCCGGAGAAACGGTATGGGTAACCACTTGAGTTGTTTTCGAAATTCAGACGTATGGTCGTATTTATGTAACCCAAATATGTAAAAATCTGATGCAGAAATTTCGTTGCTCAAGTTTATCTATTTGGTTCTTTGTAAGATCCGGATAACTGGCATCTCCATAGTCGAGAGTTAGAAATAGAAGGAAGTTAGTAAGTGTGATTTTAGTGGGGGTTGGAAGAAAGTTCCGTAAACAAGAATTCTGCAGATGAAAACATTGTGAGTCTAAATTCCTGTACCTGTGGGGTCCAAGATGTAAATACTTAAGTAACCTTATCGACAGTATATGACTGTCGATAAGGTTACTTAAGTATTTACCTTCTTTTCAGAAAGTTATCACAGTGCCACCAAATAAAACTGGTGAAAGGAACTAGTAAACACTTGACCATTCAGACCTTTCTTGAACTATCTACAATAATTATTTCAGTCTTCAAAGGGTTCACCTAAAGACTATGTAATTTACTCCAGCAACTAATCTGATTCAAATCCTTATTGATGATATGATGGGATTCAGATTCTTCAATGGTGTATGAGTGAATATCTGGAGATTATCAGCGTAGAGATAGAAGGAAGAAAGAAGTTTATTTGAGATAGGGTTGATAAAGATTGCGAAGAGCAAAAAAGAAAAAAGGCTACATTGGGGCACACCAATTGATGTTTAACACCAAGTAGGTAGAGAATCGTCAACACAAAGACGTTGTTGACGGTCACACTACGAATCCAATCAATTACCCTTAGAAATATGTTAACTAAACTAATTATACTAAGCAAAACATCGTAATAAACTGTGTTGAATGCATTGAAAAAATTACCCACATTGATAAGGATTGAGAAGGTTATATTTGCATAGGAATGAATGACTAATACCTCCCCCTTCGGGGATACAGGCACGAGTGTATGTTTGAAGGAAGGTAAGTGCCACTAGAAAGGGAGTAGTTCAGGATAAAATAAATTATTGGAAGAATTTTATCAAAGATAGGCATTATCAATTTAAAGCGTTAGATGTATTGGTTAACAAATGTGTAATTAATTTCTATACCTAAACGTACTACATAAATAAGTATTGACATACTATTTATAGTGTCGAAATGTAATTATCAAATTGCAGTTACATTGTAATAGTTTAAAACACTTAGTTTACTTTCATTCGAATCATGTTGTTTCTACATCATACTACGATAGGATTTATTGGTGCTAATTTACGTATACCGTTTCTACCACCCCTAACTTTCATCTATAAAAACCTTTTTCATAATATTCTTTTTTTTTGGTATGGACTTAAGAACCCGTCAAGCAAGCTTCAAAAATTATTCATTTAGACTAATAATAACTTGAGACACCTTACATACGGTCATCTGATGCCAAACTAGGCAGAGCCAGTACTATTGTAACCAGACTGCTGATAAAGATACTTATATTTATATTACTAAATACTGTAGTAGTAGTAGTTACCTTTTTAGAATAAATAACGAACTGGCATGTCATATGTTATCTTTGTCGATGAAACAAGTGTGAGATCTGACATAGCAGGACGGAGGTCTTTCTGCTCGTCAGAAGAAGTTTTCAATATATAAAGTGCACGTAACCATAAGAAGTGAACAGAATAGTTATTAATTACAGATACCATGTTGATCATTCTTCTCTCAATCAACAACAGCCCTTTTCTGAAATACCTTTCGCTGCTAGAAGGAGTCTCACAATATATACATATTATAGATAAATTACACCCAGACAAAAACCAAATGATCGTGCACATCACACAATTATTGGTCCTGGGTGGGAAATGAACCCATAACCTCTGGCTCAATAGTTAGGATCCCTAACCACTAAACCAATAGGCCTGAACATTTAGGTATTAGGTCCGCAGTACATAAACGACGTTCCAAATCAAACTGTTATTTACATTTTACTACATTACGTAAAAGTGTTTAACATTATATGTGGTGTCTATTAATTTCTACGTATTATTACATAGCTTAAATTTTATCTGGTAATCGCAAATCTCGCTCAAATCAACAGGGAGTAGCTAAATTCTAAATTCAAACATACGCCCGCCATATTGTTAATACGGTTCTAATTTCTAAATTTCAAATTCGACTAACATCAGCTATTCCCTGGCGCCCGTTGAATAGTTCGGCTACACAGATGATTAATAACTAGATATTAATCAAAGCATTATTCTGGTCAAGGGATTATATTACGGTCTCACCGTTTTGTACAGAAATGGTTTAGCTGTTCAAATGCGTGCTATGTTGGACGATTCGATGATTTAATCAGAGAAATTTGGAAACGTGCCATTGTTTTGTCAAGATTAAAAGTGAGTGGAATTTAATTTTGGAATACCGGTGACAACTAAATGCGGGTAGGATTTGTTGATAAATTGTATTGTGCTGTTTTATTTTATCCAATTAGCCAGTGATCTAATACAAATGAAAGGATTTATGAATAACTTCAAAAATGTAAGTAATAAATTAGAAAGTTTCTATTGTCATTATTACTGTGGTGTCACATGTACTTTGTTGTTGTACGCGCGAATAATAGAGTTATCACTATACATATATGCACCACTGAGATCTTTTGACCCTGCTCACTGGCGGATAAAACAACGCGGATAAACTACGCTAATAGTCTAGCATTTTCTCTTCGTCTTTTAGTCACAGTCTTTTGTAAGGTGGCGATATTATTCCAGTTAGCCTAAGTTATACCCAAGCTATTTCTAACATACTTGAATTATCTTAAGACATTTCATGATTCAATTAAAGAGATAGGTCTGATTATCAAAGTCCCATTCATCGATTTTAATACTGTTTGTTTTGCTCTTACGTTTGAACTACTGCGTTGTCAGGAGTAACGGAAAGGACACCAGGGACCTTTCATTTAAAAAAAGTATTCATATTGACGAAATAAACAAAGCTACATTAACGCGAGTGGAACCGCAGGCAAAAGCCAGTGTACTAGTAACATGTCTGATAATTTTCAGATTTTTGCATTTTCGTATTTGTTCGATTTTGTCAATCGCCTGCAAAGCCGTTACGAGATTCTTAATATTATGAATGAGCATTATGAAGACACAGGCCACGAGTTAAGGTAGGATATAAACGTCCCGTGTATTTGGGCCAGCCTTCCGCTACGACCCAGGAATACAAATGGACGGTCAGGGGCGGCGTTGGATTTTGGCATTATATTATCTACATAAGATAATCGTGAATATTATCTTGTAAATGATATAAATAAACAAAAGTTTATGTTGCTGATGTTCTGAAGAAAGGGCAGGTCAGAACTACCTTAGATTTAACAACAGGAACTCGTGAACAGAAGAAGGAAAAGAAGGATAAAAGCAAATAGCGGTCTGTTGTCTCTGTTTACCCCAAAGGAAGAGCAGTGTATGTAAAAGTTAACGTTATTACTACCAAACTTTTCTTCTAAAATGTGGAAACTTATCTGAACCACTCTGCTAAATACCTGTTGAACCGATTATGTCGGAATCGATCTGACTTAAACTATTAGACCCACTTGACACAGTAATTGAACGTCGTGCCATACTTTAAAATTAATCGATCAAAGACTTACCGAGTCTTACTTTAACTTTTACTTACTTACCTGATTGACTATACTATCTACTATCAGTTTAAGTGAGATGTTAAGTACTTTCCGACATACATATTTAAAAATCTTAAATGTTTGCGTTTAAGAACCATAGGTATCGAAAATTCCGTACTATAGATAACATACAACATAATGTAGTTTATTCGAATCCGTCCCTGTCTCCCCCGCGTCACGCGTATTTATGTAATATGACCCTAATAAATATTACTTGGAACACATATTTATATAATTCTGTATAGTATAGCTCCAACTGACGTATGTCGTTGATTCCGTGGCCTTTATAGTCAAATAAGGTGTTAATGTGATACAAGACATCGCCTGGTGGTCAAAAATCGACCGAAATCGATTCGAAGTTTATAATAAAATATAATCAAAGCTAATGTTGAATATATGCTCTCTTTTGTGGGAGAGCTATGCTTCGGCACGTATGGGCTGTCCTATTCCCGTCCCTCCCCTCTTCCTACTCTTCCCCCCCTCCCCCTCTTCTCCTACTCCCATCTTAAAGGGTGGCAACGCACTCGTGACTCTCGAGTTGCAAGCACCCATGGGCGGCGGTAGTTATTTACCATCAGGTGACCCGTCTGCTCGTTTGCACCCTATTCTTTAAAACAAAAAAAAATATGCATTTTAATTTGTTTCTTATGAATGTTGCTGTAGCTTAAGAAAAGATGAGAACAAGCGTCTCCATTTCACAAAAGATTGCGATTAACCAGCGCTACAAACATGACGCTGGTTCTCTACTGGTGAGTACTACTGGTTACCAGAGGTTAGGAGGTAAGTTAGGGTTGGCAACGCACCAATTACGCCGCTAACCGTTATGAGGTGATGAGGCTCATTTCTGTTTGAATGGCCTTGTTAACAAACACAATTGCTAAACAATTTGGGGTAGGTTCTTGAGGCACTTTGAAAAAAATTGTAATAGTCCTCGAAAGACCCCTGAAGAATAAAGTCGAGGTCTTGCTAAAGGATAGCAGCCTAAAGGGTACTAAAATTGATTTTTTATAAAAAGGGTTCTTTTTCATGAAAAAAATGTTCTTGAAGCACTTTGAAAATTTCGTATCTTAAAGTTAGATATAAAAAACGTCAGATCAATCCAAATACATACTCGCGTTCTTCATGAATTTGAACTCTATTTATGCAAAATTGGTTCACCATTGGTTCACACGATCACTATTTACAGCGGAGTCGCGGTGACCATTTGGCTAAAATTATATACCGTACATAATGTCATCGAAAAATTGTGGCAATATCACTTACACAGATTGTATTATTTCATTTCAAAGTTAGAGCGCTCCCAATAAAATACCCTATACATAAACCTGAAAAATTTCTCTGCCCCATAAAGTTTTCATAAATAACATCTTATTCTTTCGTGGTCAACTTTGCCATGACAATATGTCATCGTGCTAATTTGATTCCAGCAATATTTACATTGGAAAAAAGAAAAATCAAAAAGATAAAAAAGTTGAGGGTACTGTCCGCTGTGCCCAAATGACACCTAAAGGATTTAAATGGGTTAACCCATTTAAGCCCGCTGGCACACTGGCCCGCAAATTGGCACGATGACTTATTGTCATGGCAAAGTTGACCACGTAAGAATAAGATGTTTTTTATGAAAACTTGTTCACAGTGGGCTTACATGGGTTAATTCTAGAACGTGAACGTATAATTTAGCCTTTGGCACCGCTAATTACATGGTTAAAGATCTAATAACGGCCAATAAAGGTTGTGAGATGTGTAAGAACGAAAACGAAGAGAAGCAAATGGAGAGTTTTTGTTACCTGCGTACCTTTAGGTAGCGTTTCCCTTAGCTCATCAACCTCAATACGTACTATATACAAATATATGACAGTTTCCTAAAAAACAAAACAAAAATGAGCTGTAACAGGAGATACGATTTTTTAAGCATACAAACAATTCCTAAAAACTCGATTGTAATCTTAAAAATATATATAATTTAAGCGCTATCGCCATTATGAATAGATTTTCGACCTAGCACTTTTATTAATATCAAAAATAACACTCATGTACTACCAATATAACCTTCAAACGCGGAGGGGTCGCTAATTCGTTTTTTATTACGATCGTTAGGGCCCTTGTAGAATAAACATAAAAAATCTAAAAGCATACAAATTTTTTCGCTTGTCAAGAGGTCCTTAATGGTCCCATTATTATGACAAGGGCCGATTATGTTCAGGTATTATGTTCAGGAAGTTACTTCGAAATGATTGGAATGCTTAATTTTATTGACCTTGGGAAGATAGACTGCGTAACCAGGCGATGGTGAAAATAATTGCTTATGGAGTTCATCATTTGGAAAGCAAAATTTTGTTTGTAAATTTAGGTCAACAGCTTACTGTTTAAATATTTGATTTTGGTGAAGCGACTGTATTCATTTATGTTTAACCTACTTTAAAAGAGGAGAAGGTTCTTAATTCCTAATTTTACGTGTTTACGCCATATCTTTGCCAATTGTTAATCCAAAAATTTCTAATTGTAAAGATGGAGAAATTCTAACTAATATTATTAATGAGAGTGTAAGTTTGTTTTTTGGTTTATTAAACTTTTCACGACTTAATTACTCAACTGATTGTCATGAAACTTTGTATACATGGTGCCACAGAAAGGACGAGGGGTACCTTTCATATAGAAAAAACAACTGTCAGTTGTAGGACTGTACGTCAGAAGTGAAAACACTATTATAGTGTGCGTTCCGATTTATACTGAGAGCACTGTAAGGCATGACGTCTATTCAATGTACTACTATAGTTAGCTATACTGGTTACTGTTTATAACGGAACGCAGTCCAGTATACTGTCAGTTGTCAATTCAAGTCAAATGTCAAATCGCAAAATAAAAGTGAAAGTGTGACAGCACTGAGAGCACCTTACCTCGAAAACTCTAGTGCTCACAGTACAAAAATGGCGACGTTTATGACGTCATATATTTCCTTACGATACTGCGGCAGTATACTGACAGTCTATAACGGAACGAATTCCTCCCCAGCACGAGCACTGAACAGTGCTCTCAGTGTATATCGAAACATACCCATGCACACATCTCTCATCTTTGTCACTACGTATTTAGTTCATAAGTTTATTAAAGTAAATATAACACTTCCATATAAGTATATTGTTTTCACTTTTATTGAACTAATTATATTTTTAAAGATTAATTAATAAGCAGCTGACAAAACTCAATGTTTAATTTGGGGCCCTCTAGTGGATCTATATATGTGTTATTAGCGTGACGGTCATGAGTTCAATGCTTTTTCCGCATAGCAAAAGTGCACAAACGTGCCTAAAGAAGTTTTCACTTCAAAAATATTATTGTCGAAGGATACCGGAATTAACTTAGAATTTACAGAAACGAGAGCGAAGCCGCGGCCAAAAGCTAGTGTCACATAAATTCTAATTAAAAACCGACTTCAAAAAACTCTTAATGCGAGAGAAACAATTCAGGTAATTTTAAGGCGGATCCCATAATTATCGGTTAAGTCGTTAAGGCGTGAAAGCGGAACAAACAAACACACATAACCATTAACTATAATATTAATTAAGATTAAAAGATCAATTTATTGAGATAGAACTAGTAATTTACCCCTTGGTGCATTATTTTATTGGGAATTATGGGTGAATGTACGTCTGTCGTATAAAATTTAAGTTTAGCGGGTTGTTAAATATGAAAAAACACATAAAAAACAATGCTTATAATTATTTGCACATTAGTACCTACTCTAACTGTTGTGATGGCATTCAGCATGTGGAAACTAAGAGTAATAGGGTGACTGTAACAAGTCGTGTTATTTGAGTGACTACCAGGTATTTTGTTCAAACTCCGAAGAGTTGGTGACGGGTTTCGTATTTAACACCGAACTCCTGTATTTAAGTGTTTCTTGTTTCTGAAGTCTGTAATCATCAACGATTCGTACTTCAGCCTTAGCTAAAGACAGTAGTTGAACATCACAAATAGCTTAATAATTGTGATATCCTATCAGTCAATAGGGACACCAGATCTTAATTGGTTGGCAACACGCGTGTGGTTGTAAACTAAACATGAAACGCTTCAAATCACATGACCTTTAGTGACTTTAAAGGTTAAAGCTTACAGTTTTCTTATATACTTAAACTTTTCTATGTATAAATAATAACATTATATATTTAAACCCAATTTATAGCCGTTTTAAAGAAGGCGTTTCAAAGGTTATGAAATATTAATATTTGTAATATTTATATTCAAAACCTTTGAAACGCCTTCTTTCTTTTAAGTACCTATGTCTAATTCTAATAAGCCGGTCGAAAAAATCTTTATGAACGTATTATCTTCGTCTTATTAAGTTATAGCTTCATAATATAACAGCCGTTGTAGATATTGCAGAATAATCCAATTTGGTATCTCGTTCGAGCTAGAATACCATAGCATAGGATCGGATTGGAGATTTAATCGAATACCAATTATTGCTGCCTTACAAAGTTATAAACCGCATTGTTTAGTTTGTTATTGTTCTTGGGATTTAATATAGAATGACTGATAAATAGTAACCACCTCTACATTACATGGTTTAATAAAGTACAGTCTTATAATTATTTAATAAAACAAAAAATAGAAGTTATAACCTGGCTGCTGTGGCAAATATATCTAAAATTAAATGAAAAATATTCACGAATCTTTAACCAGGCTAAGTAAAATTAAAAAAAAACTCTAATTGCGATATCTTATAGGGCTGCTTACTTAGTTCTTTATGAATTATATCGAATTTTCACATTATTTATGTTTTATATCGATTTAAATTCCATGGTCATTATTATCTTCTGCTAGAGCCTCATATTTCTTTAGAACCTCTATCAGATTAGATTTGAGCGCGTCGCGTTTCATCACTCCTAAAGATGACTCATAAGTAACTATGGGTTATACGAGTATTAATAACATAACGACCCCGGCTATATGTAAACTTTTATCCTGTAGATCATATACAAAAATAACAAGACAGATATAATATTATTTATGTATGTACGGGAATTAACGCGATCACGAAAAGGTATTACATACCTCTGAAATTTAGTAAAAAGACCGATATTTCATTAGGTAAGTATACCGCTAAAAATCAATTTAGCAAAAGTTATCTAATGGCTTGGCTATAATAATCGTATGGCTTTAACATCATTTAGTTTTAGCTTCAGATAAAAAAATTGGTTGACCTTCGTCTATAATTACAGTCGAAAATAACAGCTACTTACCTACCTGCAATTTTCTCAACAATAATATTTAGGTCTTAATAATCACGTTATAGCACCAATATTGGCCAGTTCGCCACACCTGTTACATCCAATTAGTTAGATGATAAACAGCCAATTTTGGGCCCTTTCCCAAATCCAAATATTGTCTCCAAGGTCGAGCGACGTCACATTAATTCAAACAAAGCTGCCGATGTCTGCAGCCGCTATTACTTATACGAGCCTCTCCCATATTGCGTTGTCGTCGTCGACTCAGTTACATTATCCTTTTTCGCGGATGTCGTGTGGTAGGTAAGTGTTTTTTGATGTTGGTGTCATTAGTTAAAAAATTATTATGTCATATCCTGATATTTTTATTCACGAAATCGAGGTAAAAGAATGATTGAAATGTTTATCAAGATTCTAGATATAAATTATTGCCTATAGATAGCCTTAGAAAATAAATTTCATCCATGAAACATGAACATGGTCTCATTCAGTACAAATATTTGACAAAGCAGCTCGTTAAATAAATATTCTAAGAATATCAAGGGGTATTTCCACTTCCTTAGTTTCCTTTGTATCTGATAAGGATCATACTTGATTTATTCGAAAGCTATTCACACAGCGCCTACAATTTACTTAAAGTTATCTTTGTAGCAAAAGTTAATCTTGACGACAAGGATAGCGTGGGAGCTTGTTGAATTTTACGATGATGACTTTGTTTTTGGATTGGTTAAATTGAAGTTTATTTAGGTTTTGTTTGATGTCTCTTTGTGATAAATGCTTCACTAAACACATGAGGGAGTATAAAATAAATAGTACATAGAGTTGGAGCCAAACGGTGTTACCTCAGGGACACTTATTGGCGGAGGTCCAACTACAACATCAAAAAGAATTTTTGGAAACTTCGCAGATCTAGATCAACTTTTGCAGAGGAGTGTGCTGGCAACCATTATTATTATTATTGTTTAAGTGCTTAGTGCCACCTCGACCATTTCTGGTCTTTTGTAGCGCACTTTTTACTTTACAGTTCACTGCTCAGACTTATGGCTTCGAGAAACCTCCAGATCCTTTCAGCAGTGATTGTTTGTATTTCCTGCGGTTGCATGATGTGCAACCCTAGGTTAATACTTCGGTGCCGCATTAGTGGGCCACAAGAGCATAGAATATGCATTGCAGTTACCTCTGCCTCTTGACAGAATCTGCATATTGTGTTCTCGCCCAATTTCAGGGTGAACATATGTTTGTTCAGTTTGCAGTGTCCGGTTAGGACTCTTGTTACTGCACAGGTTTTGTATCTTTTGACCTATAAAAGTTCTTTGGATACTTTAATATCATAGCCCTTTATAAAGGCTTTCGAGTGTCTTAGACCAGTCGTGGTCTTCCATCTCTTAATAGCCAATGATGTATATTGGGCGTTTATGATTGAATATGCTCGCTGTTTGCTGATGCCACAGAATGGTTCTGGGCCATGCTGTCGGTTGGTTGGCTTTGGCGAGTTCATCGGCTTTTTCGTTGCCATCGATTCCTGAATGGCCTGGTACCCATCTTAATGTAATTTCTTTTGATTGCCCTTATGTGTTGAGGTTTTCCTTGCAATTTTGAATTTGCTTTGAGCTAGTCTCAAAACTGTATAGTGCCAATAGCGCCGCTTGGCTGTCTGAGTTGATATAGATGTGTTGATTTTTTACTCTTCTCTTAAGGTTGATCTCCACGCATCTATTTATTGCAAAGAGCTCAGCCTGAAAGACGGAGGCCTCTGCTCCCAGATTGGCGCTCCATCTGAAATTTGGCCTCTCTCCGTAAATTCCACATCCTACATCAAGGCCTTTTTTAGACCCATCGGTGTACCACTCGTGACTACCATTTTCGTTGGATTGGAGGCCTTCCAGCCATGTATCCCTCTGTGGTATGTCTACTGTGTACCTTCTCACGAAGTCAATCTCTGTTTGCATGTCATCTGCTGGCATGTTTAGAGCTTTTATGCCGAAAACCGACTCTTTTAGTGAGTTTAGTGTTCGTGATTGCCACTTTGGTTTCGTTTGTGTACATATTCTGTATATACTTTTGCTAGCTTCTTTTTGCACATAGATGCTGAGTGGGGTCAGGCTTAGTAGTGCATTTAGAGCTTCCCCTGGCGTCGAAGATAGCGCACCAGTGGCTATTAAACAAGCCGTACGTTGTAGGCTGTCTAATTTGCTTGAGGTAGTCGTTTGGCTTACTTTACGGCACCAGACGGCAGCTCAGTACGTTATGATTGGCCTTGCTATCGCCGTGGATAGCCATAGGGCAATCTTGGGCTGAAGTCCCCATCTGGCGCCAGCTATGCGACAGCTCATCCATAATGCCATTTTTGCTTTATGGACTAAGTTTGTAATGTGTGAGTTCCAGGTTAACTTTTGGTCAAGTGTGACCCCTAGGTACTTAACTTCACAAGAGAAAGAAAGGATTTTGCCGTTTAGTTTTGGATTTGACAAACTTTCCAGCTTCCTTTTCTTTGTAAATAGTATTATCGTAGTTTTGTCTGCGTTGATTGATAATTCGTTCTCTCTGCACCAGTTGTTGATGGTGTTGAGTGCTCCTTGTAGTAGTGTTGAGATGGTCTGGAGGCATGGTCCTCTGACTATGACCACCAGGTCATCTGCGTAGTCCTGTATGTCATAGTCAAGGTTGGACATTTCTACAAAGAGTTGGTCAACAGCGAGGGTCCAAAGTAGTAGGGATAGAACGCCTCCTTGTGGGCACCCTCGTGTCGTATAGAATTTGTGCGATGTTTCATTTAGTGAAACTGTCTGGCAACCATACCTCTCTTAATTAATTTTGCACGCCTTTTTTTCACCTGCATAGCTACATAGAAGTGATTCAATTCTCTCTTTCTAGGTGCCTTCTTGATTTTCAGTGCAACGGGAGTAAGAGTAATGAAGCCCTCTTCTTTACGTACGCCCTTTGCCTTCCGTTTGAACATCGAATCACAACGTTGCGTTGTGACGTTGGTATGTCCAAGCTATTTAAAAATAAAGTTAGTTCCTACGATTTTATCTTACAATATTACAGGATATCTTTAAATTGGTAAATCTATAATTACTGATGTCCTATTAAAAATAAAACTGTTTTGACATAAATCAGATTTAACTTAGGTAGCATTGTATGAGGTACCAATAAGGGTTGTAGCTGCAATTTGATCATAATTTTCTTGCAATTTATCTAAAGTACTCATACGTCACAAAAGTTTAAAGTCGGCTTATCAGTTGCAGTGTCCTAGGTTTCCAGCCTAAAATAAACACCTATTATTAAATTATATTCTCTCCTACCTACATACCCTACTACAGTCACCACACCCAACCACTCGCAATAAATTCTATCATGTCGCAGACAGAAAAAGCCACCGCGGGACATTGTTATAATAGATTTATTAATTTCACGCCTCACGCCTCGACTTTATTGCGTTGCTTTAATGCATCTCGCTTGATTAATAGCTTATTATTTGTTTTTATTGTTCGGGTCAACTTGGTATATTCAGACCTTTTGCTGTAATACTTGTCTTTGATATACGTAGGAATACGTCAGTACTTCAGTATCAAGTAGGACTAGCTCACGAATAAGTTCGAAAAGAGTCTGACTGACTGTCTGCGTTCTTACTTATGGTTACTTCTTTTCATTTCATGGATTTTACAGGTGGGGTCAATAAACCTTTATGTGATGTAATTTCCTTCTGTAGATGTTTAAATTGTGAAATTATGTTTTGTTTTTATGGAATACTAGATGACCGGTGAACTTCGGATCACCTACAATTTATTTAATTCCGAGCATTTTCATATTTATTCACCTTTTAAACCTTCTCTGGACTTCCACAAATAATTCAAGACCAAAATTAGCCAAATCGGTCCATCTGTTCTCGAGTTTTAGTGAGACTAACGAACAGCAATTCATTTTTATATACATAGATAGTGTGGTTGGTTGAAACTGTAATAGTGCGTAGGCAAACGGCAAATTTTTGATGTTGCAATCATTAGAAGACCATTGTAATCAGTTACCATAGAAACTGTTTTGCTTTGTGTAATAAAACTTGTGTCTTTATTTTCTTTATAATTTTGAAATTAACCAACCTATTTAGAAAAAAAATTAATAGGTAATAAAACACCTTCGTACTATAATTTCCCCTGGCTATTTCTATATCATAATCACCTAGTTATAACCCAGTATTTCACAAAACTGGGACAGTGGACTGGGGAATGACAGGAGACAACGTTACGTTCATCTGAGAACGAATTACTGCGGGCCGAGTGGAATATGAATGCGGTCGAATATTTAAGTTTAGAATTTGTTGATAATTTCGAGAATAATACTATTTGTCATAAATCATTTAAATGTTAGTTTTAGTTAATATCTGATGGTAAGTATTGTATTGCTATTACTTTATACTGCATAATATATTTAATCGAAGACATTACTTATTTTTTTGTTATTCAAAATAATCTCAATCTCACGAAAACAATCTTTAACTACCTAATTATTTTATTTTATTGATGTCCGACGTCCGTGCGATCAATTATCAAGGCAGGTTTTTCTGTTACAAAATTGTTACGGTCTTAAAACGTACCCGGTAGGGACCCCTTATTATATTTGACCTATATCACCGTTGATAAAATTTGACGAAAACAATTTCTGACATGCAAATAGTAAGCAAACCTTTACCACAATTGCTGTAAAACTAGACACTGGTTTCCAAAAAGTCATAATAATAGTTTGTAGAGTATCAGAATTTAGTATTTCTTACACAAACCTCAAGTTAAATATTACTATATAGACCTGTTTTACAGTTCTGTCACGCATTTTGTGCTTCCGTTGCAGTATCGGTGGGGCAGGGATGCATCAGTTCGGGGCGAGTGGTTATACCTCACGAAGTACAGGCACACTGGGCCGAGCTCTGCCAGATCTTGGTGGTGGAGTGGAAGCAACGGCTTGCATGACCCAGTGCAAGGAACACCGCTATAGACTCGTCCTAAAAAAATGATTAGAAAGGGGACACGGGGTCGTCACTTTCCGGATACAGACACGGTTTCCAGACACGCTTGCTTTGGCAAGTATCAACTGTATCGACTCGGCCGGAGGCTTACATCACGTTGCTACCATTGTGATGATTGCCCTGACGATACGGCGCTTCACACACTGAGGGAATACCCAGCCTGGGCTATCAAGTGCCGTGATCTCGTCGTGGCAGTCGGTGCTGCAGCTCTCGCTCTCAACCGTGTTTCTCTACGTTTATATGGCGTAGTAAAGTTTTCAAAAAACCAAACAAAAACAGAGAAATAAATAAACGAGAAAGACAGGAAAGAAAACATTTCTATTCTCTTTATTAGTAGTTCAAAAAGACTACAAATGATAAAGATGATTCATACATTTTCAGTCACTTTAGAAACGACTAAAGACATGATAATAAAAGCAACATTCTTGCAAATTGTACGGCAAAAGAGTCATAAAGCTTCAATAAAAGAGCAAAACATAAACGTATGAACTTATCACGACGCGCAGCGTAAAACGCGATGCATTTTACCGCTCGAAGGCCCATGTTGCATTACTGTCGGGTATAATACACGAACCCTGATGTAATCAGTTTCTCTCAGTTGACTTTGACTATTATTGCGATTAAAACCATTGCAGGCTGAATGATAATATAAAACGTTGATTGTTCATTATTCTAAATATTAATATTTTTAACTATATATAATTTTTTTTTTAATAAAAAAGAATAGTCAACCTTTTCCTGGAAATATTAATAACTACATCAGATAGATGTTCATTATTAGTATCTTTGGTGAACTTAATTCCAGGATGCCATCTTCGTTCATGTATATTATAATACTCGTACAATAGAGTCTCGAAGTACCCCATGAATAGTTTAAGTAGCACAATTGAATGCATATAAGTAGGTAATTAAATTTTTGTATCTAGTTTTGATTTGTGTTTGCAATAATAAAATAGTAGCAACCAAATAACATTCGCAGGTGTGGAAAGAGTATAAATTAGGTTACATTAGAGAGATCTTCGATAGCTTAATCCAGGTTTGTGTCATCCAACGTAAATGTAGCGTAGCGTAATGGTTAAAGCGTCGGACTTGAGATCAAATGTAAGCTGGTTCAAAATCTATCCAGTACACTACCAACGTGAACCCACTCATAACACAAGCATTCAAAGTTTTACCGCGTCACGCAGCCGTACCCAAACCACGCCACTCTTACCAACTTAGATAAAGATCAAAACCATTTCATACTCAGATATTTTACGTATTTTTATTACGAAAATACGTGAGTGAATTTTTGCTGACTTAATTTTAACCTTTCAATATTGAAGCGCAAAGCCTTTTATCTTTTCAGGGCTGAAAATAAACTCATTATCAAGTGACATGAGAATACGATTATACTTGCACGATTCACGCTGAACCCCGTTCTGATTTTGTTTTGTTTTATTTTTGCGCTGTCCTTATTGAATTTATTGAAAATTGAGTTGGTAGGAAGAGGAGTTGTTTGAAGCTTATTTTTCTGTTTTAACGATTCAATAATGAGAACAATGAAAGGATACTCTTCTTTTTTTGATGCAAACATTAAAAAAATCGCTAGTTCGAGGTTCTGTTACGTATGTAATGGAAGTATATTTAGTCAATTAGCTTATTTTGGCAGTTATAGTATACATTATACTGGCATATATGTTTAAATAAATAACGACGCCTACACTTGTAGCCTAAACACTAGTCTAAAATAAACGGCATTTTATATTATTTCGAAATAGTTCTCAATTAGATTTCAGTCGGAACTTAACACGTTCATGAATAATAATAACTAAGTTTTTTATAGTATAAACTGAAACTAACACCCCGGTCGCTGCTGCTTCGATATGCCTACATTTGCCATGTTCCATCGTACTGACTGACTGTCATATTTCACCGAATCGCTAGGAGTTTAGGTCTATGCGATGGTTTTTGCAATTAGCAATGAAGTAATGCAAGCATTGCTTCACTGCCGGTTTTCTGTGAGGCCGTGGTATCACTCCGGTTAAGCCAGCTCATACGTGCCGAAGCAAAGCTCTCCCACGATTATGTTTTTGATAGGGTTTACTTTTCTCGAAGGCAATGCCTGGAACCTTTTAATTTTCATAAGGATTACTTTAGAATGTAGATGAATATCGTTCATTTATTTGTTCAATTTTTAGTTTGACCAATCTCTTAAATAGTCAAAAGTATTTTTTTACAGCCTCTGATCAAAATTAGCATTTTTTTTAATTTATATTGTTGATAAAGCAAAACTTCTTGTGTGCTGCTACTATCATTTCAAATGAATGCCATTTATTGTTATTTTCAAAAAACAGAATACACACTAATTTAATACTTTTTGTACCGTACGTGAAAACAAATTTCCTTTCCGGTAATTATAATTACAATAACTGTAGTAACATCTAATGAAAACTGCTATCCGACAAGAGTCCGGTGTCTCAAGAAACTTTGCTGTCTTGGGACCGCTAAGTAACAGGCTTAATTAGAATTACATTAGACGAGACGCCGAGAAAATACCTTTAAAAACTCTCTTAGAAGATAGTGTTCCTTACATATTTAGTTTAATAATTAGATATCTTTATGTAACAACCTTTATTAGCTTGAAGTAAGGTTTTTTTTAATAATATAATAAGATTAAGATACCTAGATAAATTTATGTAGGCCGCTTCAATTGCATTTCGTTATACCTATCATATTGCTAAATGGTTTCGCATGTTCAATGTTAGTAAAATTGGGCTTTAATTTAAAATAAAATGCCTGAGCTTTATTCAAAAATACACCATTGTCTATAAATGGGCTGGTCTCACTGCGCTCCCCATATTTTTGATCTGTTTTTTATTACGATGTTGATGAATTTAATGAGTTGTTGGATACATTTAGGCAATCCATGGTAAAGTAACAATTATGGTTAGAGGTTCATTACCTACCTTTGCTATCAACAATAGAATGGTAAGAGCGAATTGTAACACAAAACGATGGCAAACCAAAATTTTTTTTGTTTTGTCCCCTTCCCGCTTTCGGGGGATAAGCAGGTCGTGAACAAATAAGACCATTTTTAAAAAAAAAAACGACTCCCGCATTAGTAATATTCCTGTGTCGCGGGGGGCTTCACATACAATTAAACAACGGACACAAATAACACCCAGACTCGGGGCAGCTATTAGTGAATCACACAAATTTTTGTCCCGTGTGGAATTTGAACCCACAGCACTCAGCACGGTGTAGTAGCCAGATGACCAATTAAACCACTGCGCCATCCATGCAGTCTATCAATTCATTTTAAGAACTTTAATATTGCGGTCATGAGGGCCGGTATAAACGTAACCTAATCACTTTTATATCGGTTCTAATGGCCGTTAAGTTAGTTATACAGTATTTTCACAATATATTATGAAATAATCTTGTGTATTTGAGGCATCAAAGTTTATTTTGACAATTCTAGATTCTTCTACTAAAAAGACTTTTCAGTGAAAGTTTTAAAACTAAGTTCAGGTTTCCACAGCACACGTAGTTTTCTATAGTTATATTATTAATTATATTGGATTGCCACTGTTACTCTGTTTATAAAGTTAAATTACCATTTACTGTATGTTTAAACAATGAAGCATTATGCGAAGAGTGTAATGGGAGAAGTATGGTACTCGTACACAAAAACAAATAAGCCAAAATGTTGACTTTCCATTCGCTTTGAAGTTCCCAAAATAAAGTCGTTTCATAATGACAGCAGAATCGCTAAGCGGTTCCCGTCACGACACCATGTTTTAACTTCATTATCATACAAATTACAATTTGTTTTCTTTCCGTTTGCGTTACTTCAAAACAGCTTGTTTGGAGTGGAATGTAACGAATAGGTAGTAAGTATTCACGGATTTTTTTCTGCAACATCTGATGTGCACCGTTTATGCAAGACAGGATAGACGGCTACTAATATCATTACAACTCCTTAAGATAATTTATCAAACCTCTGATATCACATATGACCTCAGGGAGAGTCCTCGGTGGCTTAGAACTGCCAGGCAACATAAAAAATTTACTTAATATTTATTTATTCATTTACACTTTATGCACATCAAGTACAAAGGCGGACTTAATACCTAAGGCATTCTCTGCCAGTCAACCACTGGGTGACGCAAAGAAAACAGGAAGTAGGTACATTTACCTAAAGTTAATATACAAACAAAATATTATCTACCCTTCTAAACATATGCTTCTAAGCATATGCATGTACAAATACGTATATAAACCTATAGTAGACTTACCATACATAAATATAATATTTACGTTTATATTAACAACATACATACACATATATATGCATATAGAAACTTACTTATAACAACGTCAGATGACAAATTATGGGCAAGTTAATTCTGATAATTGTTTGAAAATACACTCTTTTATCTTGATTCATCTTGATTTCAAGGGGAAGGTCATTCCAAAGAAGAATGGACTGAATGAAAAAAGATGAGCCTACAAATTGTATTGTAATATGTATTTGACTACACAGTTCTCAAATTTACAATTCAACATTTTCTAAATGTTAAATAAAAAATTGATATCAAAATCATCATAATATGTAAGGTAATGTCAATGTTTTGTAAAATTAATGTTGTCAATAATAATAATAACATTTTCAAAAAATAAACACACATGTCAGATTAAAACTAATATACAAGGGAAAATTCAGGAGAAGCTTCTGCTTCTAAAGACCACTGCTCATTTACAGAATATTTTCATCAGCTTAATATAATCGTCTAGTTTATAATATTCTCATTTACACAGTGTGTTTTTTATAAGTTTAAGTAAAATTCTTCTCATTTAGTTAAACAATATAAGGAGGTATTTTATTATAGAATTTGATACAGTATCCCATTTAAGATGTTTGAACTTTTGTTAATCTAAATTTCTGTTGAACTAATTTATTAATAATATAATTATATCTTTTACATCGTTCTGTAAATAGATGATTTTTTTTTCTAACATACATAATGTTTTCATAAATGTACTCACAAGGCACCGTTACGATGTTCATTTACTTAAACATATCCCTTAGGGATTCACCACTACGTAGTATATAAATGGCTCTGATAGCTGTTTTCTGCAAAAGGAATATAGATTATATATTAACATATAGATATAATATATACTGCTTTTGCAGAAAAGAGCTATCAGAGGTATTTTATTGTGGGTATTTTAAGATTCAGAATTATCTGAAGCATGCCCCCACAATGAAATACCTTAGGACATGACACTGTGGAAATAACTAAAGTAAACTAGTCGTGCAGTATCTATGTCTGTTAATCAACAGACTTTCCTTATATGTTAAGTGAGAATAAAATAAAATGTAGAATCTAGCTTTATCCCTAGGAAAACAGTTTCATTTACAAAATCTAACTTTTCCTTATTTAATAAAACTTCACATTCAGTGTTTCTAACGTTAGGCAAAAAGAATCTTATACATTTTTTTTTTCCATTTGGCACTAGATTATTGGTAGTTAACCAACCACGTACTCGATGAATAATATTATTTACATCGTCAATGCTATTGACTCGTCTATCTATTTTAAGAATGGTTGATGTATAATTAGTAAATAATACTATTTTGGGTTGGCTGTCCAGTAAATGTGGGAGATCATTTATATATACAAAAAGACCGAAGGCCTGTTTCGGGCCCAATATTGATCCCTGCAGCATGTCCATTTCCATCTTTAATCCTAATGAATTGACACCATTTATTTAAAGCAGCTGCTATCTATCAGTCAGGTAAGATTTTAGCAGAGGGCTTCTTTACAAAGTCCTTAATGCTCAAGTTTTAGTGGTAGTGTTTCATGACTTACGCAGTTATATGTTTTTGAGATGTCACAAAAGACACCAAGAGCATCCTTAGCTTCCTCCCAAGCGGTAAAAATATGCTAAAACAAAGTAACACCGGCGTCAGTTGTATTTTAGTGAAACCGTATTGTCGATCATGTATGATGTTGTTTGCTTTGAAATGAAGTAGCATTTGAATACGCATAATCTTTACGAAAATCTTACTAAATACCGGCAAGACTTTTCTTACCCTATTTGCCTGTCGTTGGTATTCGATGCCATCGTAATACTTACAAACTTTAGACAACCACCCAACAACCTTTAGAACTTCTGACTCTATTGCATTTTTGTGTTGTAACTTTTTATATTTGCACTGCTCCCAGTCGTATTGTTTCCTTGTGGTTATTGCACGATTTAAAAACCTTCTCACCTTGTCCCTGAGTCTCTCCAATTCATGTCTCCACCAGAGTTTTCGCCTATGTGTATGGGTTTCATTAAGAGGGTATGCGGTATGGTAACAGCTAATAATAATGTCGTTAATCTGCGTTTTCTGTTTTAAATTTTTTTGTACACCGACTATCCTCTCTGGTTTAGGTAGGGTCCGCCTTGTGGGGTATTTTTTGGAGGTATTTACCTCCAGGTGTCTTATATCACGGGCTTGCCCAGTAACGCAGTTTCCACTCGAGCGTACTCTTGATTAGATTTACTAGCGCTACGTCAATGTGACAAGTAACAAGTAACTAATGTAACAGCCACCAAAACATAAATCACTGGCTTTGATCTGTAGAACAGTTTTGTACTCGCCTCTTGGTGATTGTCATCTAGATGAATATAGTTGAACGGCATAGCAGCCAATGCTAACTTTGTTAGATGAAAGGCCACTGTTGTATTGATGTGGGTTTTTTTCTTTTCTTTGGGTCGGACAGGCTTGATTACCCGTTGGAGATGCCCCTATCGTATCATGCGAAACATTGAGCTGGGGATTAGGCAAAACAGGATCACAAGATCAGGTTCAGCAGAGAGCTTAGAGAGCTGGAGAAGACGAGTCAGTCTTTGATTTTTACTCGGCTTTGCTGCTAGGTTTGACCCAGATTGTTGACTCCTCCTCACGAGGTGTATCTCGCTTTTAATCCTTCGATTGTACAAGAGCCTGCAACCAACCTATTTGGTTGGGCAGACACTGCAGTTGTAGTAACCACTCCCGTAGGTAGCTGGCTGATTTTGAGTGGAGTTGCACACTCCCTGGGCCGTAGTGGCGCAATATCCGGACTTTAGCAGTTGCTGAACTCTAACCAGGAGTTGTGGTGGCATCCCTAGTCGGTTTTCCTTCCAGGGATCCAGTTTTGGTTCTTTTCGGTTTCCCTCCAGGTCCCAGTATTTGGGGGTTTTTGGATATTTTACTATCGGTTATTATTGGTTATAACATGATTGGTTGTAACGGATAAGAATGTTGGTGAACGATTGTGAGTTTTAATAATTTTACTGAAGTGATCGCGATATGACAATTATTTGATTAAATTATTAATGACGTCTATTTTGTTATTTTTAATGCATTATTTTGTGAAATACAATACGCTAAAACGACTTAAGGAATAATGTTGTTACAAATTGATGCAGAACGAACTGTCACATAGTTGTTGTCATGGACGCATAGAAGGTATTAAAATTTTGATTGTTATATGATTTAGGCACGTGGACCGGAGAGCTTTTAAGTTCGTTCGACTAATTTGATTCGGTTTATCATGAGTCTTAATCCATTTGTCTCTAAACAAGTTCTATTCACTCCAATTCAGAAATAGCCATTTTAACATTAGCTACAGTGAGGTGAAGGACCGAAGAATATGGTGCAAGAAAGTAGCACCAATCTAAAAAAATAATCGAACCCACTTTAATCACAATAAAAACACTTACGCTTTTTTATAACTCCGCAAAAAATAACATCGCCCTGTAAAACGATTTTATTTGTTTAAGTATGACCCTACGCTCATTAACCGTAATGCCTGCGCAATTCGCAAAGTGGTGTCAATTCGCAAAATTGACGTAAAGTCGTAATAATGTTATTGCTGTGTAAACGTAAAATACGGGCAATTTGCGATTCAACTCGTAAATTGTAAGAAACTTGACCATTGGGTTTTTATGGTGTATTTATGTTTCTGGTGGTTTAAGTTCAAAGAAGTAACACATTTTTGTTTTCGTTGAGAATCAAGACTATTGCTACTAATAAAAGTGCAATTTAATTGATAACTTTTCAAATCATAACTGCTAAATACCTATCTACTAGTTGTAATAATATATTATTATATGTGTGTAATGTAACTTGGTTTGTAGTCTAACCAAAACTCCGAAGAATGCTTATAAATTAGGACTATAAGGCTTAATAATAAAACTAATTCCGTATTAGTATTTAATATTTAGACAATGACTGATAAAACAAAGGAGGAAAGTATATCGAAATCACAATTTGAGTTACTAACTTGTCTACTACACACAACAGTCTATTAAATAGCTTAAAAAGTAATATACCATGTAAGCCCCACATTCCTACATTTTGATATAATCGATTTTATTGAAAGCATAAGGATTTTTTATTTCTGGACGTGAGATGTAAAAGATTTATGATTTTAGGCAACATCTTGGTTAATGTTTATTTTATATTTTATGTCCTTGTTCAGAAGTTTGAGAATTATGTCACGTTACAAGGCCTATTCTAGAAGTCTAAATAAGGATGAAAAAATGTTGTCTGTGAGAACTCACAGCATGAATATCAGAAAAACAGATCAGTCAACAAACACGTCGTTAATCATTATAAGCAAATATTAACAAACGCGTTGTGGGGAAAGCAAATTTTAATTTTAGCTGTTGCTTTATAAGATTGGAATTCATTTTTCATGACACTGTTATTTTTTTTTTTTTGTAATTGGGACATCTAAAAATGTATTTATTTTTCATAAAATGTATTTTAACTCGGATGTTTTTATTTTCATTCATATGGGTCTTGACTCTTAACGGAGCCTATGCAAACATTTAAGTAGATTTGTGAGTTTCAATGGGTGAAGATGCCTACCACATGAAGCAGGTCGTCACTTTTGGGGAACGCCTTTTGATATGGCCTATATTATCAAGCTGTAACGATATGGCTGACATAATGAGGATAATCCTGTGATAACACTCTAAGCACCCTATGTGGGAGAGCCATGCTTCGGCACGTATGAGCCGGCTCGACTCCGCTTGTTACCACGGCCTCACAGACAACCAGCCGTGAAGCAATGCTTGCATTGCATTTCGCCGCGTGAGTGGGGTTACCGGAGGCCCTAACCCTTCCCTCTCTCTTATTCCCACTCTACCCCCCTCCCCCTCTTCTCCTACTCCCACCTTAAAGGGCGGCAACGCACTTGTGACTCTCGAGTTGCAGGTGCCCATGGGCGGCGGTAGTCATTTACCATCAGGTGACCCGTCTGCTCGTTTGCTCCCTATACCGTAAAAAAAAAAAAAGTAGTTGAAGTAAAAAAATGTAAAGAGCTTTCTGGTAGAGTTTTTTAGACCTTGTTTTTCGATCCCTATGAGTTTTTTTTAATCCTTATCCTACATATAATATGAGGAGTTAAATTATCAAACCATTATATTAATGACATAAGTGTCCGCTGAGATGCTTGTACATCTCTAATAACCGTCAAGTTTTCGATCGAAATCGAAATTGCGTGATTTTTGGAACATCAAATCTTGAAACCTAATATAGCTTAGTACAGACATGTAAAAATATGTAACATAAATGTAATGGGATTTACTAGTAACTAAAGCAGGACACAAAAAAAAATACTGATAGTAATATGTACTTAAAATGATTATAAACGAAAACACTGACACGTTACACCGATGGTAACGAATCACCTAAAAACACTAGCAAAACCAGTGCCACCACTGGTTTTGAGAATATTTTTAGGTGATTCGCACTAAAACTAGTTACCAGCATTAACTGCAGTGTTCTACAAGGGGGAGCCACAATCCTACGATAGTCAATATCTTTTTGTTTATTTTAGTATTCGTTTTTATATAAAAGCTTGCGCTCACACGCTATTAGTCAAATTAATCGATCAAACTTGGAAATATCACAAACGGCAAATAGACATTCATATTTATTTTACAAAACCACGGTTTCAAATACACATTTAGCAACTAACTGTAAAATATCAAGTAATTACTTAATGTTTTCATTTAGATCTACCCCATGGACATGATCCCGTATTCATGTGCCGCACAAAAGAGCAGGAGCAATTAACTGACGCATTGCCATTTCTCACATACGGCTGGTAAGAATGCAGAATTTAATAAAAAATTATTACTGCAAACTCGTTTAAAAAGTATCTTAGAGTAGTTATATGTCCAGAACAGATTGTAATCCTTACTCTCTGACGATACTTAACAGCGCTTCTGTGCAACCATGCTATAAAGTTAAATCTTTTGTTATTTCGTCTTAACCGGGGTGATGTAAGTCAAATTAACATAAGTGTGGTAAATTAATAAGAAATCAGAAAAATACATGACATGACGGTGAAAGCAGTATGTAATTTTGTAATTAAATTTAATTCATTGTCGTCTGTGGTATTGCCGGACCAATCCGACATCCAAACTTTCAAGAAAAGAGCGTACTCCATCTGAAAGACCGGCAACGCAGTTGTGACTCTTGATTTGAAGGTGTCCATGGGTGGCGGTATACACTTACCATCAGGTGACTCGTTTATACCATACCTTATGTACCCTACCCTACCTTACCTCGTACCTTAGGTACATACCTTATACCATAAAAAAACCATCAAAATCCCCAACACGCTAGCTGACTAAAATGTCAATGTACAACACAGTACAGTCAATCAACTTTATTGAAAAAATTTCTCTAACCTATATGTTCTTGTTTGATGAAATCGTTCAGTAACATTTATAACTGGTTTTGCTGGAAATTTGTTTTTTTTTTCACTAAATGTTGGGTTGGTCTTAGGGGAAAAATTGCTGTGTCACATACAACTAATCGTATGTTGGTCTAAACCATTACTTCTATACATTTACACATTTTAATAGACATTGGTTACCCAAAGTAATTAGGGGTGGTGGGGAGGGATCTTGCAATTTCTTCAACATTTTGTCATTTCTGTCATTGCCATTTCTAACGAAATATACATTTTCGTTGAACTGTACATGTCTAACACGAGCATCGACAGCCATCGGAAGTCGTCACAGCCGTAAACCAGCCAATATCCGTTTGTGAGCGCTTTGAAGCCGGAACGGAGCTGAAAACCTGACGAACTGAGCTATATTTGAAAACCGAATTTGCAAATATGGATGTATGAAATGTTGTGAAGTCAGCGAAGGGAGTATTAGGATTACATTAGAGTCAACTCTTGGCATAAACAGATACGCCCATAGCTATATTAAGACTGGAGGCGCTTGTAGAAAAACCAGCACAACCAGTAATTAATCTGTTTATAAATAAAGATAAAGAACATCGTCATTGTATTTATTATGGCTATACTTTATTATGTATGTGTATAATAAGAAGCTATAGTCTATTGTTTAGCTATAAATATAATTACTACTAATAATAGTAATACTTTTATAAGAACATGAATTGAACATGAAAGCACGGAACGGCCGCGCTAGCAGTGTTTGTAATTAATCCAGCAACGTTTTATTATTTATAACGTAATTATGACTAGGTACATAAGTAATTGTAAATAATTATTGGAATACCTATAAGGTGAGTTCTTATTACTATTTATCGTAAATGTAACTGATGTAAGGTGTTTTTAACTATCTATGCTGCCCTTTATTTTTTTCTTTGGGACACCGACCTCTGTGCGGTCTAGACAGTTTCACTTACGCCTTCCTGTATCTAGGATTCCATGTTTAATGGTTACTAATTACATCTACGAGATGACTGGCAGATTCTTCGATACTCTTTATAATTACTTTGAGGACGCATTGCAACTACCTATCCGTTACTGAGCACGACTAGCGGATTTCTAAAATAGTTCAACCTTCAGATGCGATACCTGGGAGTACGATCAGAAGAGCACTGTACTACCTATTAAGACTAGTTTTCCCGTGTTTACTGTTATAGACGTAAGGTGGTCGCAAGATGTTTTGGCTACTTATTAAAAAAAACTTTATACGTTATGTATTTTTTACGAACCCCTACCTGTGGCGGGCGACGATAGGTTATCCGGCTGCAATAGTTAAACAATATACTAGCTCGATGTTTACAATGGACATAGATTAATTAAAATACGAGAAGGAACAATGATAAACAGTAAGATTACATTGCAATTCTATACATAATACAATAGTTAGCATAACACTTATGTATCAAGAAAACATGTTGTAGACACAGGTCTACAACATGTTTTCTTGATACATAAGTGTCCACAGCTACAGGGCTGAAAATGCATTTTTGAATCATAATTATTGTAACTCTTTTAAGATTTTGAGTTAGGACTATTATTCGAGATCAGATGTTCACGTGAGAGTTGTAAATCAACTCATTTGTCCAACAAGAATGCTTTGAATTGAGACTTAAACATGTTTGTGTTATATACAATCTCCTTTAGATAAGCAGGCAATCTGTTAAATAACTCCACTTATTGATATCCGGCGCGATGCTTCGATATTTGTAACTTAGGCATAGACTTTGAGTAATCTGTGAGGTATACCGATGACATGTTGGTGATGGCCCTAGGGGCTCATAGTTTCTAGGAAACGGCGCTGACTTACTAACTACAGCAAGTCTCCCCATTGGTTGGACGAATCGAGGCGTTAGGTTGCCACAGTTGTTTTATCGCGACCGCGATGTACTGTGAACTTCTGGCGCAAGGAAGTGGCGGAGTGGATCCAATAGGAAAACCTTCAGGTGGACCTCCACACGAAAAAAATGGGTGCTTTTTCATTTGTGTATTTATATATACAATATATATAAACAATATTGTTTTGTACGCTCTAAGTGGTCTCACCGTTTATAAATTGTAATAATTATAGTTTAAAAAACTAAAAAACACACCAAAAAAAAAAAAATCGAATTATGCATTGTCATCGGTCTTTGACACGTGTGCAAAATTTGAATGAAAATCTAGCCGTTTAAAGGGTTTAGTCCACTCTCGACCCCTCGACCCCTAAACAAAGATTTCTTTATTTGTTTCCTCTCGACCCTTAAACCTATCTCGTCCACTCTCAACCCCTAATATATATTAATTTTAGATAATTGATAATTATCAATTATCTAAAATTAATATTTTAGTACAGTCATGGGTGAAAATCGCACCCAAAGGAGTCGGTTACAAACATACAAACAAACATACAAGTGAAGCTAATATAAAGCGTGTAAGAAATCCTGCCTGGAGGAACACCCTCTTTCAGGAAGAGGTGCTACGCCTGTCATAAGCGACATGATGTTGTTTTCCGTCATAGACACAGCTAATTTCTTAATACAAAGTTCAACATATTTGAAGCTTTCATAGTCGTGTCATCCAAATGAGGTATAAAAGTTAATTTAAAATCGTATATTACTTCCAAGTTCCAATATGATCAGCTCTAATTTATAGATTATTGATTTTTATTTTTCATTTTTATTTTTATTTTATTTTTTTATAATTTATTGAAAATGAAAATGCTGCTTTCTATAGTTAACATGTATTCTATTATTTTCACACCAAAGAACTAGCCCCTATAAAGGTTTTTTTTCTTTGAAAAAGACAACTTCCGCATTAGGAATATTCCTGTGTCGCGGGGGAATCACAAATATTCAAACAACGGACACAAAGAACACCCAGACTTGGGACAACTATGTGTAGATCACACAAATGTTTGTCCCGTGTGGGATTTGAACCCACATTACTCGGAGTGGCGTAGTGGCGAGATGACCACTAAAACCATTGCGCCATCAGTGCAGCTGCACAGAATCCTCTTCATCATCAGCCTATCGCCGACCACTGCTGGACGAAGGCCTCCCCCCAGGAGCGCCAACTATCCCGGTCTTGGGCAATCCGCATCCATCCGCTGCCAGCCACCTTCTTTCTGCAGTTCGTCGGTTCATCGTGCCGAAACTACATAGTGCACAGTAAATAGCAAAAAAATACTCGTTTTTATAAATGAGGTTTGCTTGGACCTTTCGTGCGAAACTTGATAACACAATTCACTTGAACATTAATATTATTTCTGAAACACCTGAACATGTGCCATTGTCAGCGTATTCCACGCCTGATTCTTATTTTCTGTTCAATAACATGGTGTTATTTTGCTGTCATATCGCAAGCGTTACTGAGACTAAGTTTTTTGCGTTGTTTATTACCATCAATAATTGTTTAGTAAATCAATATTTCCATCATTATGTTTGTAGAACAGCTGCGCATTTTGTATTGCCATTTCAATGCATTGGAAAATCAAAGATATGTACGGCTTTTTACCACGAGTGCTTGTTCGCAATACGATACAATTTAGGTACTGAAAAAAAGTACATACTCTTTTTTTATTGTTAAATGTTTATATATTGAAATTAAAATGCTTAATTAATTAAATGTGCATGACACAATTTTTACGTTCCTCAGACTGCGGGCTATTTCAACAGCCACTATCGAAATTCACGTCAATCAGGATATTGAGGTAGGTTTTCCTGCGCATAAGTTGTCAAATATACGTATGACATGCTTTAAAAAAAAGTTAAAATTAATCTTTAGAACGTGGTCATAATTCAAATTCGAAACTAATTCTATGCACCTTGCAGTATTAGAAGTAAATCAGTGTGAATACCTAGCACGCCATGAACGGCCGGCACATAATCTTTCTCTTCGCGTCGACAATGCAAAGGACGGTATAAATTTATGAGGTAATAACTGTTACTGTAATGTTGCTTAAGCCTTAAAACCGTTTCTGTTTTATATTAAGGCATCGCATAAATTACCTTGTCTTGCGATGTTTTAAATGTTCTGCACTACCACTGGTGAAGTTTTTTGAAACACGCTGTATTTATGTTGTCTATTTTTATTTTTACTTTTAAGGAAAGTAGGTTGTGCAACTGCAATATAATTTATATATCTTTACCATCCCGACTTAATAATGTAATTTAGAAAATGAGTTTGTCATCCGATCCGATCATGATAAAAATTTGCTCTGGATATAATTTATCTATAACATGTATATATTTGTGTTTACCAGCAATTTGGTTACCACTTTTTTCTTTTTTTTTAAGAATACTATTAATATGAGTCACACATTACTAGTATTCTTGTTAATCCCTCCAGCTAAGCGAAATTTTTGTGTTAGGAGCTGTTTTACGTAGGTAGTGCACTGCGTGGAGTTCGAATCCGCAACCACGTCTTGATCGCAAGTCCGGCGTCTTAGCCATTACGCTGTACAGGTTCTGCTTATTTTGAGATCAGATAGCCGTTAGTGAGCTGTCTCAAGTTATTATTTATAATTATTATCATATAATATCAATGTGTTTCATTGCCAGGGATACATAAAAGGTTAAATTACGATCATAGGGTGACATTAAAAGGTCACTTTTCGTTAAAAAAAATCGTATCGTTCCGGAGGGATATCTTAATTGATTGATAAATTTTCTAGAAGCCCCGGGCAAAGCAAGTTTTGCGATAAAGCTGAAACTAGGGGTTTAAGTTTGAAGTAGACCACTCATAATATATATTAATAGATAAGTTTTTCTAAGCTATAATTCAAGAAAACCTTTTAAGCCGTTCGAAGATGATCAGCTCTTTTCTTTCTCTTTTATATATTTACACTTTTTCTTCTAGTGGAGGATGGAGTTTAGTCGTTTAGTTTGCTCTTAGATTGCTAATATGTATGGTAGATATGTAACTCGGGACTTAATCGCGATATTATTATAAGATACAATAACTTTTTTGGTTACCCGACGTTTTGATCGAATTGCACCGATCGTAGTCACGTAGTCTACTTATAGTTACACAGATGTGTATTATATTAGATAATATGTATCAAAGTCGCGAAAATTTAAAAACGACAATGTGTATAGGTTGCAAAACATTTTTTTTATCGGTTTGTAGTGAGGTTTTAATGTCTAATACACGATAACTTTGCGATTCAGTCCAGATTCATCATATCGAAAATATATACAACATCTATCTATAACTATAATATTTAAGTGCAATATAAAGCTACAATACTAACTACTACAATACAAACAGTCGATTTGGTTACTATCTTAGTTACATAAAATATATTATATTGACAGAAACTACCGAAATGTTACTTCAATTCACAAGCTATTTACTTTGATAAGTTGGCTGGTAATGGTCAGCTGCAATATTGCAGATTCTGAATTCATAAAGCAGGCTTTACCGCGTTTAGGAATAGTCCTTTTGGTTGTTTGTATGCGAATTCAATAGTGTTCCACGTACCTATGTCAATACACGATATTCAGCATATTCAATATTGCTCTTCAGCGTTTGTATAGTTTTATTTCCAGGGATTTACATTGATGATTGTATGGTTTCGATATCAAACAGATTTTTTCTACTTATTAATTCTTTGACCTTTTTTCTTGGCTTATTGCCCGTTTCTAGTTCAGCTGTAGAATTTCTATGAAATCTGCAGTATATGTATTGAGCATATTATTCCATATTGATCTTTAATTTTTTTATGGATTCATTTCAAAGAACTTTTTTTAATATGTGATTACATTCGTACTTTAGATCACATTTAATTTTGGAAGCAAAATCTTCTAAGATGTACATACGTATTGTTATTATTTCGGCCATATATGTAACGTTTTTATAAAAACACTAGCTGACCAGCGCAACTTCGTCTGCGTTTGTAAATTTTCCCCGTTTTTGCAACATTTTCATAGATGCTTTGCTCCTATTGGTCCTTCCTCGATAAATGTGCTATCCAACACTAAAGAATTTTACAATTCTAACCCATAGTTCTTGAGATTAGCACATTCAACCAATCAAACAAACTCTTCAGCTTTATAATATGTGTGTCATACTGAAAGTTTTTAGAATAGGCCAGCAAGAAAAGTAGCCGATGAAAAATGTATTTAAATTTCAAAATAAGAACTCTTTGGGAATCTGTAGATGTTTAATGATTTCATATGTCATTTGTTTTTACAAATTAGCGGCAATTTAAAAAGTGTCTGTCGTGCATCTAAATGGATTTGACTAGAGAAAATTTTCGCTCAATGATCTATCACGACTTTGTTTGCGGTCTTACTCAACAACTATAAGTATTACGATAGACTTCGATTGGCATTTCATTACGAAACCCTGCCTGCCACTGTTTACAACTAGTTTAATGAGTTTAAAGGTGCTCGAAGCAAGCTCACTGATGATTCTCGAAAAGGACGTCCTTCTACGGCGACTACTGAAGATAACGTGAGTGCTGTGCGGTTAATGATAGAAGCTGGCAGAAGGGTGACATATCAACAAATTCGGGCAACCTTAGACATTGATATGAGTCAAGTACTGAAAGTCTTATATGAAAATTTAGGCTTCAGAAAGCTTTGTACTAGATGGATACCTCATAATTTGACGGAAGGTCAAAAACGCCGTCGTTTGGATTGGTGCCGCTCAACGCTTGAAAAGTATGACGAAATTGACTCAAATGTTGTAAACAGCATTTGAGTAGAGAGAAACAATACCCAATAGAGAATTACTACGAGATCATTATGTAGTTAGATAAGTACCTATGTTAAACGGTAAGTACCTATTTACTTAGTTAAGAAATAATTGTAAAAAATAATATAAAAATTAACAAAAGCAAAGTTCACTGAACACAACCGTTCCGTCGCGTCTGGGGCCCAGACGCAACTAACTCGTACTCGTGCAAGTACAATCTCAAACAGTTAAGTTTCACTCCAAAGTTTGTAGTAAGAATATTAAAATAGCGCAAACTTAAATAAACAAAACACCTAGTAGACCAGAATATATAAGAACCTGTAACATAACACAATTATAATACGTAAATGTTAAAAATATTGAAAGAAGGTTGAACGAGGAAACGTTTCTTTTGATTAATATATCTGTAGCTACCTACTGTACATTATTTCACTATTACCTACTCTATAACACTTAGGTGATCAAGTGATCAGCGTGTTCGCGTGTTGCGTGATTGCGTGTCGTGTTCACTTCGCCATCGCCTTCCTTGAGTGTTCAATACGGTGTGCCATAAATTAAATATGACTGGATGTGATACGATTAAGTTTTTTTAATAGACTTCAAAAAAGGAACTAGTTCTCAAATCAACAATTTTGTGTGTAGGTAGATATATTATGCAATACGATACTCAATTATGATCGCATTTTAATCATTGTTTTCTTGATATTGGATAGGTTTTTCTCTAATTTTAACTTTAAAAAGGAGAAAATATGTTGTGAAAGTTTTAAGTAGTATAATTTAGATAAATTAAGTTGGTTGTATTTTTAGATATTTATTACATTAGCAAGCTTTCAGAAAAACATACGGCCTGCCTGGTGGTAAGCCCATGTATTTTTGCAACAACAGTTATGCCACTCAACAACAGCTCAGCCGATGTCAGAAGCTCCAGTCCTCAATTGTCTTCTGTTCTCTTTTATTTTTAAATTCTATATTTTATATAATTCAAATTGAAAATAGGAATTCAGAAAAACCTTCTCATATACCAGTACAAATTCATATCACACAGGTTTGATATGCTACAATATACTCTCGTTTTCTGGAGGGCTAAGTTTTTACCGGAGTCGGACAACGCTGATTTTTTTACACCACTAACGGAATAAAACCATCGTAGAACAAAATGGTTAGACACTACTACTAGCATGATGTTATTATTCTACTGACGGATAATGTTGCTCGAGGTCAATGGAAGAAGTGAAAAATTAAAAAAAAAAATATTTGCTTCATTTGTATGTTAACTGTTCTATGCAAATAAATCTTGAGAGTCAATTTTAACCTACAATATGCAATAATTTACTTCTTATTGTCGTATCGAAATGAAATTTTAAAGTATATGCAAACTGGATGATAATATTATAATTTTGCATAGCCTTATTTTACATTGTCCTCACATTAAATTGCGCTTATAAGCAATGTAACAAGTACCTTGTAAAAAAAACATGTTGAAAAAGAGTGTCCTTGGAGTTTCTTGCCTGTTCTTCTCCATAGGATCTACGTATTGGAACAGGCAACTAGCTTCACGATCGACTTTTACTGACTCCTACTCCTGACAATTCAAAAATACCTACAATGGGTTTACTTGAAATAAATAATTTTGATTTTGATTTTGCATCTTGGAGTGTCAGGAGGTGGATGGTGGAACTCTTCAGTGGCAAATAGTAAACCCCTCGAGTTCGGGTTCGTATGATTCGTTTTGACGAATCCAACAGATTGGGCTTGGAAACGATGGTCTGATGATGAAGCCAGGAGGCAGATACTGGAACTCTTTTTAGTTTGTTGTTTAGTTTTACTAAACTGTAACAATTTATGATAAAGTATAAGTAGCACCAATCCTGTCGCACAAATTTATGGACGTTGTTAACCACCAGAAGGGTCCTGTGCTTGTTTGCCAACTTTATTGTATAAAAAGAAGACAATACGGATACGTATAGTTAAGTACATCGTGTAAATAAACATGGTTGCAAATACTTTAAGCAAATAAAAAAGGTCATGACATTATATCGTAATTGATTCAAAGTGCCATAAGATAACACTGCCAGATGCAAGCTCTGCAACGAAAGTACACTACCATTATTCAGCACATAAAAAAAATTAAGAGATGAAATTTGTGTTACAGCGATATTGGTTCTTTAGCTCTGTAAATGGTCATTCGTATGTTAACAGCATGTCTTACTTTATAGTGTAGTACTAACAATTTCCCTACATACGTTTGGACACTAACACAGTGACTAACTGCGTAGAGAATACGCGCGTGGTCAGTGTGACGTTGCTTTACTCATGAGAGCTGTCAATAATATCCATGAAGCTTAGCCCAGAACTACCGAGCGATGGCAATAACTATTATTATTAAATTTGTATGTTTTGTAATTAGTTGTATTCTTCATCCCTTAATTTTCCACCCTTAGAGGTGATATTTTCTTTAAATTATTTCAATAAAAAAAAGAATGATTGAAATCGGTTTATGAATTGCAAAGACATGGCGTAACATACACACAAAAAACAGTCGATTTGAAAACCTCCTCCTTTTTGAAGTCAGTTAAAAGCACTCTCGCGCGTAAGTAATGATTGGGCCCACATGGCCACATTAAGTTGCGCGTAGGTATAAGCCAGATAACTAAACGTATTGGCACGCGAACAATAGCGTATTGGCACGCGAACAGTATAGAGCTTTCTTAAGTTATGAAAAAGAGTTGTCAAAGTAATGTATTGGTTATTTCATTAATATAGTATTAGTTGAGTTGCTAACATTAATCTATTATGACCGCAGGATTTTCTCTAGTGAAAACTTAGATTGTTGTGTGTCGTAAAAATCGTTGTTATACACATGGCCCGAATGATAGTAAATAAGACTAAGTAAGTATCACTTGTGTCTATAGATACTTGCAACACCAATAACATAATGTGAGCTTTGTCGCCATTTACAAGCAGAAAAGAACCCTGTTCTGTTACACGACAGTCTTTTGTAGGCTGGAGATATTCACTTTATCAGTAACTATTAACATTTTTTCGAGATTGATCTCGCGGTTTTCAATTTAGAGGTACATTTTTTATTGAGCGGCTCCTTGTAAAAATATTTTTTACATTATACTCCTTTTAAAAACATACATGTATATGTATGTGTTAGGCAGACAACCGTTTGACCACTTTGAACATCATGTGAGTTCGTTCTAGCAATATCTCAAAATGTTCGATCTCACCGCACGTGCATCGAACATAAACACAGATAACAGACAACGAAGTAAGGCAATATATTAGAAGACACCGGTTGACGTTAGAAATGTATGGATTTATATGGAAATTATCATTATTTATTGTTGTTTAATAGTGAGCTGTTAGGGTTCGAAGGGACTACCAAAAGTATGTCCAGAAGTTTGTTCCCCTTTAATTTTTTCTGATTAATAGATGATATAACAAAGAATTCACCATTAAACATACGAAAGAGATTACCAGCTATAGACTTTCTGACGGTAGTACGGTTACAGAATAGAATCAGATAACTCTTTTTGTATAGAGAAGGCTTTAAAAAAAAAGAGGCAGTCATGGGACTGCCGACAGAAGTGCAAACTTAAAACGTCACTAATGTGATGTTTTAAGTTCGTCCAAAAAGTGCCCAAACGCCGCTAAAGAAGTATTCACTTCAAAAAAAAATCCCTACAAACTTCAGTTTGGCCAAATCTGTAATAGCTGAAACCTTGACATGAGGAAACAAGGCCTGTTGGAATATATGAAGTGGAACGCCTAATGAAAAAATGACATTTGACACAGTGAAACAATGGATATTCAGAGTGTGTGAGAAAAATACTATTGACAAAATGAAAATGTTAATGTTAAATGATACATAGGAACTAGAGAAAAAACAGAGAGGCCAGGAAAATTTACCTCTTCTATGATTGTATCGTTTACTTTCTATTAAGATATTTGTCAACCATGTGGTATATGATAGAATTTTTCCTTGAAAAACCGCATTATGTTTTAGAAGTAAATTGTTAGGTCTTTGAAATATTATTTTAAATGTGCTAACAATCGAGTAAAAGATTTAAAAATAGACTACTATTTAAAATATGCCATTTGTCATACTCGTATTATATTTTATTATCTATGTAGATAGTAAAATATAGATATATGTATATCTCAGACTTATCTTATCAATTCTATCGTTGCATCAAAGGCCGTTTTCAATAGAGAACTATTCAAATCACGATCACGCACTGCTATTAATATTGGAAGCTGGAGCTGGAATCCTGTTTAAACAAGTATAAACTAGATGTGAAACACACACTTGGACTGGCAGACGGCTGTATATTAGTTCGACTCAAAGGAGCACTATTAATTTTAGGTGATTTGTACGTGGTATTAGTTCTGTAGAAATGTTTGAGGCTATAGTCTATCCAAGACTGTGTAAGTATTTCACTAAATATTGTGACTTTAGAATGTGACGAAACGTTAACGAGGACGAGACTACGGTGTAGCTTCGTCCTCGTTAACTAGTCAATACTGGTTCAAATCACACTATTAGACAGGCACCTACTTGTTATATAAAAAAAAATCGGCTTACTGAAAGTATTTTTATAATATATTGTTTTAATATTATTTACGTATTTACGGGAATTAACTCGATCACGAATAGGTATTACATACCTCTGAATTGCCTGACGTTTCGACCAGGTTGCACTGGCCGTGGTCACATTATATTTTTATATTTATATTTTTTTATATTTAACCCTATATGATAAATTTGTAAAAGAATGTTATTAGTTTGATGCATATGTCTGCCTATGAAGCTATCTATGGCATTATAGCTCCAAGTAGATGGAAAAATGTAAGTTCGGTTTTAATTTTTAAATTATATTAATCTGTAGTAGACAAAAATTATTCAGGCAAAGTTAATTTTCATTATTACTTACTTAGTACACCTAAATTCGTGGTGCTCTTAAGATAAACATTCACCTTATCTTTCAGTAAATAAATTCTAAAACAAATAAAACCATAAAATAAATATACCATCTACTTTCCTAGAATTACGCGCGATACCATCTCGAATTTTCCTTACAAAATTACCATAACGTCTGAGAACCCTTCCTACGCCCCAATAACCAGACAGGCTTAACGTTGGCAAAAACAGCCTTAATTAAACACCTACAATAAATATAAATGAAATTCCAACATTATCTTCTAAGGAGAACATTGCCACCTTGTTACGATACGTACACGTTGCATAGTTCTGAAGGTTTATTTTGATTTCGAATTTTATTACAGTGAAATATTTATGTTTGCTGTATCCTGCTACTTAGCATAGTTGTTCTTTTTTTTAATAGACCTAATCTAAACAGAGCTTGTACTATGGATTAAACGATTGTTGTTGAACACGGATAAACATACTGAGTAATTATTTTATTCTAAATACACACTCGTACATATTATACAAAAAACCCTCAGACAGATTTATGAATACAAATATTTGTACTGAGCGAGAATCGAACCCGGGGCAGTGCTACATCACTCGCTCGAGGTCGCGTTTTATATACCTACCAATTTAGCATCCGTGGCTGGAATAAGTGTCATTATGGGCAACCATAAACTAAAATATATTATATTGAAATAGACTGGCAACTCGTTTTGTGTAGGTCAGCGCCTCTGACCGCAAAGCACGGGAACTTTAGTTCCCTACTTCACCTATAGAGGCGCTGACTACAGGTGTAAAAATGTATTATTACTAAAGCTATAGCTATAATGTATAATTATGAGAACGGAATAAATAACACAAAAGTCTAATTTAATTAGTTTATTAATAACATATTTTATTTTCATTTCATTTACAAGACTTTATAAGGTTTTGAAGCATATAGGAACTGTCACTGTCACCACATACATTTTTATAAAATGTAGAACTCCTTTTGACTGTGAAAACATTGTTCACTTATTTGCACCAATTCATAACGAAAAATACTTTACTATTAGAATAAATCTTATCACTTTTATTACAAACAATAAATAATTTAAATTATTTAATAAATAACAAACCGGCGATTTAAATGATATAAATGAATAAAAGTTTTAAACTTTTTTTACTTAATATTAATCACGGAATTATTAAGAATGGCAAACCTGGTGAAATGAATATACAAACTTGACAAGTTATATAAAATACCTTAAATGTGTGACGGTAAAATGTGGTAACCTAGAATAACAGTTTTATGTATCAGGTGAAGATGGCTCTTTTAAAAAAATAAAAATTTGTTCCCGAGTTGCCAGGGCATGGGGGCAACAACGCGTGGCTGAAAGCACGCACGCACTGAACGATATTCTTCGTAAATAAAAACAAAATGATAAATCGAACTTATTGCACAGTGGACGTGTTTTGTTATTGGTAAATGTATTTATTATGTTAATTTGCGTTATTGCTAGATGTTAGTGATCTGTTAAATCCTTTAAAAATAAGTCGCAATAATTATTTTAGTTATTACTTATTTTGTCAATATAATTTAAAAATACTTTAGGTGTTTATTCTTTACTCGCAGCGTGGCTGTGCTAATAATAAATAATAGTTATCTTCTTAACACAAATAACAAAATGTTGCTTATATATTCTATACAAATTGTAATAAATCAGGTTTAGAGTGTTCGGCCAGTGTGGATGTTGTAATAAATGTAGTCTATTAAACTGTAAATAATGAACCCATAACATTTAGGAAAGGTGACGAACTTTGTAGGTGTGGACTGCCCGCATATTCATTTGTAGTAGGCAAGGCGAACTGTCGGCTGCTTCTCTCACACAATGTGTTTGACATGGTACCTACCTATAGGATTTTCTTAAAACACGAAATTAAATTAGGACCATCTATAATAAGGCTAGAAAATAATATAGTAAGAGCGACTGAAATGAACATATTGAGAGCGGCACGGATTGGGGTATTTATTCGAGTAGGTAGGTAGTTATTTGTTATTTAATACTTTTGGATAACAGAATATGTTATACAAAAGTATTAAATTGGAGCGCATATCATAAAACGTGTTACCGATTAAAAGGCTCTCATAAGATATAAACAGTATCAGGTAGCAGGCAGATACCTTTTGTCTCTAATACTCCTGTAATTGTAGACTTTCGTTGTAATAGTAAAAAAGTTCATAATGATATGTATGATAGATTTCACCGTATGATTCTGAACTGAATTCATATTCATAAACTGACGAAAAAATGTGAACTGCAACAACCCAAGTCGGAGAGTAAAAAAAACAGTATTTTAGAAAAATAAACAGTGTTGTTTTTTAAAATTGAGAAACATCTTTTTGGAGCTTCTCGCACAAATCAATATCTTACGCTCATTTTTTAAAAATTCACACATTTAAATCTTAATTAAAATAAATGAGGAGCAAATTTTTTTATCAAATTGATACAAGCCTTTTTTCTATAATCCCGTCACTTTCACTTGGCGTACATTACAGAAAAGCAAGCATTGAATCTTTAGCAGAGTTTCTTTCTCTCGTCTACTCAGCGGCCATTAGTGTAATTATGTACATGTGGACAACATCAACATTTTATGTTACTATGGAAAGGTTTAAGAATAATAATAATAACTTGACACATTTCACACACGGCCGTCTGATCCCAAACTAGGCAACCAGACTGCAGATAAACATGCTTATTTATTTCTAAATACATACATATTATAGATAAATTAAGCCCAGACACAGAACAAATGATCATGCTCATCACATAATTATTTTTCCTGGGTGGGAATGGAACCCAATATTAAAAGTGAAGAATATTTTAATTGCTTTTAAAAATTAAACTTAGGGGAAATAATTTTATTTATCATTACCTATATAAAACTCAACACCCATAAATTTAATTATCAAATATATAATCTATTTCGTTATTTGTGTATTTTGTACAACCCTAAAGTGTCTGGCAAAGCGGTTACACACACAGACAAAGGTCGCGCGGTGGGCAAGGCGTTCTCAACTTTCGAAAAGCGTA
This sequence comes from Euplagia quadripunctaria, assembly GCA_963859945.1. NCBI lineage: Eukaryota > Metazoa > Arthropoda > Insecta > Lepidoptera > Erebidae > Euplagia > Euplagia quadripunctaria. Next base: position 13,000,906 of record OY982567.1, read on the forward strand.
AATCTATATCTATACTTATAATAAATCTGTAGCGGGATGAATTCTGTACATTAAATATATTTAAAAAAAATCGACTGAAGGGTATTAAGATATCGATGCTGATGCCGAATATGCGATTCAAACAAATTTTGTCTGTCTGTCTGTCTTTCTGTCTGTCTGTTTGTATGTTCACGATGAACTCGGAAGTTACTCAAGGGATATGCTTGAAACTTAGTATAATAATAGTTTGAGTACCTGCGCAGGTTATAGGGTACTTTTTATCCCGGGTTAAACTTTGGTTCCCACAGGAAAATCAATGAAAGCTGTAATAACACTTTAATGTAAGTAGAATATATATCTCTATTTTAAACCACTTTACAGCGAGCGTTTCTGGTATAGTGTACGCTTTCTACTCGGTGCGTGCTCTTTTCTTTTTTTGCACTTTTTTATATTTAAAATAATTTACTTTTTTAAATTAGGTATCGTTTTTAACCGACGAAAAAAAGGAGGTTCTCAATTCGACCGTTTATACACATATTTCTTTTTTTATGTATGTTCAGCCCTCTCCGTTATTTATGAACCGATTTTGATTATTCTCTTTTTGTTAGATAGGGTATACCTCAAGGGTGGTCCCATGTCAAGGAAATCAGAATCTGATGATGAAATTCTGATAAAGTTGAGAGAAACCCTCGAAAATTGTAGAAACGAATAGTGTTTCTGTTTACTTTTCATTACTTTATCAGGTATTTGCGTTTAGAAATCATCACATCATGTAGCTGAGCTGATGATGAAAAAAAAACATAAAATAAAAATCTTTTGAACTAAAAATTAAATCGACGAATAAAACAAAAAGCAAAAAATAAATAAACCTTTAAGTCTTAAGTATTGAGCTTATTTACATAAACTATCAAATTTTATATTAACTTATTTTGAGTCGGCACCAAATAATAAAAGGATTACCTACGTAGAGCCATGTCCTACGTAGGTACATATAAAATTTAGATAATTTATAATTAATCAGTTTGTTGTTTGGCGTTGACTGAAAATCTTAATATATATATAAATCACGTGTCACGTTGTTTGTGGATGGCACCGCGATGGACTCCTTTAGGAGTCCATCGCGGACAAAAATTGGTTAAGTAGTTTACTACTTAACCAATTTTAAATTAAATTTGCTCACCGTGTGCAGTTTGATCCAACTTGAAAGAAAGGATAGCTTACATCTTAATTTATAGCCGCAATATTATTTTATTGCAAATTATTTGTCTATTATTTGACATTCACAATTATCTGTTAACTCCAAACGATTTTAACAGATGGCCGGATGGATATCTGTTGACTGGATTGAGTAAGTAGTCAATAGATGGCGCTGTTATGTTAAATATACAAATGTGTCATATAAGCTACAATTTAATAGCATAATCACCACGTGTTGTTGAGGCTAAAGTATAAGTTACATTTATTTTGTAGTAAACGAAATACCGTGAAATTAAATTGTTTCTACTTTTTAAATTTTTGGTGTTAGCTTAGCCGGCCACGTGTTACTTAGACTGAAGCGTAAATGCAGTATATATATATTTCTTCTGTACGTGTGTATGTGACTGAACTCCTCCTAAACGGCTGGACCGATTTTAATGATTTTTTGTGTCTTCAGGAGGATTCGAGATTGGTTTAGATTTACAATTGGCCCGGTAGATGGCGCTGCGATAGGGTTACAGAAATAATGACCGATTTTAATGAAATTTTTTGTGTATCTTCACGTGAATTCGAGAATGATTTAGATTTACAATTGAACCCGGTAGATGGCGCTGCAATAGGGTTACAGGAATAATGACCGATTTTAATGAAGTTTTTTGTGTATCTTCACGTGGATTCGAGAATGGTTTAGATTTACAATTGGACCCGGTAGATGGCGCTGCGATAGGATTACAGGAATAATGACCGATTTTAATGAAATTTTTTTTGTGTCTTCACGTGGATTCGAGAATGGTTTAGATTTACAATTGGACCCGGTAGATGGTGCTGCGATAGGGAATAAAATTTACTAATGCAGACGAAGTTGCACGGGACAGCTAGTAAGATATATTTCTGGTCGCAGCTAACGCCAGGTATTATTAATTAAATTTTGTAGGCTATTATAACGTAGGTGTTTTCACTTTTGTATGGGAGTGATGTATCTGTTACGAAGTAACTATTATCTTATCTGTGCCCGGGGCCCCCAAAATGGCCTCAATTCGAACGATTTTAAGTAGTAACGTCATTTTACGAAGACTGGTGCTACAATATAACTTATTATTAAGCAGTTAACTCAAGACTCGATATTTGGCTTTTGCATCATGATAACGCCCCTGCACATCGAGCCGGCAAAATCTGATTGATAGTTTGAGATTAGCGCGTTTTAACAAATAAATTAAGAAAGTAAAAAAACTCTTACGCTTTATTAAATTACATTATATAGTATGGATGAGGTATGGTAGTAGTATATTATTTTGACAATAAAACAGATCTCATATAAAATATTAGAGTACAATGCACGGTCTTGTCGCTAATAAAGATCTCTACCAGACAACCTTTAGAGGGAGAAAACCACAGAAATATTAAATAAAAACATACTAGTTGATGACATACTCTTAGTATATTCGAAAGTAATTATGATCTTAATTATGTAATAGAATAAGTAAGAGATAAAGATATCACAGAAATAGATAGTGTTGCTTGAACATTTATTATATTTATATTATTGCCATTGTGGAATTTTCATTTAGTCTAAAACTAACAAATACCTTTTAACATAGATTTTTAACGTTCCATGTAAAACATACAAAATATAAATCACTTTAAAAAGCCTGCTCAAGATACATGCGTTTTAAGGAATTAGATATTTTACGCATCAAAGTAATATATATCTTTACAAAATATAACGTACAACTATGATATTCTGTCATATTATAATAAAAATTAAAAATACTTAGATCACTTTTGGAAAATATTTTTATATCTTTCACGAAACATCCTACAAAATGCCGCTTTTGTTTCTCTTATCTACATCATCAATCTTCGTAATTCGAATATTATGCATAAATGTAATTAATTTTGTTAGCTTATAAAGTGTTTTCTAGTTTTAATTTTTAATTAACATGCTTATAGTAGCCTCATTTGTAACTATGTAAACAAATTTTTAAACTTAATTTTAACCTACTTCTAATCGTCGTATCGCAATGAAACTTTATATATATTGCCGCAGCTCAGATGGTAGGCAGTATCAGGAAAGATGGATCTAATTTCTAGGGGGAGGAATAAAAGATTACGTGGGTGAAACTTAGGTTTTACTGAAACCTTTAAAGTATTACATTCACATTGACAAAGGATCACAATAAAAATACACAATAATAAATATATCTGGCGGTTTCGTGCATCAACTCGGGACGTCTGTATTCCAAGGCTGCACAGACGAGGGTCATCTTTTTCATGGTTCCATTCTGTGAACTATTTCAAATACAAATTATTTCGTATCTTGAGAACGGTGTCGCCAGTAAGACTTCACGCGCCAAAGAGGTTTATCATCAGTCCACAGAGGTTGCAAGTGTAGTTTGGGTGTCAATATCATAATTTTGGCACCTTGGGGCTGATCTGATAATCGATAGAGCCAGGAGGTAGATAGTGGAACTCTCCAGCGGCTACTAGTAAACCCCTCGAGTTTGGACTCATATGATTTGTCAAGTCCAATATATTGGCCTCGGTAACGATAATCTGATGATAAAGCCAGGAGGTAAATAGTGAAACTCATTCGTCATCGTCGTCATTAAAGCTTTTTAAACGATTTTGTTTAACTTGACCTGTTCGTTTTTTGTTTGGGTCAAATTTAGTAGTTGAAATTTTACCCTCTTTCTGTTGACAAATTGATCTGATATTTGGTTCTTATGCGTAGCGAGGCTAAAGGACGAGAGATTGACCAACAGGGTAACAATAAGGAAGGGTCCAACCGGCAAACGTCTCAAAGGTAGACTTTACACAAGTGGGGAGACGAGTTAATAAAAATAGCTGGTACCTGCTGGCCGCAAATAGCTCAAGATAGAGCCACATGGTATTCTTTAGAGGAGGCCTTCACCTTCACTTAAGGAGGGGTTCATGCAAACAAACTTATATATTATTATCCAGACAGACAGAAAAAAAACAAACAAGAAAAAAAAAAACCTGAAATATGTGTAAATAACATAATTAACTTTCTTTTCTTTTTTATCTAAACTATGAATGTATCTTACTTTTTGCATGGAATAAAAGGCTTTTTATTATTATTTCTCTTTATTAAACTTAAAACTTATAAATTACATTTTTAAATATGTATGAAACAGATATATATTTAAAAATATAAAAAATAGTAGACCACCGACATCGGGTACAGGGACCAAGACACCGGTGGTTAGGGCTGCAAAGACAGGAACTTCCTCACCATACGGGCCGTGTCGAGGACAACTGCTTTCTGCATCAGTCCCTTGATCCAGCCGTCTAACGCGAGCCCATGAGCAGATAGGACAATCGGAACAATGATCGCCGAATCGACATCCCACATATCGACAACCTCGTGAGACAAATCCAAATATTTTAATTGTTTTTCTTTTTCAACTTTCACGAGGTTCTCGTCATGGGGAACAGCAATATCGATGATCATTGCGCGGCGCTCTAATCGGTCTATCAGCACTATATCAGGCTTATTGGCAACAATAGTTCTGTCAGTGATGATAGATCAATCCCAAAACAATGTGGTACGACCATTTTCGAGAACTGGGTCGGGCACATACCTGTAATATGGCACCTCTGAATTCACAAGATTGTATTTAAGGGCAAGTTGTTGATTTACAATCCTGGCCACTTGATTGTGTCTATGCAAATATTCCCCGTTGGCAAGACGAGAACATCCAGAAATAATATGCCTGATAGATTCACCGGGACAGTGGCATGCCCGACAGATGTCCACCGTACCGTCTTTCAGAATATATCTCCGATAGTTATTCGTTATAAAAACTTCGTCCATAATTGCTAAGACAAAACCTTCGGTTTCTCCGAAAAGATCACCGAACCGTAGCCAAGATGTAGAGGCTTTAAAGTCTATATCAGGCCCACTGAAGGCCCGATAAAAACGACCATGAAGTTCTTTGCCCTTCCATACCTCCCTGCGATCATTAGTACTAAGTATTATAGGCTTGCGCCAGTTCTCTTTAGCCAGAGCGAGCAGAGTAAGTCGGTCTGAGTCCATCTAAGTATACCAAAGGAATACATCAGAACCGGCATGGCCCAACCGTTGCAGGTACGCATTTTGTTACCCCCTGATAAAAGACTTTTAAGTACTTTTTTCAGGCGGCCACAGAAGTGCTCCTGCAGCGCTTGTTTCATATGAGATTCAGATATTCCCAATGACTGTGATATACCTATGTGATACTTGTAGCTTTCAGTGGCAGACAAAGATCTGAGTTTTGTTGAATCTGAAAGTTCAACTCCTTCAGATTCTACTATCACGCCTTTCTTTACATGCATGACTGAACACTTGTCCACACCAAATTCCATCTTGATAGAGTTACTAAAGTTTTCAGTCACCTTCAGTAACGCTGTCAATTTCAAATTAGTGGGGGCAATAAGTTTCAAGTCGTCCATGTACAGAAGGTGAGATATAACTCGATCGTCTTTCTGCAACCTATAGCCTAGCCCTGAACCCTCTAACAGCGTACTGAGAGGATTCAAAGCTAGGCAGAACCACAAGGGACTCAAACTATCACCTTGAAATATACCCCGCTCGATCTTTATTGGTACTTCATTTGCCGCAATCTGCCGACATCCTGGATAGCGAAGTGCCGTTCTCCACTGCCCCATACACGACTTCAAAAAAGTGCAAAGAGTTGTATCAATTTTGTACAACTCTAGCACTCTCAAAAGCCACGTATGTGGAACTGAATCAAAGGCCTTCTTATAGTCTATCCAACATGTCGCCAGATTCTTACGGTGACGACGTACCTGTTGGGCTAATGGCCATATCTATGATGAGGAGCTCTTTAGTGCCACGGGTCCCGCTTCTACATCCATTCTGAGAAATTGATATGATCGAATTTTTATTTAAATGTATGGCAATTTTGAGTCTCAAAATAGATGTTAGAAGCTTATACATAGTTGGTAGGCATGTAATTGGTCTATAATTTTTGGGATCCATGGCACTACTAGATTTATACAGTAAGTGGGTTACGCCAGTTGTCAAAAATTGGGGTAACGAACCGGAATCCAGTGTTGCTTGGAACTGAGATGCCAAACGAGCATGCGAGCTTCGGAACCATTTAAGCTAAAAGTTGTGGAGTCCGTCTGGTCCAGCTGATTTCCAGTTTGATAATGACTGGACTACACAACTTACGTCACTTGTGGCTATGGAAATTGGTTCTAATACTTGTATAGACTCGCACGAGCGATCGACATCTCGTATCCAATCACCTTCTGAATGAGTGACAGGCACCGACCAGATGTTACGCCAAAATGCATTTGTATGTTACATCATCTGGGAAATGCCCGTCACTCACACAGGGATCCGATTGTTCCCATTTTCTGTAAACCCACCACTCATTTCTTTGGAACATACGATTCTGATTATACCAATCTGTTCGCTTTTTGATTCTGCACTGCCAGGCTGGCACAGCAGGCTTGGGTCGAGTAGTAGCGGTATTTACAGAGAAATGTACTCCAGCTACTCGATATGCTGCGACAGCCGCACAGTAGAGAATAGACTGTGTATCACTAAGATCTTCGCTATTGTCTAAATAGTCAGACAATAACGAATCCAAGGCACACACCAGCGCTATATTTCGTCTATGAATGGGCAAACGGGATAAATGGGGTCTATTACTGTAGTTCACAAACCGGTATTCCAGAATCGCATCCTCCAAGGCGCTCCTTAACCTTTCGTTGTATTGGGTACTTACAGATATAGCTTCACTATTCACAATTTCATCAACATGTAATTGCGGTGCCAATTGTGGTGTATGATTGGTCACCAAACCCACAACTTGCAATGAAAAAGAGATAACAAAGCTATTTCGTACGTCAGAGCGTAGCCTCTCAAGTACGATATCATCCAGCAGGTGACAGCGCTGTATAGCCCGTACTTGATCCGAGAGTCGTTGTGCTGATACGTTGAGAGCTGGTTCAAGCTCCTGAAACAGAGACAGTAATCGAACACGGTACGCAGTAAGGTTAGTTTATTATTATTATTTGGTTCTGATGACAATACATTTTAATATATTCAATATCATTGTAAATCCAAGATGGCCGCCGCTACAAAATGGTGGATTACATATTTTTGCACCACCCCCTCAATATGGGTATCAAATGAAAGGGCTTGACTAGTAGAATACTGTACACTATAAAAAATTTAAAATCCAAGATGGCGGCCGCTACAAAATAGCTGATTACATTTTAACGATTTTATTTTTTTATCTGATCAATGCCTGATGCTTGCCATGCCCAATTGATGAGGAGAGTGAATTGGTACCTAAGACCTACCGAATTATTTTTTAGCTTTTAGTACTCTACTAGCATCATTATTGTCTTTATTTCCAATAAAACAGTTTAAGTTAAAAAAAAATTACTTATTTTATTTTTCGTTTTATTTCATTATAATTTTTATTTATTACTTTCGTCTAGTTTTAATAACAAATTTCTTCCCTTTTTGTGATGGGTTCCTTGAAACTATGATCATAGATTGATCGGCTAATAACCAGGAAGTATTTTAAGTTGTTTGACATTTTGTAGTTTTACAGCTTCAGTGGTCTGGGGTTTAGAATAATATATTAAGGCACTTTTGTCAATAAATGTAGTTGAGATTGTTAAACTATTGGTTTTTATCATCGCCCTACTTGTTGATATTAGCAGTAGTCACAATTATTTTCTTTAAGTAGAAAAATAACACAAATTGGACAGCGTGTATGAATTGGGATTTGCAAACAACCTAAGCAGACTTGTGAATACACGGTCCAAACAAAACAGGCGATTTAATATTTGCCCAGCCTAACTTCGTAAGGGTATGTCAATAGGGCATGTGTAACAATGGACAAGTTGGGCTCCAAGTGTCCCAAATAAACATCGATCTTGTACGCTATTTATCTTGGAGTAAGCTACATACACTGTTTTGTTTGGAGTTGTAGACGGGCTGCACTTGGTGGAATGACTTGAGGTATTTTGTATCTATAATCTATATTGTACCGAGCTTTTAATGTCTTGTCTCTGTCTGCAGCCGCCTTGATATTCTTGTGAGTGTTAATCTTTCTCATAAGACCCGTGCTCAGTAATAGAGATATCCAGATACTGTCATTCATTTGTAGTGTTACACACTTTTAGCAAAGTATTATCATTGTTTCCTCACTGCCCCCTACAATAAGGGGTACTGTTTACCACATGAGGTATAAGACTGTTAATACACGGAAGTTAATAGGCGTATAGAATAGCTCATTATATGAGATATGAGGCTTTTTAATCACATTAGTCAATATATTGATTACGTTACTGAATTTTTCTGCTGACTTAGGTCGTTTACGAGCATTTATATGGTAATTTGTTGTTGCTTGTAAGTAGTTGTATAGTACAAATTAAATGTGGACGACGTCTTTGAAATAATAAAACCAGGATTAAAAAACGACTTAGACGTTCGGTTACTGTCACATCAGAACAGCTGTCTGGAAAGATGATGAATCTTTTCAACTTTTGTCGACAACATCAAAAAGTTATTAAATTATAGATTTATTGTAGCAGGTCCTGAGTTTTCAGTTTATAACTAAATGTGAATTTACAGCATTCATGATTTTATCAAAAAATGTGTTTTGAAATACTACTATTTTAAAAAAAATATGATTTACTTGTGAAACATCATTTTTGACAATATTTCCAATTCCTTTTTCAAGAATTAGCAATAATGGCTCATCATAGCTGGGTTCCATCGTCCCTCATTCAAAAAATCATAAATGTACTTCTTTTATTTACCAAAATTAATTGTCAATTAGGTATTTCATGCAAGAAAGATACGTTTCATGTCCCACGGCTGTAGCAACTTCCTAGTTGCCAGTTCAGCATATGCCAGACCACAAGGCTCTGACGCTGGTTTTCAACTAGGGATTCCACCAACTACACACGAAGCTCTGGTGCTCTCCCTCTTTACGTGTAATCGACAGTATTGTTGGAAATGGGAATGAAATAAACCTCTCTCTACCCATAATATGGAAGTCATAAAGGAAGACCTAAGTACCAGTAACTCTTCCTTTATGATACATACTCATTTGATACATTTTTATCATTGAAGAACACAAAAGTTGACTGATGATCGCTACGAGTATATATTCACATTTAGTTCTAAGAATATTAGTAGCCCGTATGCACAAACCAGGGCAATTTAAACTGGAGAATAGAATCGATCAAACAAGAGGCACCGACCAACAACACCAGTCACTCCATCAAGTTAAGATGTTTCTTTGTTCCCCCGTGGTGACAATATGTCGTATGTACTCGTAATTGCGTGAATAAGCATGTTGCATGTGTGCTTGTAGCGAAACTAATGTCCCGTATAATGCATGTCATTAAAAAATATAAATAAATATTTTTTTTTTATTTTATTTATATTTGGTCACCTAATTTACAAAGTGACACTTATGAAAGTCTGAAGTAACATTTGAATTGAGTATATACATAAATAGGTAAAGTAGAAATATCCAGTACTTTTTTCCCGTCTGTCTGTTTTTTGGTTTGTTTGTTTACAATTTTTAAAACAGTTTTTTTCTACCTTCGCCAAGCTTTATAGTTACTGAAAATTGAATGGGCTATGGCCGGATTGCGAGATCTGTTCAACCACTAACTATTGTGTTTAGCTTAGACCGCGGCTCGTGTTTATTGATTTCAATTCTTTTTTGTTAAAAGATAGATACAAATAATGAAAGAAAGCTCCCAATGGCTGTGTGTAAAAAAAGAAGTACAAACATATATTATTTCTTATTTCATATTCATCATGGGCCGCTCACCATTAACTCGTGGGAGAGCCATGCTTCGGCACATATGGACCGGTTCGACCGGAGTGATACTACGGACTCACAGAATACCGGCGTGCAGTAATGTTTCGTTGTCTTTCGCCGAGTGAGTGAGGTTACCGGAGGCCCTGACCTCCGGGTTCCCTCCCCCGCCCCTTCCCCTACTCCTACCTTAAGAGATATATATACATTTTTTATTATTTTGTTACAGCTTGCTTTTATATATAACTTTAACTTTAATAACTTTATTTATTTTACATAGCCACACAAAAGAAGGCCGGCAACGCACTTGTGACTTTTGAATTGAAGGTGTCCATGGGCGGGGGTAGTCACTTACCATCAAGTGACCCGTACTCTTTCTATCTTCTTTGTAAACCATCGTACGGCCTGCCTGATGGTTGCATCTCCAGAGGAGCCGCATGCGCGTTGTCGACCTTCTAGAAATCTGTACCGTGTGCGACCATTTAGGTTCTAATGTGAGAGGATGAACGCCTAATGATTACTTATTTGCCAACTACCAAAAAGTTGAAATAAAGACATTGCTACTACCAATAACTGTGATCTTGCTTGCACGTTGACAACCCTAAATTCCCTATTTGACTTGACCCTGACTGCTGCGCCAAAGGTCATGGGTTCGATTCTCACCCGGGTCTGGATGGTCCGTTGTTGGTATGTTTTTAAAGTCCACACAGTAGGCATTCCTAATGTCATTTAAAAATATACATATATATATTGTTTAGTAAAAAGTGTAAATGTTTAGTTTGGAATCAAGCAAGAAAGGACAATCGTCTGGGAGTCTGATGACAGATGTCGTGCTGAAAGCACGAAACCGCAAGATATATTAATTCGTTTATTGATTTAATGTTATAATCATGTATTATTGTAATTTAAAGTTAAAATTTAGCTACTTTGTTGCCTGCATAATCTTTTACTTGCTCTCCCCATAACATAGATCCTATAATTCCAGTACCAGCTCTCCTCTGAGTTACGACAATATATATTTCACCCTACTACACTACACACATACTAGTACTTCGGTATGTTAGAAATACATCTTCTGAATTACCGACTACGACAAGTCGGCCGGTTCCATGTCGAGTAGAAGTTTCCACTTCAGAAGACACCACTTAACGCATAAATACTGCTCACTTTGGCCGCCATTTAGGATAACTCTCTTTACCTAAAAATTGTATAAGGATCTCTAATTAAAAAGTTTTTAATAAGAGTTAAAGCTCTGAGGGAAAACGGTTCATAAAAGGACAAGCTTAGTATAAAAGACATCAAACGGCCCACACCAGGTTAATTAAGCAGCAATAAAAGACTTTATTATTTAGTAGGTATTATGTGAAGAAGTTTCAAATGTAGTTTTTTTTTTTTACTCCATGGATAATAACTATAAAAGCCAAGCAAATACATATGTAGCAAACAAGTGAAATTTATTTTTTATGACTTAACTGTTTGAAATTGTTTATCACAAGTTGAGCCTAGTTTTTATAAAATATTGAAGAAAAACGCTTTAAAGTAATGCAACAACTTCAACTGAAAATAACTACTAAACGATCTATGAAATCTTTATATAAAATCACGCAACTGAGAAGGCCAAACCCAGATGGGTTCAATCTGTACAGTGCTTAGAGGATTTCCTTCAGATAGTTCATAGGTTGACCACGTTATTATAATACCTTGTCGCGCGACACTGCCCACCTTCTACCAGTACACCGCCTTGTAATCTGACCTTGTTTATGCGCTTGTGCAACCCAAGGTCAGATTACCACTGTGTCGCCGCGCCTTTATACAGGGTACCAAATGCATACCAAATACTAAAATAGTGGATTCAGATCATCATTCTGAGCCAAACTTCATTGGAATTTTCTAACGTAAAATTCTTCATTGCTTTATAATTTTACATTTTGTGGGTAAAGTGATTTAACAATAAGTAAGCAGAACATTTAACCGAAAAAAAAACTACTAAAACCACATGCGGCCAAAAACTGCCATGTTATCAATCAAACAACATTTTATGCAATCAGTCGTCTTGACGGCGCCGAACGTTTAAAGTCATTTACCGTACAAAAATAATACCTGAGTTTGTAACGTTTACATTGTGTAGCGCTAAATCAAACTAATGACTTAAAATCCTTAATCTCGCATTTTTATGATAAACTGACTTTTGCATTGTGGCAAGTATCCACAGAAAAGCACAAAAACGTCTTTTTGGAGGTTGGTTGGAGTTGGTTTTGCGGAGGCGTAACTTACGCGGTGTATTAACATTCAACAAGAGAACTCATCAATTTACGTATCAAACTACGAAATTTACGTATAACCATAATTATGATTAGTCTGTAAGCCTTCTTCAAAAGTTATTAAATAAATAAACGGTAATTGCGACTTTGTGTTCGCACCTAGCAGCGTTTCTGTACTAACGTATATTGAAAACCAAATTCGTCTAAATCTGAAATCCCTATAGGGATGAGTTTTTTCATTCTACATAAAGCGCTTAATAAGTTTTATCATATGCAAACTAGATATCATAATATTGTGTTTGGAAGTAATTTTCAACTAATATTAAAAAAAAGACTTATTTAAAGGCAAGGAATCGTCTGTTTGATATTTAATTTTTCTAAATGAAATTGGCGGGCTTCTCTCGTGTAATTATAACGTATAACTTTAAGCGTTGCTTAACTAAACAAAACTGGTTCCAGGCAATGAGTAGTATAACTAAACAAAAATGTTTCGAGGAAATAAGTAGTGCACTGGGAGAAACTAAGTACCATCGAACAGTTGTATATTCAATTCAGTGGGGCAATTTTATCTCGGAGGATGATGCAAGCTCCGGCAGGCCGATAGAAGGATTACCGATAAGAACATTGAGCCTATATGAAAATTATTGGAGAAAGATCGACGAGTGAGATATCGACAGATTGAGGAACCTCTCAAGTTAAGTGCACCAAATGTGCATCGGATTCTTTACGACCATTTGTAAGTACGGAAACTTTGTTTTTTTTTTTTTTTTTTTTTTTTTTATTTATTTACATTACAATGTTAGATAGTTTATTACATAAAAACATTCTCGCCAAACTTTTACGTTTGAGGATTTCTTCATTCTGCTACCGCACTTAATGACTGATGCGCTGAGGGAGCAGCGGGTGACTTGGTCTCGTGAAATGTTAATAAAGTGTGAAGACGGCCAATCTAACTACGTGAACTCGATTGTTCCATGTGATGAAACCTGGCTCTATTATTTAGACGTTCCTAACTAAATCCTAGAATAAAGTGTGGGTGTTTGAAGATAAACCACTGTCGACACGTCTGTGAAATTATCCTGATCCGTAAAGATAATAATAGTTGCTGTGTTTTTTTATGAGAGGAATATTGGCTACGTCTGTACTTGATAAAAGGAAGTCTGTTACTGAGGAATTTTTACCTCAACCTCATAACGTCAGTAGTTTTATCGAGCCGACAATACTACGGACTATTTGCACCAAGCTAAAATCAAATTACTGGAACTCCTTATAGTCCAGATTTAGTATCATGTGACGTTGCACAATTTCCTTATGTAAAACAACAACCGAAAGAACGCAAGTTTTCGAGCGATGAGGAGCTTATAGGAACTTTTGAGGAGATATTATGCGGTTGTGTTCCAGAAGGATACTGGAGCAATGTGTTTAGCACCTGGTTTACAAGTATTAAGACCTGTTTTACAGCCAGTGGAGACTACTTAAAAAAAGCACAAAGTACGTCAATACTTATGTAGTGAACTAGTATTATCATCAGTAAACTATTGTTAGCTGCTCTACCGGGTTTTTAATATATATACTGTATAAACTTTTCTTTGGGACGCTGAACTTCAAGAAACGTTAATCTGACCTCGGTGCGGTCTAGTCAGTCTCACCAGGTTTCAAGTCACTACGTAAACCTTCGGAACAACAGGTAGGTTATAATATTTTTATACATGTTACCTGGGGGATGCATCGAGTTTATATATATATATATAGACATATTCGTCTCTCATCAATGCGGACTACGGGCTGACTCCTGTCCTGGCTAAGGCTAGTGTTCCCAAATTTGTAAGTGACGTAAGGCGGCTGCGAGAAGTTTGTCTATATTAAAGGAAACACTGAAATTTGGGTTTTACTTTACCAATTCCCTACCTGTAACTGTACCTGTTCGAGTGACGAAAGACTCCCCCCCGCAATAATTAAAACAAACAGTAACAAAGCAGGTTACCCTAATATTCACTACAATTATGCCCCTCTGTTTTACTAGGCTATCGTCAGCAGCAAGTTATTACATCACTACGTATATAGGATACTATAGTAGGTACCTTTATGAACGTGTGATTGTAAATTCCATTACATTTCGTATCCTTGGCCGGTACTATTTGTTCTTTACGGCTTAGAGTTGAGTGTAGCAGACCCTTTAAACGCCTTTGTTACATATTCTAATGTAACAAATGATTAGTAAAGTATATTTTTTTGACGTTTAAGTGTTTATTTTGTGTTATGGTGCAGCGTAGTTTTGTCACATACTGTTACATATATATGTGACAATCAAAAGGTTACTAATGTTACTTGACCTATTCTACTGCGGGATTTTTAAAGGACTCTTGCTTATTTAATTTTCTTTTTTGCGTATGTGAAAGGTATTTCCCGAAACCGCTACATCTATTTAAAAAATTATTTACCTAGTAGAAAAAGTACATAAAATAAATGAAACTCGGGCCGAGTTGGGGGCAAATTCCTTAAATTGTAGTTAATGCTTTTAAAATAGTATTTTAATTTGTAATTTATTAAAATAGTATAGTCTTTTTAATAAATATATTTCAATACGCAATACCAAGCAGACTATCTATATTTTATTATTGGAACTAATACTCTATTTACGCCAAATAATAATACAAAGTATAATTTGCACTGACAAAATTGCAATCGGAATTGCATTTGACAATACATGATAGAGTAATCCTGTGACAGACGCATTATTTGCCAAATTATATGGAGATTGCATTCATGTCATCCATAATGAAGGTTTGTGTGTCACTTGTACTTAGTATGTAAGTGCATTGTATAAAATATAATAGTTGTTTGAAGATAAAATACGAATTGAGTGGGAAAAAATAATGTAGGCTTTAAATAAAAGTGAAGGTATATTTTGAACATTCGTACAATTTATTATACTTATGCACATAATTCTATAATGTGCCCTTGAGGGTCTTTGACAGTAAAAAAAAAAATATTGCTCCATAGATTTTTTATATAAATCCTAGAATATAATGTAAATGTGAACATGTCGAGCAGTTCTGTGAGTTATATAATATAGTAGTATTTGGTATATAATATCTTGACATAACCTTATATTAGTAGGTACACAGCAGACTACCCTCTATTATATTTGTTAAACTCCGTACAAAGGTTGTCTGGAAGAAATCGCCATGTGTGATTAGACCGCTGATTGTTTTAGCTCAATATTTGTTATATGTTTGTTACATGTTTGCATTGTTTACTGCTTAAAGGTAATTATTAATGTAAATATTAGTGCAAAATTTTTTGCAGCAAGAATCTTCAGTTAAACAAGAAATTCCATAGATGGACACCTTCTAATATAAGCGAGTTGTAAATGAATTTTGTTCAATGGAAAAATAAAGTGGTTCAATAAGTTGTATTGTGCTAGGTGGTCTATTCATTGTGACGATTACTTAAACTTAAATACGCGCTAAAGTTTGCTGTTAAACCTAGCAAAATCGACGACAAGATTATCACTTCGATTTGAAAAATAAGATCAATTGAATAATTTAATAGTTGGAATGATGAATACTGCATCATTGTGAAGAAATTATCTTGTAGATTGTAAAGGTGCAAGCGCCGGTGTTTTTGTTTGATTTGATTTGGATGATGATATCAACATATGGTATTGGTATTGGTATAGGGCTCTGTTTCCGTATTTAGACTCATTGGCAGTCCATTACGCGTTCAGATAAGCTGACTAATTGAGCTGGCCTAGCTCCTTCCAGAAGCACAAAAGCCTCCTGGGGCTTTCACAAGCGTCTCAAGCTTGTGTGGCCACTCCCTCGCCCTCCAGGACAACGTGGGCGACCGTTTCCTCCGCGTAGAGACAGCCTCTGCATAGAGCACTGCTTGTCGCATTGATGGTGAATAGGTGCCGGTTTACAGCTAAGTGGCCCGTAATGGTTCTTACAACTATTCTGATGTCAAGTCGGTTGAGACTGAGCAGTTTGCAAGTTAAATGTGGTGAGACCTGTCACTGACGTTACAGATCCCTTCCTTGCCAGCTCATCGGCGGTGTCGTTCCCGAATGAATCACTATGCCCCTATGGATCAGCTATTAAAGAATTAGCCCATTGGCAGAGGCTAAACGTTCCAGTGTCTGGTGGCATTTGTAAATGAGACCGGAGTTCATGGTGTTGCCCTCCAGGGCCTTTAGGACGGCCATACTGTCTGACACTATGCGTATTTTGTACTCCTTTATACCCTTTGAAATGACCGCGGCAGCGGTTTAGGTTATCGCCACATACTCACATTGAAATATAGAACTGTGTTGGCCTAGCACCAGTGATATTGTTATATTCAAGTCTTTTGAGAAAACTCCGGCTCCAGTCCCTGTCCCCCCATCTTAGAACCGTCTGTGTATATCCGGACTTCATTTATGCCAGATTGATCTCGGTTGTTTTCATATAGTTGTACGTATTCGGTACCTCCTTTCGAAGATATGTTGTTTAGGGATCCTATCGCATGGGGCAGTTATTAGTGGTTGGTATTCCACTAATTGATTCCATAGTTTGGAATGAGGACGCTTTCGGTTGTACCACAGACCCAGGTGTTTGAGTCTGATGGTTGCAACAGCTGCTTCCTATTGTATATACATAGGCTGCACTAAAAGTATCGGGAATGGAATATTTCCACTATTCCTATCATATTAAAATCTTTTTAATTGAAAACTCCTTGGTTTTAAAAATCGAATACCATTTATTTATTTTAAAAAAAATTCTCGGTCTTCTCACAAGGTCTTCTCAAACTTGTTTAGTCGTTGAGAAAATGGAATTGACTCGAGAAAATTCAAGGGCGATGATTTATTATGGCTTTCGAAGCGGTTTAACAAACACAGTGTGTTGACCGGATGCTTTCTGCATTTGGTGATGAAGCCCCATCCAAAACCACAATTTATCGCTGGTTTGCTGAATTTCAACGTGGACGTGTCAAGCTCAGTGATGATCCCCGTCAAAGTCGTCCAAAAACTTCAGTCAGCCAAGAAAACGTTGATGCTGTGCGTAAGCTGATTGAGGAAGATCGACATGTGACATACCGCGAAATTCAGGCAAATTTAGACATTGGCATGAGTCAAATACAAATAATCTTGCATGAACAATTAGGTGTAAAAAAGTTGTTTTCCCGATGGATACCGCATTTGCTCTGTGAAGAGCAAAAAGCGGCTCACGTTACTTGGTGCGTCAGAACTCTCGAAAAATTCCACGCAGGATCCTCAAATGCTGTATACAACATTGTATCAGGTGACGAATCCTGGATATATGCGTACGAACCCGAAACAAAAAACCAGTCACGAGTTTGAGTTTTCGAAAATGAGTTAAAGCCAACTAAAATTGTTCGTTAACGGAGTGTTGCAAAAAAAATGGTGGCCACGTTTGTCTCCAAAACCGGCCATGTTGCGACTATTCCTCTTGAGGGACAAAGAACGGTTAATGCAGAATGGTATGCTAGCATTTGTTTGCCACAGGTCGTTTCCGAACTCCGTAAAGAGAACTGAAACTGAGAACATCCTCCATCACGACAATGCGAGTTCTCACACCGCGCACAGAACAAAAGAGTTTTTAGAGCAAGAAAACATAGAATTATTAGACCATCCGCCGTACAGTCCCGACCTAAGCCCTAATGATTTCTATACTTTCCCTAAAACAAAGAATAAATTGCGTGGTCAGAGATTTTCATCACCTGAAGAAGCTGTGGACGCCTACAAAACGGCCATTTTGGAGACCCCAACTTCCAAATGGAATGGTTGCTTCAATGATTGGTTCCATCGTATGGAAAATGTGTCAAATTTTGCGGAGAACACTTCGAAAAGCAATAAATACATTTTTAAATAGTAATGTTGTGTCACTTCCTTGATTCAAGAAATTTTCAGTGTAGCCCTCGTATAGGTCTAGTGTTGCTAGGTCTAGAGCGACTTCAAGGGCAGCTGTGGGAGCTGTTCGCATGCCACCAGTGATAGCACATGCGGCTCTCTGGAATTGCTGCTGTTGTTTCTGACGGTGCTTAGTTCTGTTCTCTGCCACCAGACAATAGCACCGTACCTGATGATTGGCCGTATGACCGTTTTGTATAGCCATAGTGTGATTTTTGGTGATAACCTCCAGATTTTGCCGAGGAGTCGCTTGCATTGGGTAAGCATGTTGGTTGGGGTTCAAAAGGTAGTTGACTAGTGCAGTGCTCCTGATTTCCCTGTCAATTAGTCTCTCCAGCACTTTAAGTAGGAATGATGTGAGACTGATGGGTCTAAATGATTTCGGTTGTGTGTAATCTCCTTTGTCGGGTTTAGGAATGAAGACTGCTTTGACCTCTCTCCATTTCAGGAGGACGTAGCGGAGGGTCAACAGATAGATCATAGAGCAATCTTTTAAAACAAAACAGTATACAAAGACTTATGAGAGCTAAACAGAAATGGTGCCAAAAAGACAGAAATAATATTGTGCATTATTATTTTGTTTTTTTTTTATAATATCGTGTCCAAAAGCTCTAACAAATTCTTGACATTTTTTCAAGGACTGTCGCACTTTGCGTGCGAACAGTAACTTTTTCGTGACCCACAAACCTTTTCTAGTGTTTATAAGGGCAACTTGAGCTTTACACGCTAGAAATGAAAGAAAAACTCGCCTCAGATCATAAGTTAATGTACGTTTTAATATACATATAATACTTGTGACTGTCAAGCTCAGTCGTGTCTATTGAAGTGACTTGTAAAAGCTTTATCTAAGTCCAAACTATTATTACAAAATTTTGTATATTTGTTTGTAATGGATATGGATAAGTATACATGGTTATTTAATGTTGTTTCTCTTTTGTAGTCCGTAAACCTTATTAATATTTTTACATTACTTTTGGCTTTGAGAGCAGCTGAATCAACCCACATACTTTAACGGTTCCGTTGTCCCATGTTTACACGCAGGGCGCGCCTACTTGCAGATGAACGCGGACCGTAGTGCAATCAACTGACTTCTTATAGCGTAAGTCTTAAGAATGAAAAAGATGAAAAAAGGAAATGTCAAAATGAAATAAAATGAAATACATAGATAAATTACACCCAGACAGAACAAATGATCGTGATTATCACATAATTATTTGTCCTGGGTGGGAATCAAACCCACGGCCTCTCGCTCAGTAGTCAGGATCACTAACCACTAGACCAACAGGACATATTGTTGTATCACATAAAAACATTTTATTTTTTATTTTTTGTGATTACAAACTTATATTTTGCAATTAGAAAATTGACTTTGTCATAAATCGATGTATGGAAGAGTATTTTTAGAAATGCAAAATTACATTTTTCTGCCGAAAAAAAAAACGGCCCCAAAATTTTCAAAAATTCACACGTGTGTTTGCTTACGGAACCCTCGGTGCGCGAGTCAGACCAGCAAAACTTTATCTAAATACAAAATTAGAACAAAATCATTAGAGCCGTTTCTAAAAATTACACAGGACAACAAAATCGTACTTTTTTTTGTTGTTGCATGAAGTTTTTCTGCGGTTGTTTACTAATTTGGGTACGCTGATTTCGAATCTATCCTCAGATTTTTTGTAGCAGCTCTAGTTAGTGAGATACAGGTATCGTCTTAAATTTACTTAAGTAGTTGATAATTTCTATCAATAGCGGTGTAACTAAACTAGATTCTGTATAAATTTTATTATGTCATCCTCAAGAAGGACGTGTTTAAACAGCCCTGATTGTTTTTGTGTTATTTGTGGAGAATATATGTTCAAAAATTCCGTTTGAACGTGTCAGACTTCGTGAAAAAAGCATACTTGGACTATTTTGGGTTTCCATTGCTGACAAACGCCAAGCCCTGGATACATTGTTTTGGTATGTAAAAAATGTGTTGAGTCTTTGCGATTAGGGGTAAACAAAAAAAAAAACCAATCTTTTAAGTACAAAGTTCCAATGATCTGGCGTGAACCGTCTAATCATCACGATGACTGTTATTTGTGTGTTACGAAAATCTTAGGAATAAACCATAAAAATTGCTCGAAGTGGATATATTCCAACTTAAAATCTGTTATAAGACTAGTCTTGAATACTAATGACGCACCAGTACCACAGCAGCCATGTACATCTTCCAGACGAGTGCAGTCAACAAACCAATAATGACGACAGTAGTAGAGACAGTGATTTTGATTGCTTTAGTTATCCCTGACCTCTAAATCAATATGATTTAAATTACTTGATCAGGGACCCTGGACTGTCTAAGACTGCATTAGAAATTCTAGCTTCCCTGTGCATGGGAAGAGTTTGTTTGGGTAGTAAGGATTTTTTTTGGAAATAGAAAGTCTGATGGCAACATTCAGCACATTGAACAGTTGCTAATACACTTTCAGCAGCTTGAATGCAATATAGGTATTAAGCTTTACCACATTTACAGCCATCTAGAATATTTGCTTGAAAATCCTGGTGACTTTAGCGAGGAACAAGGGGAGCATTTTCACCAGGATACTCGCATGGAGGAGAGGTCTCAGGGATGTTGGAACGTAAATATGATGGCTGATTATTGTTGGAGCATTCAAAATAGTAATCGTAACACACACCACGCGAGAAAACCATATAAAAGAAAATTTCATTCAGAATAAATGTATTTAATAAATTTGTAACCCTAAACTATGTGCATTTTAGTGAAAAACCCTGTCACTTCATAGCAGCTAAACTAGAGCTGCTACATAAAAACGGCATGTGTTTTTGAAATCAGTGTGGAAAAACTATTCAGATTCATGAAAAAAACGTCATGCAACAGACATGCTGTTATCCTGTGTTATAAATATCCATATATTTATATACAAGAATTGCTTGTTTAAAGTTATAAGATAAAATGTACATTCTAACACATACTTTTTACATGTTTATTTTGAGAGACATTTTAAAATTTAAGTAAACTCATAAATATATACTATATTATATTATGTGTACCTACATGTTCAACAAATGCTTTCCGCCTGCTCTCGGTCGTTTGTCAGCCGACCAATCTATCTTCTTGCTTCATTCGTCAATGACGTGCGGTTTTAGTCACGTTCGCTTTTGTTTTGTTTGTGTTATTGTGGAACAAATTTGGAACTAAATTCCATTGACAGGATTTATAGTCCATCTAATCTAAGAAGTACCGTTTGACGTTTCATACTTTTCAAGCCGAAACAACTTTGTATAGGCGTAACTCACACAATTTCAATAACCTTTTCCGTAAAACCATGGAATTATGAAGCTATTTTTATTTTAAGCTATTCTTAATGACTAAACTCAAATTTAAATCTTTTGAACAAAGTAAAATATAGAATAGATAGCTTTTTTTTTAGACTTCGTTTCAAAGTCACGCACTTAGGTCCTTTACTGTAGTGTTGCGACTCTTCAAATTCACTTGTAAACGAAAAATCGTTAAAACGTACGAATAGTCGAACTTATTAATAACGAGTCTTTTTCAATCCAGGCATCTTTTAGTATTAAATAATAATAAATTTCAGCTGACATGCACTTCTACGAAAATCAATAATGTACAATGTCGGTTAGGTTAGGATGGAACTGAAAAGCCCGAAAAATTATCTCTCTTATAAAATTCTGACATTTATCTAAACACTTTTGTATATACTAAGATTTATTAGTAAAACCTATGATAAACCAATATACGGGCTTTTACTGTAACATACATAAATCTGTAAAACTGAAATCGATTAGTAAATACAAAGAAATGATATCGATATCTCTTAAGTATCGGATATTGCAGTAATCGATTTCTTTGACCCCATGCCTATTCATCAATCTGTCAGAACTGTCAAACGGTACTTCTTAGATTAGATGGAGTTTAAGATCATTAAATGACTGTCAAGTTACCGTGTGTTTGGATAGCACGTGTGAGTGCACGTGATTATTAGGGCAAATTTGTGACTTCTTGTGTGTATATTTGTAGTATACTAACTGGTATAAGGTATTGTGCTGTTTTATTATTATATATATTTACTTATATGAATCCATTCATTAGCAATGGGTAAGACAAAACCCCCCGACTCTCCCGATGATCCTTCTTCTTCCTCTCCTCTAACTCCAACTTTCTCCTCTCCCCTTATCTTCCCTTGTTCGTCACTTACCTCTGCAAATCCCCTGACTCAATTTGCAGAAGTAGTCTGCAGTGTTCCTGATGCTCAAAATCGAAAACGCCCCGTTGAAGAAGAAACGTCTCCTAGCCCTCCTACTAAGCAACCTAAGAGTCAAGTTGCCCGAGAACATTATACAGCAGATGATAAGGCACCATTCATCGTCCATGTCTCGCGGATCGAACCACAACCCAACTCGGGCACAACCCTCCACCCAGTTACACTAGGAATATTTCTTCATAAAAATAATATTAGCAATATTGTCAAAGATGGAGTTAAGAGAGTCGGTCGAAATCGTGTATGTATTGAGTTTTTGTCCCCAGAAGATGCTAACTCCTTTTTAAATAATCCCCTCCTGCCTAAAAATAAATTTACCACTACTGTACCATCCTTCAACATCACACGCATGGGTGTTATTAGTGGAGTTTCAGTTGATATGTCTGAAGAGGAGGCAATGAATTATCTATCTGTACCCTCAGGTTGTGGACGCATCCTTAAAATCAGGCGTATTAATCGCAGAGTGTCAACCGACGGAGTCACACACTGGAAACCCACTGAGACATGCGTTATTACCTTTGACGGTCAGACCCTTCCCTCAAGAGTGTACTGCTGTTACACATCGCTTCCTGTACAGCAGTACATATATCCTACAATACAATGTCGCAAATGTTGTAGGTTTGGTCATGTGGAGGCAATCTGCAGGTCTAAACCCCGTGTCATAAATGCGGGCTTGATCATTTGGGTAGTGGATGTTTTACAACTTCGGTGGACGCTTTCTGCATTCTTTGCTCCGGAGGCCACTTTGCTAACAGCAAGGATTGCCCGGAGTATGGTAGGCAGAAAGCAATTAAGACCTCAATGGCAGAAAAAGCAATATCTTATGAAGAAGCCAGTAAGACAATACCTGTTATTTCCCGCAGTTATGCTAATGCTGCGAAAAGTCAACCTAATGAATCGTATCGCAAAACGGTATACCTTAAACCCAGGACTCACACCCCTCTCTCACCATCCTATGACAAAACTGCTCACAGAAATATCACTAGCACTCCTTTATCTTCACAGCCAAATGGTTGTGGTCTGTCCAATCCAAACATCCAATCCTTTTCCAATGTATCACCTATCATCGAATTCCTCATTGAAATTGTAAAGTCTTTTATGTCCCAAAATATCCCTACTTCACCGTCCAACGTTGCCGATAGAATTATAACACTCTTACTCAATTTTAAAAATGGCTCCACAAATGACTCTACTGCAGTGGAATGTGAGGAGCGTGTTTCATAAGAAGCAAGACCTCACATTCCTCTTAAATAGATACACGCCTGTTGCTTGTTCTCTCACAGAGACTTGGTTACTACCAAGTCTCAACTTCCGCATACCACACTATAACATATTTAGGTGCGATAGACAGGATGGCTATGGAGGTTCGGCCCTCCTCATTAATAATAGAGTACCACAATCTATTGTGTCCCTTCCCCCCTCCACGGATGACATTAACATGATTGCCTGCAAAGTGGAGGGCATAACTCTCGTTTCAATATATATTGCGCATCCCCATCAAAACCATTTACCAACTTTGAGGAACACATTCCAAAACATCAACGGCCCAGTCCTTGTAATGGGAGATTTTAACGGTCATCATTACAGATGGGGCTCTGAACGGTGTGATGCGTTTGGGGAAGGCCTAGTATAGATCATGGATGACCTTAACTTAATAGTTCTTAATAATGGTTGCCCCACCCGCCAATCTCTACCCGGATAGCTCAATAGCTGTGTAGACCTCACATTCTGCTCAGCAAACTTAGCCACTTCTGCCCATTGGAATTGTACAGACCTGTCACATGGCAGTGACCATTATCCTATTCTAGTATCTATTTTAGGCAAAACATTTTTAGAGAAAAGCTCATCTCCACTGTTAAAATTCAACTTGAATAATCCAGACTGGGCCAAATGTAGTGAAGGGCTGGAGGATAAAGTCAACACCTTTCCAAATTTAGAATTTGAGAACTTAAACTTAATTGATCACTGCCATGTACAGAATTGTTTGGGCAATCTCATTGGTGCCATCAACTCATGTGCAGAGTTAGCATTCCCCCTAAAAAATTCGGCTCGAGGTAAAATACCGTCACCGCCTTGGTGGGATCAAGACAGCACTAGAGCTGTCAGGGAGAGGACGGAGGCGGAGAAAAGATACAACAGGAACATGAACACCCATAACTTATTGTCTTATAAACAGATAAATGCAAGATGTAGAAGGCTACTGCGACAAAAAAAACGAGAGGGTTGGGTCAAATTCTGTACATCTTTGTCTCCGTCTACTCCCTTATCGCTAGTATGGAGAAGTGTAAACAGATTCAGATCAGGGTGCATCCCCAAAACCTCATATCCGATGACGCGTGAGACAGCTGAACTGTTTTATGATAAAATAGCCCCGCCTTATGTACCCTCTAGGGAAGAAGAGGGTCAGTATTCACTTGTGAACTCTGTTTTGGAAACACCGGACACGCCATTCTCTCTTCGGGAACTAGATATGGTGCTTGATCATGTCCAGGACTCAGCCCCTGGTATTGATGGAATACCATATTCTTTCCTCACCCATCTTGGCAGCAAAGCAAGAGAATACTTCCTGAAAATTATAAATTATTGTTATAAGAATGGTTGGATTCCTAATGAGTGGAAAACGCATATTATTATCCCAATCCTGAAGCCTGGCAAAAACTCAGATGATGCAAATGGCTACAGGCCAATCGCACTATCATCTGTCCTAGCAAAAATTTTGGAACACCTACTTAAAAATCGTTTGGAATGGATAGTCGAATCAAGAGATCTACTACCAAGTTCTCAGTTTGGATTTAGGAAGGGACTTGGCACCATGGATAGCGTTGGGACACTTGTTACAGATATCCGCATCTTTCTATCCCAAAATTAATCAGTAGTAGCTGCATTCCTTGACATAACTTCGGCTTATGATAACGTCCTTCTTCCTATACTCAGGCAAAAATTGCAAAAGCTGATTATCTCAGCGAGGATGGTACAGTGCATTTGTCAGTTAATTATGTCACGCTCACTGGTTTTAAGAGTGCAGGGGGAAGAATTTGGGCAGCGAAGGGTGTGGAAAGGCTTGCCGCAAGGCTCCGTTCTAAGCCCTTTGTTGTACAACCTATATACTGCAGATATAAGTTCTTGCCTTAACAACAATTGTCACATACTACAATATGCCGATGACCTGGCCCTATATGTGAAAAACATTTCCATCACTGATGCAGCCACATCCCTTTCTGTTTCCTTGGAGTCTCTAAATCAATGGTTACTGGATCATGGACTGAGCCTGTCTGCTCCAAAAAGCACAGTGGTTATATTTTCCAGAAAGAAAAGTGTTCCACAAATTGATATAAATATACAAGGACAAAATATTCCAGTGGAACTAAAGGCAAAATTTTTGAGTGTATATTTAGATTATAAAATGTCAGGTACTTACCACCTTAACTATTTGGTTAAAAGATGTGAACGGGTCATCCCCATTTTAAAAGCTCTTGTTGGTGTCTGGTGGGGAGCTCATCCTTACACAATGAAACTTCTTTATAATGCCCTCATTCGCAGTGTAATGGATTATGGCGCTTTCTTATTAATTCCCTGCAACAAAGGAGCACTTACTAGACTAGACTAGACAAAGTACAATACAGGTTTCTTCGGATAGTTACTGGCTGCATGAAGTCTTCCCCAGTAAATGCCTTACAGGTTGAATGCGCAGAACCTCCTTTGGAATTGAGAAGACAATTTCTAGCAACTCGATTTATATACTGCTTATTATGCAAAAAGACCCATCCCCTTATTGAAAAACTTAAGTATTTAAATTCCCTAATTAATTCTTCTCAGTATTGGAGGCATAAGGACATCCCTTTAATACTAAAATCTTTCCACTCTTTTGAAAACTTAGAATGTCCCTTAATAAGTTTAGATAGGCTTCCATTATTTAATTATAAATTTGAAATATTATGTTACAAACCAAATATACTTTTTAATATTGGCATTTCCAAAGGGAGTACTTCTGCAGGAGCAGCCTTCAATGCCCAGGTAAATATAGAATGGCATAACTATCACAGATTTTTCACTGATGCCTCAAAATTGTCACAGGAGACAGACACAGGTGCTGCAGTATACTACCAAAACTCCAGAATAATCCTCAAGTTTAAGTGCCCCAAGGAGTCCTCCGTATTCACAGGGGAATGTGTAGCAATACTAGAGGCCTGTATATACATACATGCACAGAATATCAATAAGGCAGTAATTTTCACTGACTCCTTGAGCTGTCTTAAGGCCTTAGAACAGAAACCCCTACAAGAGCAGACTACATAGCTCTCTTATTTTGGATATAAAGAAGCATCTCTTCAACTGTTATATGAAAGAAGTAATGGTTCAGTTAGTGTGGATTCCAAGTCATTCTGGCATTAGAGGTAATGAGTTGGTAGATATGCTTGCAAAAAATGCAATTTCGGCACCCTCTGCAGACCTAAGGCATTACAATTATCAAGGATATGACTTACTGACTCTACCCGGAAAGACTCTGCTGTCTTCTTGGCAGTCAAAATGGAAAGATTCCAGTAAGAAGAAGAGCAAACACTACTATGCAATTCAACCAAACATTACTTCCAAACCTTGGTTGTACCAACATAAAAAATTAGCAAAACCGGTTATATCTGTTGTCTGCCGACTTCGCTTGGGCCATTGTTGTTCTCCAGTGTTCTTACAAAAAATTCGGGTACGGGACTCTTCGTTATGTGAGTGCGGCCTTGACGAAGGTACCCTAGAACATATATTTTTCAGTTGCCCCCAAAAAATTCGTCCCCCAACTTGTATAGTCAATTATCAAAATTGAACATTCCTCTTCCCATAAACTTTGCTTCCCTTCTAACTTATTTTTCCCGACCACTGCTTCTAATCCTTATGTCGTTCATCCGTCGCTATACCATCAGACTCTGATCTGAATCCTCGTAGGTTAATACTGGTGTAGTATTCATATATACACACAAATATATATATTATTATTGTTTTTCTGTATTCCTTTTATTTATTATTATCAGTAGGTAAGAAAGTGTGTTGTATTTGTAAACGTTTGTTTCAGTGTACTAACTCCAAAACAAGATTCGCAACGAGTCCAATTTTGACAGAACTAATGTTCGTTCTCTCAATAAACGCACTTCAGCGCACGATTGACATTGGCAGAATTGTCGACATCGGCATCATTTGCCATAAAGAAAAATAGAATAGAATAGAAGATCATTAAATGCTTAGTAATACGATGTATATGACAACTACGTGGGGCACACTTTAAGTTTTACATACATAAGTTCCAAATACATCAATTTGAAAGTAAATTAAGTAAAGCACACCAAATTAGTACGAGTACACCAAACTATATATGGTTGCCTGGAAGAAATCGCAGAACGCGATAAAGCCGCCAATTGTACAAGGTTTATATTTTATTTTATTTTATTTTATTTGGGATGCTTACGGCTTAAACAGTATTAAAATGAAATACGTAGTACAGTTTGTAAGATTATGTACATACAGTCTTGTATAATTTCGAATGTTTTGTACAATTAAGAGTTTATCTATCTATCTATATTTATTCTTCTTCTGTTTTTAATTTATTCTCAATTACATTTTCAAAGCATTTTCTGATGTCATTAATTTCAAACCTTTAATGAAATCAATATTTTTAAGAAAACAAACAGTCATATTTTACAAGGTCGAAACGTAAGTAGAATGAGTCACGAGCCCTGTTCGCAAGAGTATAGACTCTAAAGTTGACAAACGCCATACAATTCAACTTCAACTTTTGGATTGTGGCTTTGTGGAGTTACCACAATTTTGCCAATGTCAAGTAGGTATACGGAGGACAAACTGTCAAACATACAATTCAAATAACACGAATTGGAGTGTTAGGAACTCGACAACAAGATGGCAAAAGAAACTGTACAACATAGAACCAATTTTTTTTGACGTCATAAAATGATATACCAGTTTTCAACTTATGATAACGTTATTTGCATCAACGTGTAAACGGTGACCTGCAAAAAAAAAAAAAGTATTATATTTAGAGAAAGTTTTAGATACTTTTATAATACGAAGTTCAAAATGCTATAATTCAAACCTCATTGAAGCATTGTTGAATAATACTACATCCTTTATTTACATGTGTGGTACTGAAACAAAACATTGTAAGAGACAACTATTCGTCAAAGTGATTGATTGTTTCTTTCGGAACATTAAATATCGCTTTTTTGTTACCTACCTATATTATTTGTAAAATTTTCTCCTTGTAACAAGCGATGAAGAAAACTTAAACGTAAGTAACATGTGAAGAAGTTAGGCGACATCTTTTCGTTGGTTTTTAATTGAACTTTAAACAGTTTAGTTTTTCTTTATATATAAAAACTTCCTGTAACGTTGTTTGTTTGCGATGAACTCCTAAACTAATGAACCGATTTTTGCACAATGTGTGCAGTTTGGTTCAAATTGAGAGATAGGATAGTTTTTATCTTTATTTATAGTCACAATATTTTTTTATTGCAAATTACTTAGCCACAGCAACGCGTGACTGAGTCCACATAAATAAAAATTGAATGTTCGTTTGTTCCAAATCGCAAATCTGCTACAGTTTTGTAACGTGCATATTTTTTAAATCTATGTGCAATCAATGGATACAAAGAAGGACATAGGGTACCTTTCATCCAGAAAAAAAAATACTGTTCCCGAGCGTTGGAAAAATTACTTTTACACGAGCGAAGCCGCGGGCAATAGTAGTATTGCGTAAATAATAATTACTAGCAACCCGCCCCGGCTTCGCACGGGTAGCAGAGACATCTTCAACAATCATCAACATATTTCAATCAATTTACCCAAAATGGTAACAAATTCTACACCTAAACCTTCCTCATGAATCACTCTATCTATTAGTAAAAACTGCATGAAAATTCAGTAGTTTTTCAGTTTATCGCGAACAGACAGACAGACGCGGTGGGGGACTTTGTTTTCTAATATGTAGTGATATATGATAGTCGAAAGGATATCCTTGACAGTACAATTATAGCCAGTGACTCTGGAACATACCATAATATAAAGTTTAAAATGGATCGCTAGGACAATACGTAACTGAAAACTATTTTTAAGGCGCGGTCCTAGTGCGATTTGAAATCAAACTCTTGCACACATGCACGATATGATTATACACACAATTGTAAACCGCTTATGAAATATTACACAGTATAGGTAAGGAAATCAGATGATCAAGTACCTGCATGATCACTTTGCTTTTAGCAACTAATGCTATTTTAATAGTTATGTTTTTTAATTGTGTGACGTTTAGCTTTTTATTTTTTATGCTGCAAAAGTGGAAAATAGCATACTGCATGTTTGATGGGAAGCAACTACTGCAGCCTATAGACGCTAGCTGGGCTTGTGTAATTCACTAAGTACTATTAGGAATTCATTCCTGACATGGAACTACAATGAAATATTCTGTGAGCGTATAGGACTTCGTTCATTTAGTACATTGGTACTGTCAATAAACATGGAACGATTGAATCGTCGACTGAACAGTCTAAGGTCTTACTCTAACTTACTCTAACTTACGTCCACGCGCGACACGGTGGCTAACGAATGAATGAGAATGAGATGCATGCTGTCTGCACATAGTTTAGTTGTAACGTGGAGGATAGCCTCGTGGTCTGTACGTGGTCTCCCGTAGGTTAATTTAAGTAAGGAGAGGAATTATACATGGAATTAGTGGTATAAATATTTAAAGTAATTTAGACATCAGATGTACTAGGCTCATGGAGATCTGGAGGTCTTCAGAGGCTTTGGACGTAGTTCCGGCGCTGGTAGATGCAGAGTACTTAACTTCGTAGCCGTGTTGAAGTGGTAAGAGAGAGAGCGAATATAAGCCCCAGAGGCGTGGTGCGGCGCGGGGGATCATCTCAGGGCTTAGTGGGGAGTGCTGGCACAAGGTTTCGCTAGGAGGGCGCAGGATGACGCGTGACACCGTCTTTATAAAAAATATCGACGAATTATATATTTTTTATTGGTTACTTCACTCTACTACCTACTTGGCTTGGCTTCCACCGACTTCAAATAGATGAGTGGGTAGCGCTTATAATAATTATATTAATGTCTTTTCGCTTTTGAGTGCCTGTTTGTAGTTTTGAAGTCGGTTTAATTTTTTTTTTATAAAAATAAATTATTTTACCCTCTTTAGTGCAAAACAAAAATTTCAGCTCAATCGGAAAGCGGGAAGTAAGTCAAAATTAACTTCTGAGATTTAATTACGTTGTTAGTTAGTTGGTTGTTCCTCGATTTCTTTGAGATTCTATCATCAGATCCTGACTTGAAAATAATGGGACCACCTCGGGAGTATATACCCTTTCGAACATAAAAGGATTTTTTTTATCGGTTCGCAATTGGCGAAAATATCGATGAACATACACAAAAAAAATTCAAACAGACGAACATAGAACCTCCTCCTTTTTAGAAATCGCTTAAAAAGAAACAAGGTTAATATTTCAAAATCAAATGGTTTATTATGTAAACATACCTCATATTATAATTCTATGCAGCAATGTATGTTAATTTTTTAGAATATAATAAGTTTCTAAGGAAATTTGCACAACTCATGTTTTTTCTTCTTTTTTGATAATCTGATCAAAATTAGAAGCAGTTACCATATTTTTTCTTAGCTCTAGCCAATCAATAATCACTGCAATAACTTTATAAACAGGTCTCTTTTTGAATGCGGTCTTTGTCCGTAGTTAGGATATTTAAATTGAGTAAAAAGTCATTCTTTGCCGTCTCCAAATTATTTTCCGTCATATCAGGAGCAGCACAATTGGCTCCGTAATCTTTGTCAACTTCATGTGTATCAATTTTGTTAACGAATCTGTTTTTTTTTTTTAAGGTTGTCGCGATTCCATGATCTTTTGACTTCACGCCTTTTTAAATAACATCTTAGGCTTTTCCCTAAGAGTCTCTTATGTAAAGTGTATCTGGGTAGTTTATTATTAAATGTCACTATAGTTGCAGCACATCTTTCTTGGTAAACTAGTCTCATGGAAAAAATTATTCGTGTTCCGCCAACAATCTTTGCAATTACACTATTAAAACGTTCAGCAGAGTTGGTGTCGACATCTTCACCTAAACTTTATGATTATTACTTCCAATTATTATTACTTTATAATCTTAAGCAAAAGGTTGAATTTATTATTTCCATGGAACTCATCAATGTCTTTTCTTTATTGCAATAATAACTCTTACATTGAAGGTAAAGGTCCTAACGAGTGTAAAATTGAATTTTATATCACTGACTTTACGATTCTTCGAACTTAAAATAGACATACTATACTTGTAGACTGTCAAGTCAAATCAATTACTTTTCATTAAACGGCAAAACGATACGTTGTACAGAAACATGTATGAAATAAGGGTCCATGACGTCATACCCCCTGTTGTCAAATCATTTACTTTAAATGCTACTGCCGTGTGTGATAAGACCGCCGATTATTATACCTTAACATTTGTAGCTTGTATTTGGACTACTCACTATTTAAAGGTGTACAAATGTTTGGTTTCACCAAAAAAAATAATAACTAATTTGTAAACAATAATGAATCTAATTTTTCGAAGTCATATGTAAAACACCTAATTTCCTGAGGAGTCTTTTATGACCATGACCACGATTCATTATTAATTTTTTTGCGGATTTTTATTTATCTGCGAGTTTGTTTTTGTTACGTATACTATGGCATCGCATATCGTTGCGACATATTTGTTTTTTGATGCTATTTTGTTTGTCGTACTCGTGAGCGTCCGGGACCAACCTTCTTTGTCGGGTGCTGCCCGACGACTGAATTAAAACTACATAATCCACTATTACATTTGGTGACATTCAAATAGGATTCGAAATTGTAAATCATATTTGAATCAGCAAAATGGCGGGGTTGAGCAGAGAGTTAATTTACAGGCATTTCTTTAAATTATTCGAAATGCACGGTTTAAATCAAAAAGTAACTGGTTAACATTTTATTTTAACTCTATATCTAGGTATTTCTAAAAAAAAATTGTAGTTATCGCTGAAAATACCGAGAATCTCGACGCCAAAATTTATTTTAATGGTAAAATTAACGATGGCTTTCTAGAGAAACTAAACCTTTAATCAAATTTTTGCCCGGTCAACATTTTTCATGGATCTTTCACATATATGCAGTATCTTTTTCAATAATATCTTTTGTGCGGTTTAGTCACACTCGAGTTCCAAAGACTCAACGTTTTGCTGATTATGTGGTAACACCTCGCCTTAATATTCCCTACTAGTTTGTAGTTGTAACCGCAGTTGTTGTAGTATAGGCTGTATATCACAGCGAGCGTGCGTCACTACAGTACGGCCAGTGGAGCTGCATGTAGCCGGTCATAATACCTATATTATGACCGGCTACTTATAGTTACTGTTTATAAAGCCTTACTAAGCCTAATAATATGCCTATGTTTATCTGACATACACATAATCTTATTTACACAAACACCAATCCAAGAAAGAAAATCTTATGTTATAGTCAAAATTAATAAAACATAATCACAGAAAGAATTAATCCTTTTGTAGTGTCGTTATATTTTTCTCTCCTTTCTTTTGATTAAATTCTCTTAGGGATCTAAGACAGTTAGTCACATCTGTGACAATACCCAGCATTATTGCTCGGACATCTTGTTTCAGATAATTATTTTAGTTTAGTTTCGTCGTTAGATAGTTGAAAAGGTTAAAGGGACAGATATAATCGATATCTGTCCCTACTGTACTTTACTTTGTGAAAATACTGATAAACAACATGTTAAATCATTCATTTCTAATTTCGTGGAGTTTGATTTGGGTTAGGTTGCTGTGCTGCTCTATACAGGCACCAATATCTAAGAGGATAGTGCTGCAAGCGAAGGCTAGTACGATATAAATACCTATATAGTAAGGCAATATTCTGGACTTCGCAAACAGCACATAAAGGTGTAATCCCAAAATCCTCACACCACAATCATTTTTCATATGCGAGATTAAATTAGTTCCAAACGACCGCATTTTAATTTAAATATTTGCGGTTGATATTAAATTATTATTTACATTTCAACCTTTAAATATTTCAGTGAACATTCGGTATTCAAATAATAACAGACAGTGTTGTAGATATTAGAAGGAATTTCACATTTTAGTCATGGATCATCTTTAGTCTAAATAAGTTCAGTCCCGTTCTGCCTTCCAGTGATAACATTTAAACTAAAAATAATTATAGTTTCAAAAACTAAAAAACACGCTTTTATAGAAAATTCAACTAAAAAAAATAAAAAATTTAATCGAATTATTGCATTATCATCGGTTTTTGACAGGTGTGCAAAATTTGAATGAAATCTGACCGTTTAAAGTGGGTCGAAATCGCGCCCAAAGGAGTCGGTTACAAACATACAAACAAAAATACAAGTGAAGCTAATATAAAGCGTGTAAAAACAATTAAAATTGTAGATCAACACACACAACGTCACCGCAACAATGGATCGCGTTGTCAAAAGTAAAATTATAAAAAACTATAGATTACAAATGGCATTCCTGGAAGGCTCCATGGGAGTATGTATGCTTTTTCTTATTCCTTTTATATATATTTTTATATAAAAATTGAACTCAAAGGGATAGTTTTCATCGCCGGAAGGTGCGCTAGCTGCGTTCAAGCAGGCTGCGGTGGAAGCGTGCGAGGTGCATTGGAACAAAATTATTGAAAATTTGTTTAGATCCATGAAACTGCATAAATAGTGGTGAAGAGTTAGAGAGATATTAGGTAAGAGTACATTATTATTATTTATTTTCTGTAAAATTTTTGAGCGCTTAAAATAAACTTAGTTTAGAGTTGTATGATCCTTAAAGTTATCCGTAAGATTTATAGATTTGTTTTTTTTTAATATTATTTCAATTGACTTCAGTGTTTTCTTACTAAGTAGCTTCATTGTTTCTTTTGGAACTAAATTAAAACAAATTATTTTATACAGATATCAAAAATCTATACAGATATCGAAATGTTTGGATTAAAAAGAAATTGCCCTGTTATTGAGAAAGGTTATAAGCCATATTCTAATACCTTACAACCCATAATAATGAAGTCAGTACAACCGAGGTCATAGCTAATATGTAATAAATAAGCCAAGTATTTCGTTCTGCTAAAGTCATGTGCAAACTGTTGTTAACATATTATAAAGCTGTGCGTTTTCTTTAAGCTAACATAAAATGCTGTTCATGTTACGGAACAACGTATACTACGTACTTTTACAGAAGTGGAAGTTACATAAGAAAATCAAAAAAATGATGATTGACAAGTTTTATTATAGACCTGATGCATTTTTCCATAAAAAGTTAAAAAATAAAAAAAAATCCTATTTAAAACAGCTTTTATTTGAGCCATATACCAAAACTAATAAAATAAGGTTAGGTTTTGTTGAATTATTTGTTTTAAACGCTTGTCGGGCTAATAGTAAAGAAAATGCATACCTCGGCAAGTTATTTCTTAACAGACAATCTACCAAACCTCCTTTTAAACCATTTCACATGACCTAAAGTACGCGTTAAGAGAAATACAAAAAGCCCAAACACGATGAAGTTACATCGAGTAGATGAAGAGTTCCTAGGCCACCTACTGGATCTGTTCATCAGACCCTGGGCACTATACATGTCTATAAAGCTTGTCAAGATCAATCCAACGAGCCTGTACATCACCTAATTATGTTGAGTAGATGAGGAGTTCCTACAGCCACCTCCCGGATCCATCATGAGACCACCTCCATGTTACATATTATTATCATTTACTTTGTGACCAATGTGTACAGAGGCGGACTTAATGTCAAAGGCATTCTCTGCCAGTCTACCTTAGGGTGATGTAGAAATGAATGAAGTAGGTGCATTAAAAAGTATAAGAATTAGTGATATAGGAGAAGAAATAAGGAAAAAAAGGCAAATAAATTAACATACATACAAGAATATTTAATTATAAGTATATTTATTATATTATAAATACAAAATTACCTTTATATTTCTACTGTTCAGATGACTTCAGAGGACTTGAGGAGAGCACAAATATTTACTTTAAATGGCGAATATAACAAATATAATAAACAATAGGTGACTAGGTGTCATCCTGATTTCCTGGGGCAGGGTGTCCCAGAGGAGGACAGACTGAATTATGAAATAAAAACTGACACATGTCGAAGAATGACTGGAACATAATAGAAGAAGATTATTTGAAGAGCGGAGATTTCGGCTTTTGCATTATCACTAAAGTTACAAATGTATTCTGAATTTCAATTTCAATCTGAGCGGTGAGCACTGAGCAGCTCTGAACAATCTGATCGAAGGGAACTGGTATGAAATTCAGTTGCAAGATTTGATCTGTACCAATAAAGCAAGTTAAAGTAAAAGCTTCTAATAAAAAACATAAGATAGAAAAACGTATAACTAGACTAGAGAAATGCTGTGAAACTTTTGCATAGAATCTGTGTGGGTAGCGATCGAAAACATACGAAAATTAATTAGCAGAGTTCAGTATTGAACAACAAAGTTGTTCAATGGCGGTATTTGAAACAGTAACGAATACAAGGTAAAATTTAGCTGTACACCGTCAAGTTTTAATTTAATGAAACTAAAATTAATATTGTAACTGGCCACACAGTGTGCGTTGATAATTAAAGTTTTAAATTTATTTGTATACATCCTTATTAGCACAGTATTATGACTGAGTTGAGGTTTTATAACATCTATAAAATTATAAACCTTAGAATATAATAATGATTTATTGTCTTTTATAACTGCTACCTCTGTTATACCTGCCAGTCTCCAGAACGTGTATTTAATGAGTACTTCGATCAAGAATAGACTAGATTAAGGATCCGGGAACAGCTTTTATTAAGACATCCGGAACCAGATGCAATGCGACCTAGTGCAACATGTGCGTAACACGTGTTGGTTTTTAATTTTTGAGTATCTGTATCATTATTACAAAATTTGCTACCAAAACCTTTTATTGGTTCAATTCGAAAATACGGATTATATAACATTATTAATTTTTCCATATCTTCCTCTCGCCTGGTTTTATATGCCACATACAACGTCGGTACCGTCCTAAACTTTATAATTGATAAGTACACAAAGACAAAAATTACAATCTCAATATATTGCGTCATACTAGTACGATAGTCTACTACAACATCCCTAAATCACCTGTTGTCTACACTGAAAGCAATATATTAAGTCGGCTGCTTAATAAAACAAATTGTTTTAATTATATTTCTAAATCAAACTTACTCTCAATAAAGATAATTCCAATTATACGATGTAATTTAAATGATTAATAAATAACTCAAAATAATCGAGTTAAGAAAAATTAACGTTCAGTCACTTGCATAAAGTTAATAAAGTAACTTTAAATAAGTGACTGAATAACATAAATGTAGAATTATGTAGAATAAACACAAATATGTACTCAAAAGCATTTTTAAGATTCTAATAATAAAGACATTTAAATAATTTGGTATATAAGTTTAGTATTCTTATATATGTATATATATGGAAAGTTATAAAATAATATGTACACAAATAAATATTTAATAATGAATGGTATTTTATTTTTTATATTTGTGATTTCAACAACATTTTAGAAAGGTTAATGTTTCTTATTCGTTTTTATACATTTAAACAGAAATAAAATAAATATTTCCGAACGAAAGTCTAGGTTCACATATCCAAAACTAAGAAAAATATGGCTAAACCTAATCTAATTTCTTTATTAGTCAGTTTTTTTACCTTAATACGTTCTCTACAATTTCTATGTAATACGTATACATCTGTATATGTACCCTTTGTTTTTGGTGTGGATACCCGCACGTATTATCCCCTCACTGATGCGGGGCTACTGGTGAAGTTTTATGTCATGTTCCGTCACAAGGCACTTCTATAAATCCAATTCGCAAATCTTCACAAAAATTTTAATCAACGACCTAAATAAAGAAAGACTAGGTAATTAAACGCCTAAGAAGATGACGATGATGATTAACAAACAGATAGGTAGAAAATTACTGTTTCTATTATAGTTACTGAAACAGCCTTGTCCAGTGCACAAAACGATCACGATTGCGTCAAGTTTCCCATTAGCTTTCAACTGTTAGTGACGCAAATATTATACGAAATAGCTTTGAATACGTGTAATTAGCTTAAACTCTGAACTTAATGATTTTTTTAATAAAAAATAATATAATGGCTTTAACAAGCCAGGAATAATTTAGAACACAAATGTCATTCTCATTTTTAACCTACAAAAATCGGGGGAAGTTCTTACGTCAACAAGTATTTTTTTTTTTTGTGTGACATGATATTTTACAGAGTTTCCGATTTCGATATGTCTTTTTCATTGTATCATTTTAATATGAAAACAAAAACCAACCCATAGGGAAAAAAAAATTGGGGTGATTGATTGTTAACCCACATAATTTTTATGTGTTAACAGATTTCGTTGAAACTTGACATACATTGTAGTTCTAATAACACTACTCCATGATGTAGTCCTGTACTTAATCTGGTGACGGAAACTAAAGTAGACAAGGGAACTCCTCAACGGTTTACAACAACTCGTGTTTGGGCTCAATAGGACTTTTATACTTTACTAGCTGTTGCCCGTGACTTCGTTCACGTGTAAGTTTTGGTGAATCTATCCCACGGGAGCCGTGCATTTTTCGGGATAAAGAGCCTATGTGCAAATACAGACTATCATCTATCTCTGTACTCTGTGGCTCTACCAAATTTTATCCAGATCAGTTCAGCCTTTTTTGCGTGAAAGAGAAACAAGCATCCATCCATCCATCCTCCCAAACTTTCAACTTTTTAATAATATTAAAAAGATACTTTATTATTTATTAATTAAATTATTATTATTAAAAGTAAGACACGGATAAGTAATACATTCTAAGAATAAAATAAATAATTTTATTTCTTCTTTTTTGTTTTCTTTCTTTGCAGCCTAGATACTTTATAATCAAATACAGAATATAATACGAATAATAAAAGGACGTATCTGAAACAAATTAATAAACCTTTTTATAATATCTTTAATATAATATGTCTTTAATTCATATGTTACTGTGTGACATCACTAGTTATACAATACAGATATTCTGTCGTATCACATAAATCAATACTATGACAATCTCCTGGACCAATCTCTATCTGAATGTCCACTGACATTAATATGCAGTTAGAGCCATTGAATAATTGAAAGCTTATCTCCAACTTAGCTATAAGGTAATGCTCCAATACGTCTATTTTGATTTAGGCATTGTTTCCCACAAGAATTCAATTTAGAATTACCTATCTGTCTTGAGACTTGTAAAACTAATGTAATTCCCTATTCATGACAATACCATTTTTCAGGAAAATATTCTATTAGATCTCGAACAAAGCCTAACAACCTAACTTCTAAATAATTCTTAGATATATTATATTTGTAGGTTTTAACAACCACGTGTTAGTGAGTTGGTGAATTTGTGTACCTAGATATAATAATATAAGTATTTGGCCATGCCCAATATAAATTAGATACAAAACATTATCTAAAATGAATCCCTACTCATGAAACGCACATAATATTAGAATTCCAACCGCTTGCACAAATTGACATAATTGCGGCCCAACATAACAAACTCTGACGTCTGTTCTTGCAATTACCGTATAATCAGCCACACGATGTAGGTGTTATTAACAAATACAAAAATATATTACAAAAATTATTTTGTAATCAATGTTATAATGTATGATTTAGTTAAGATTAAGATTGAGTCAAACGATGACAGATGTATTGATTCATTTTATCTTTATACATATAGAAAAAAGGAGGAGGTATACTATTCGTCGTAATTACTTTTAAATACGTCCCCCGATTTCCCGGTACTGACTTAACTGATTTAAAATGTTTTGTTTAAACTGTATTTAATTAACATCCAGGAGTGGTTCTAATTCTTTTTTTTTATGGGATGATATTATTATATGGCAAACGAGAAGACGGTTCTCCTGATGGTAAGTGACTACCGCCGCCCATTGGCACCTGCAACTCGAGAGTCACAAGTGCGTTGCCGGCCTTTAAGTTGGGAGTAGGAGAAGGGAGGGAAGAGGGAGAGAGGGGATAACGGTGGGGGTGGGGGGTAGAGACGGGGGAGATGTGGGGGAAGATGGGGAGAGGGAAGGGTTAGAGCCACCAGTAACCTCACTCGCTCATTGAAATACAACACAAGGATTGTGAAGCAATGCTGCCGGTTTTCTATGAGGCCGTGGTATCACTGTCGTCGCCACATCAAAAACTCTTATTTATTTTATTAAAATTAGGGACAAACTATAATAGATGATATCACAGTTCACTATTTAATAAGAATAAGTTAATAGACATTATTTTGACTGGTTATACCGATAACGCAATACTATTGGTCGATTGATAAATATTAACGAATAGTGGGATTATAAAAGGGTAGGAATACGACGAGAACTATTGTCTTGAGTGCGAAGAGTGGTACGAACAACTTGGCAGTTACTGTAGTTAGTGTTTTTCATATTTTATATCAGTGGTTGTGAGAATGTTTCTAACATCACTCCGATCGAGCTAGTCCATACGTGCCCAAGCATGGCTCTCCCACTGTTAAATATATTTGTAAAATGTCCAATAGGGCCTTCCCGGCTGTTGCCGGTTCAAGTTGCAGGTATCTGACCCTGACATGCTCGACTATTGTTTACACTTCCCAATCACCCCGTATAACAAAATCCCTATCTTTCCATTGGCATTTCCATGCCATACCATCCCTAACCCTTTCTTAACTACCTTTTTCTTTTAATATGGTACCAATTTTTCTTATTTTAAATTTCCAAAGTGCCCGGTTGATTGCAATATATCCACTCCCTATTACCCCAAACTCTATTTGTCAATATGTAGGTGTTATTAATCTAAATGAAAATGGTGCTCTGCTCTCGTTATGATATTCGTGTAATTATTTTGCATAACTTTAAGCATAAAGGCTTAACTAGGTAATAAAACTGTTTAGAGGAAATGGGTACTGAGGGAAACTTGTAAATCTCTAAGAACCATAGGATTCTTCACGATCATTTGAAAGTACGGAAACCAAATTGTATACATTGTACAAAAATTTATATATATATATATATATATATAAATAAGATTAAGAACACCAGTTATGATTCAGTACATCTGTTATGAAGCTTTGGCTTTAACCTATATTTTACATACCCCTGAAAAGTGCTACGTTTACCAGAATCTGTGTTTTTTGTGAACTAAAAATTTTGTGTAATCGAATAAAGAGTGAATAATATTTGATTTACTGTACATGCCAGATGAACTGACGACGATGACGTGAAGTAGGTAGCAGGAACTGGATGAGGAAGGCAGAGGACTAGGTGCTGTAGCGCGCATTCTGAGAGGCCTATGTCCAGCAGTGGACTAAGATAGGCTGATTGATTGATTGATACATGCACCATCGTAAAGTACTCAAAAGCGAGTGTAACAAAAACTTACATTTTAACTTTTCAGAAGTTCAATTAAAAAGAAGTTTAATTTGTTTTAACGGCCTAAACGCCTACGTGTTTATTTATGTATTACCAGTACAACAATATTTAGACAGTGACTTGTGGCAAGTTAAATCTTATTTGTTTAGGTAAGAATGATTAAGGCCTTTAACGACGAAATAACTGCTTATTGACGTAAAGTTTGTACCTTAAATATTTTATATGTTAGATGTTACTTTTACTTATTAAGCATATATTATTTATTTTGTTACAAAAATAGATTCCATTTATTCATACCCAAAAATGTCCCACACCATGAAGTCAAAACGCGACAATGTACCTCTGAGCTCTCTCAGTTTTTGTCGCCGCCCTCGTAGGCCGTTAAGTACTTCAGTCCCTTTCACGGTGTCAGGGGTCCTCCACTAATGGACCCTTGCCTTCAGCACTCGGGTGCCGCTTTCAGATCTGCCGAAGTAGCGTTATGGTAGGTGAATTTGATGCTGTTTTATTATAGATTGTAAGATGTAGATATTCTGATGGTTCAAGTGAGAATAAAATCTTAACTGGTTGCAAATTGTTTTATTGTTTTTCAATAACAAATAAATATATGTGGGATGGCATAGGAGATTGAAAAATTAAAAATAACTTGAAAATCTTTTAGCTTTATTATAGTTTAGCGGAGCGTGCTACTCGTCGTCGTTTTGCAAACACTTCCCACTCTCACTTTTCTTTCCGTACCATTTCCTGTCGCCAATCATACTCCTTTCTCGCTCTCACCTATATATTACCTTTCATTCTTTCCGCTTACGTTTAGATACAACTGCATTCAATCTTCCATTCCCACATATATTCCAAACAACGAGACTACTCTGTCAATAAGTATATTAAAAGTTAACGTTCGTAGGCTTTAAACATAGATAATAATTATAAGGATTTGTACGAGCATGTCATGTGTTACTATGTGACTTGAAATGCGTAGCTGGTGGACATAGAAAGAAGACATGCCCAGTTTCTGAATGGCTGTTCAACGCAACCGTTGCTTCACTGCCGGTTTTTTGTGAGGCCTTGGTATCACTCCGATCGAGCCGGCCCATACGTGTCGAAGCATGGCGCTCCCACGATCTTTTATATCAAATTTTACTTCGTCAAATTAAATACCTTAGCCACATTATTTTATTTTAAATAGAGGGTTACACCTGATCTTTGAGCTTCTTTCCACACATTATAATTATTTGGAATACATCTCAGGCTTAAAATGAGTGAAACCCGGAAGTATAGGACATTCGCCAGTTTTAATACAATGACATTAATAAGAATGCTTGAAAAATACAAGCTATATATCATGCAGTAACACTGTAGAACGCAATATCGTGTGAAATGTTTGAGGAGTGTGATATTTACAACTTTAATGTTATAAATATTATTATTCATTCCAACATTACTTTAACCTGTTATTTCCCAAGCATCGAAAACGTTGAAATTTTTGTTCAAATCTCAATGTTAAGGCCTTAGTACATATTCGTAATTGCAGAACCAGCCTATCCTATAAAAAATGACAATGGAGACAAAGGCTCAGAAATTAGGAAAGATCACAATCACATCACAAAAAAAGATACAATTTTTTTTTTTAAATGGATGGACAGCTAGAGTGAGGTCCAAAGACTGAGGCCCACCATTATAGATACGGATGTTACTAAAATGGTGACCCGCAGTTTGACGGCCTCGAGAAATGCTTTTCACGCTCCGCTTAAAGGACCCGGGATGACATGTCGAAGGGAACGCATGTGCTGGTAATGCATTCTAAATTTTAATGGTGCAGCAAAGAAAGGAGGTGCTGAACCATTTGGATCTAGTTGGGATTGTTTGCACTGTACGGGGGTGACACATCAGCCCGCCACGTGTTGCTCTGGATAGAAGAGGAGAGGGTGGGATCAATTGAAAGAACTCTTTGGAACCCTCGCCATGGTAGAGGCGGTAGAATACTGCCAAAGAGGCTACGTTTCTACGCAACTGCAAGGGTTGAAGGGTGTTGGTGACTCTTGTTTAAAAAGAAAAATGTAATCGCGAATATTTCAAAAAATACCAACTAGACCTCTTCCAGGTCTTAGAATAGAAATACATGTCACTAATCAGCGTTCAAATAATTCAATACATATCTATTTTTATATACCTTCATTGATATATTGTTGTACAGACAACTTTATGCCTCTTCTGTTATCCTAGTATTTTACCCCACAAACACCCACACAGATTTAACTTCTGTACAACTACAAACCATCGCCGTCGTTTCTAGTAATTACTAGAACATGTAAAAGTAACTATTTGTGTGTTTTATTATAATGGTCAACATCCCTAATAGACAAGACAGAAAATAAAAGAGTAATAACACGTGTAACTTGTGTAACCTGCAGCTAATGGCCTCTTTATTAGCTCCTTTGCTAAGGTCAGTCGCAAATACTTTGTTGAAGTAGGTACATGTTGATCCTAATGATCTTTCTGACACTGATAGGTGTACAAGATCAACAAAGTATGGTGAGTTAAATGTTTAGACCTTTAGTTCTAATATATTTGGTCGCCTTGAGAAATATAATTATTTGTTTTTTTGTTTGATTTGATTTGCTAAGTAAATGTTAATTTATGGAAACCAGTCCTCGCTTAGAGATTGACCGCAATTCATTAAATCATTGATAATAGTAAAATTCCGTTAACGATAAAATACGTTATCCATTTTTATTGATAAATACTAAAGCTCGTTGACATCAACTAAACAAAACAACAAAAAATCGGTTGATAAAAAGAGAAGAAAAAGATACTGAACTGTTTTGTTTTTGCCTATGTATTATATGGATATAAATTAATATATAACTGACATCTTTAAATGATAAACATAGATACAGTCCATTAAAACCACTAGTTACTACTCGTACTTCGTTATTATAACTTTAAATTATATTATTATAAATGAAGTGACGTTTTTCTTTTGCTAATGATGATTAAAAAATCTTACAAAAGAACTAGGAGTCAAATAAATATATAGGTTAGATGGAATAGAGAAGTGAAAAAAAAAAACAAAAATAACATAAAATACATTGTTACAAAGAAATTGCGCTGCTTTGTCTACCTTTCCAACCACTACTAAGAAAAAGTGTTTCAATATTCGTTACCTACAAATGTTTTATTCTTCTTGTGTTTGAACAACTACTTATGCTGAACTATGCTACTTTTCGAAACTTGTGATCTATGTGATGTATGTTTTAACAAAACGTATTAATTAAAATATTTATGTTCGTTTTGATATACGTAGTAAACATAGTCTCCAAGACTAAAATTATTTGAAACGATATATAATATAAGGTACTCAAGATTACCTATTGCTTAGATTATCGTAATTATCGTGATTTTATGCAGTTGCAGGAAGACCAACAAGTAACACTCACACAAAAATCGATTTATTTCTCACAATCTTAACAAGCAGAGTTCCTTAGTAGTTCCTTTCGATATGTCTGCCTTTTGTACGTCGGTGTAAAGTAACTTCCTCCGTCTGGCTTCACTTTGATCTTTGAGAGCAGTAATTAAATCGGCTTTTGTGCCGAACTTTCTAGTTTTTCACAGATAAACTTGCCTTGGGGGCTTTTATTAGTGTATTTCAATGTTTTGATTTCGTGAGTTTAACGTCATTGAAGCTCTGTAATAGTTTCGAATCTTGAAGCTAATATTCTAAATGG
Organism: Euplagia quadripunctaria; assembly: GCA_963859945.1. Lineage (NCBI taxonomy): Eukaryota > Metazoa > Arthropoda > Insecta > Lepidoptera > Erebidae > Euplagia > Euplagia quadripunctaria. Next base: position 13,045,652 of record OY982567.1, read on the forward strand.
AGCTGTTCGTGTCCTAAATACTGATTTATTTTACTGTAAATAACTTTTTTTCTCGTTTCAAACATTTAGAAAGACCTTTATAGTCTTGCTGGCTTTTTAAATGTTACTTAAACGTGGAAGTTAATTAAGTGAACTGTGTACTTAAATAATTTTGTTTATGAACACATTGATTTTTTTTTAATTATTTGTCAATTGACCTTGGTATAATAATAATAATTGTCTATTGTTCTAACAAGGTTTACAAATTAATTAAACTAATTAATAAACACTTAAATTTGTGCATACTAGCGTTTAAACTACACCAAGACTATGTCTTAGACAGTAGTTTCTTCCAGTGACACAATACTGATAACAAATTACATTCACATATATAATACACTAATGTATACTTTTGGTGTAGTACAAATTAATACTATCCATTATCTGTTCCCTAGACGTAAGTAAGATAATTCTTACTTACGTCTAGGGAACAGATAATAGATAGTATTAATTTGTAAGTACAGCAAACACGTGCTATTACAGGGTGCAGTTGTTTTCTACTTAGTTTAAGAGTAGAATTAAAAGCTAATAAAGGCGGACGGGTTATATTTTTTACATCTCCAACTAATATAAAACTTCGGTAGACTGTGTTTTAATATTAATTACTTTTAAAAAATGATGTGTATTTGAAGTCTTTGAGATCGGACTTTGAATGAGACGATGATGATTGTTGGCAAAAATATTTTGTTAACTATTACATATTTCTACCTACTTATTCATATGATTCTAGTTAAATAACTACTTCTGTTAATTCTAGATCCATCTACAATTATGAGAAAAAATTAACGTTAATCCACATTTAGCATAATTAAATTTTACAGCAACAAAGTATTACAAAACAAAAATATTCAGATATTACTATTGATTGACTTTAGCCATAAACAACAAAGCCCAACAAGGCTACGTACCCGTTGGACATTTTCACACCGTTTCACAAATGTACTCGTTCGGCCTCATTTTTAGGACCCTTTGGACCCTCTTCAAAATATAATAATCAATGTGCCCATTGGACCTCTTTTTTAGTACCCTTTGGACCTTCAAAATTAAAACCACTAAAAAAAGGACCCCTTGGACCTCTATTTTAGTACTCTTTGGGCCTTCAAAAAAATATGTGATCATTTGGTATTCAATCGATGTTATTTAGTTAGAAAAGGTACAGTTATGTTGAATATTGTTAATCGGAATTCTAAAAATTTGGTGAAATAGCATAAGCAAATACAGGCACATTATCAACAAATAGTACTCCATACTCTGTAGAAGTGTATGGGAGAAAACTCAAGTAATTGTAACGCACTAATTTTAGGATAACACTGTGATTCTCTCTTTTAAACTGTAACATATTAAATTAATAAACTTTGTTGACATAATGTATCTAAAGTTACAGTTAAAAAAAAAACTTTAAATAACATAGTAACATAGTATGATGTGTTTGAGTTTGTGTGTGTGTATATATATATATATATATATACATACATACTCACTTTTGTGTTTTAACGCACGATTGTATTTTAACTTTTCATACGAAGATTTATAAATGAGGTCCAATAGAATACGTTGTTTGATAGAGGGTCCAATGGGCACTAAAGTATAGGCAAAATCCAAGTTTGAAGGTCTAAACGGTACCAGAAAGTCGGCAAGGGCATATTTGTAGATGAGTATCATTTTACAATATAAAAATTATTATGAAACCGTACCGACATTTTTATTAAAAAAAAAATTAAGTAAAAATTTCTTTCTTTTATCTCAAATGAAATTAAGTAATATTTTCCATACAACAATCATTTAGCAATACATTTATTTATATCCGTTCCTATCAGCAAACGAAAAATTTAAGCTAAAATGTTCAAAGCGATATTCAAATGAATTATTCGTATTGAGCAGTTTATTTTTCAATGAATGAAGGAGAGGAATTAATTTTCGTTTGAAATGTCATTGATATGTCAAATCTGAGAACCATCGTTTAATTTTTCAGCATTTTTATCAACGAAATGGCGTTTGATTTTAGCAAATATATATATATATATATATCTTTAAAGCGTTTTCTGTTTCAGTTAATCTAAGAGAGCATTTACATTTATTGACATTGACTAGAAAAATACGTAGTTGTTTATTTTTTTACAGTTAATGATTTGCAAGGGTATATTCCTAAATCACGTCTTTACACTAGACAGACATTGTTCACTTACATTCCCAAGTATGGGCAAGTGCGGAACATATGGACAGTTTGAGGATTTTTTAATGAAACATTTTTTTTCTTAGAAATGGTTAAGTTTTATTTATTAAAAGTATATACCAAGTCTTATGTAATAATCAACCTTTAGTAAACTTAAATAAAAATTTTGATAACACTTATATTTACGTATATACATATGTACATACGTAGAAAATCAACTTTTTTTAACACCAGTTTTGTCCATAGGTACGACAGTGTGTTGTACCTGTGTACAGAAGTAATTGTACCTATGGACTGTGTCGAACCTATGGACGGGCTACAATTTATAACTAGCAAAACAATAATAAACCTCTAAAGTACAGTAAACAAATATAAAAATACTAAGTTATTCATATTTGTACTCCTTATGACACTCTTCATACAAGTTTTGAGCAAATTCATTACTATCGCTGTCATTTGCTAAAACGAAGCAAGCCATACAAACGAAACCACTCTCTTCATCAGATTCAAAATTTTCTCTGTGTGACTGTGGGATACACTTGATTTGAGGAACCAGTGATATCCTTAGAACATCCAGGCTTCGAAAAATCTGTATTAGAAATAGTTTTCTTAGTTCATTTTGACTTTTTCTCCTTCTCCGTTTTTAGATTCACTTTTTTTTTCTTTACAGCCCTTTTCAATGAATCGTGTCTGTTAAAATTCTTGTTCTTCCCGGCTTCCGTCCACCTTGAGCGTTATAATTTTGAGTGGAGTTCGGTGAACAGGTTGCTCTGGTTCGGTAGTCTGGGTGAGCGAAACAGGTTCTGAGACTGTCTGCATATTGCTTTCTTTTTTACACCAATTTTACTGCGTGACACTAAAAACACAATAAAAGCAACTAATTACAATCACACAGATGAAATAACAGTATGTGTGTACCTGTGGACAGTCCACAGGTACACTCATTTTTATGTCCACAGGTACAAATTCGAACATGAAAAATAAAATGGAGTCTAATTTGTCTATTAAACGGACTTACGAAACCGACTAAACGCATAAAATGATAATTAAACTACAAAAATAATAAAGCAAACATAGTTTCATAGAGTTTCAGACATATCCTGGTTTAGGTCAGTTCAACTCCGATAAAATCCCTTCACAGGGTTGATGTGATAACGCAAGTCTTACAATTATATTACCTATAGGTAATTTAGCGATAAATAAATAACAACACGATTACTACTTCACTTACTATACAAAGTTATTATACGTGCATACGTCTACACGCAGCACTATAACCTACTCGTAGTATTTATATCACAGATTTCTTAAATGCCTAACAACAACATTCAGACTTTCCTTTAATAATATCCATGACGTAAGTGGCGTAAGGTTAGCAAAATTGGTTAAAAATAATAATTTTAACAGTCTCTTCGAAGTTCTATTTGAAGATAGAGAACTTATCTCCATTGACTTTTATGAAAAATGTTGTATAGTTTCTACAATTTTTTTATCGACATTTGAAATAGTATAACAATAAACAAGAATAAAAGTCATTACCACACGGTTAGACAATACAATTATGTTGACGGGAATTAACGCGATCACGTATTTAAAAGGTATTACATTCTTTTGATTTGCCTGACGTTTCGACCAAGTTGAACTGGCCGTGGTCAAAGGCTGACTGGTAGTTCCTACATAGGCCAAACGAAGCGGACTATTGCTTAAAGGGTCAAAGAACATATCAAAGGTATGTTTAAATACGTGATCACGTTGATTCCCGTCAACACAATTACATTATCATGGAACACGAAAGTTTAAAAGTACGGGTAGACAAGTTTTTCAGGAATGTTTGTCACCAATATGCCAAATCTAACGAAACTATCACTACTACAATGAGATTTGTTAGAATTGAGAAAACCGAAAATGTGGAATTACTTACGAATGACACCGGATTCCTTAACAGAGCAAGCGGTAATGAATATTAGAATCGAACCAACTCACACTGTCACTGTCACTCTGCACCTAATGTAAATGGTTTGCCAAAACATGAAAACGCTCATTCAGACTAGCCTGAAGCTCCGTTACAACGTTAAAGTGAATTTACAAAAAAAAATGTTGGTCAAAGGTTAACTGGTGGTCAGTTGAAACCAGCTACTCTCTCATGAAACCTGGAATTGCCGCTAGAAATAACGCTATCCCGGTCTTTTTTTGTGGATGAAAAGTCAAACGGGTACTTATTAGTACCGAGGCTCACAGACGAGTACAGTAGTATATCGGCCTTAAACTGACTAAAACAATACGATGTATTTATTATACAGCACCAATAAATTAATGGACCGCCGAATAATATAATTAATAATTTCCACCAGAAGACATTCCTCCCGAATTCCACTCATTTATATTGATATGGGCTATGGCAGCTTTGTTTAATCATAGTAGATTTTTTTCCTTAAATGGCAACTAGAGCCGCAATAACTTTACATCATAACCTCTTTTCTAATTTTATTCCTATAAGTAGTGGTTTTCCATGTCTTTTGTAGAAGCGATACTACCGCAAACGTAAAGCAAATTTTCTGCACTTAATTGAACATATATTGCACTGAACATTCCTAACATTACAGTGCCTAATATTGCAGTACTTTCATAAACATTGTTTTGCTCTGTATGCATTAACCCACCAGCTATTTGCTGCCTAATAGCCTAAGATATAAATCTTACCTAATATCTTACCTGTTAATCCATCACTAGATCCAGTTTCTCATACAAATCGAATTGCAATGTAACATGAATCCTCAATTTCTTGTCCGATTCCCGCATAACGGCACACGCAACAGCGAAATCCTAGAGCTTTGAGTGTTAAATGGTTACTGATTTGGAAACCTGATAGTACTATTTGCAAGCGAAGTAAGAGGTTATACGTAACGTTTTTTCATTTATTAACAAAATGCTATTATTAGGAACAGTAGTTTTATTTTAAATACACACTAAGTACAAACACTCAAAAAAAAAAAATGTAACTAATATTTTTGCACTTTGTATAGAGAAATAAAATATAAGACTTATTTTGTGTAGTTGTGAATGAAGAATTAATATTTTTTTTACTAGTGGCGTTTCTGAAAAGCGGATAGGAGTATAAATAAATTAAACCGCCTATCCTAACTAATATTATAAATACGAAAGTGAGTTTGTTTTTTTGTTACTCAAACCATCATTATGAAATTTTGCAATCAAGGTGTCAGGTTTACAGAAAAGGACATAGGGTACCTTTCATCCAGTAAAAATAACTCTTGCCCAGGGAAAAAAATATGATAACGCGAGCGACGCCATATGCAAAAGTAAGTTTCTATAAATGCTATGAATTTAGGAGTCATCAAAAATATCAATAATTTTTATTTTTCTGCTATCACTACAGCTGACCCACAGGATATCGAATCCTACGAACTACAGTCATACGGACGTATAAATTCACCTCCGAACACCATAGATAACCCTTCTGTGAACATAAATTGTGGATAAATAATCTTAGTTAGGTATTAAGGGGTGGGCTGAGTTATTGGAGGTTGTTGTCAAAATACGGCTCTTAAATAGAATTTTCTAGCGATGAAAGGGGGTTTAATGGATTCCTGAATATAAAGAATAGATATAATTATTTCTTTTTATATGAACCCAAACAAATAAAAGGTATTTTTAAACAGAAAACCTTATTGTATTGCACACTAATGTACAATAGTTGCACATGATATACACACACCGACCTCTTCGGCATGAATGACGTTCCGGAATGTGATAAGATAGCTAAGTCGCTTTTAGATTTATTTGAATTATATTAAAACAATTGATAGAAAACGATAAAAAGCAAGAAAGAAGACCGAGCTGGTTTATTGGCATATAAAATATATAAAGTGAATGTAGCATTAAAAGTACCACTTATAAATATTTGTTTGCATCTGCAAATTATACTATGGTCTACCACAGTACAATTAAATTAAACAAAGTATAGCTAGAACCACGAATTTAACATCATATTTTATTGAATGCTATAACATATATAAAAATGATATTACTCGATATAGCGAGCAATAAACAACATATTGAACAAAAGGCATTTATATAATTCTTGCTTTTTGTGACCACAATACTATAATTAGACCTGATCATAATCATAGATAATACAGTAGCTTATATGGTACATAATTATGTATTGTAATTGTGATTTTTCAATGTCTATGAGATGATAAATTATACTGTGGTAGATATCTATATCTACCACAAAATAATTTACCTATAAAGTAGCCATACCTACCTACCCTACCTATCCTACCTGTAATTTGTCATATTTTAAACTTTTCTATTACTTTTAGCGTGTTCCCTACGACTTGGAAAGATGCGGAAATTATTCCCATTCCCAAAAAGAGAAACCCTACATCCTTTTCTGATTACCGCCCTATCTCTGTCCTGCCTTTTCTCTCTAAGGTCCTTGAACGCCTTGTTCATATTCAACTTACGAATTTTCTTTCAAAAAACTTGCCCCGGCCACAGTACTACCACTACCCTAGTTCATATTACGGAGGACATCAGATCCGCTATGAAAGACGGCGAGCTTACTGTTCTAACTCTGTTGGACTTCAGTAATGCCTTCAACAGCGTTGACTTTGAGGTTTTACTGGGTATTTTGCGCTCTCTTAACATATCTCCAAAGGTGATTGACTGGTTTCATAGTTACCTGTTTGGTCGCCAGCAGCGCATTAGTATTGGAAACCACCACCACACACCGGTACCACAGGGCGGCGTGCTATCTCCCCTACTCTTCTCTGTTTTTATAAACTCCATCACTAACAACCTGTCTTCTTCCTACCACCTTTATGCGGATGATCTCCAGATTTATTCACGGGCTACACCGGATAAACTGACGGAAGCTGTTATTACTATCAATGCTGACTTGGAAAATATATGTAAGTGGAGCAACTCGTACGGTCTTAAGATAAATCCAAGTAAGACTCAAGTCATTGTTGTGGGAAGCCCGAGAATGAGCTCTAAAATTGACTGGACAACTCTGCCCCAAGTCACTTGCGACGGTACACATATACCATTCACTGACAAGGTTAAAAATTCGGGGATTTACATTGACCATACCTTATCCTGGGGTCCTCAGCTGCAAGTTCTGAGTTGTAAAATGTTTTCCGGTGCAGGTTCCTTGCGCCGGCTTCGCAATTTTCTTCCTACCACCACTAAGATAGCGCTTGCACAATCCCTTCTTTTCCTATTCTTGATTATGCTGATGCCAGTTATCTAGATCTTACTGAAAACCAATTGAATAAGCTTGAGAGACTCCAAAATCTCTGTATAAGATTCATATTTGGACTACGCAAATATGATCATATTTCTGATTTTCGAAAAAAGCTCAAGTGGTTACCTATACGCCTTCGCCGGAATGCACATATTCTCTCGCTTTTATATAGCATTCTATTTAATCCCCTAACTCCTACTTACCTAAAAAAACGGTTCAGTTTTTTACATGACACTCATCCTAGATCTTTGAGATCGTCGGAGAACCTGATATTAAAACTACCTGGACATTCTACGAAATTCGTCGACAATTCCTTCTCTGTCCAAGCCGTTACGGAATACACTACCATTACATTACGTTATGGAATACACTACCATTGACCATAAGACGTGCGCAATCACTACCTGCTTTTAAGAAACTGGTAAAAGAACATTACCTGGGTGAAATCAACACTACATAATTAAACATAACGCAATTCCTTACTTGCCGTTTTATTTGAGTCAAAATAGTACAGTATTCTATTCCTATATCTGTATGATTTATTTGTGTATTGTTATACCTATATTTGCTTATGTATTGATTTGTCTATTGCTCTCTTTTATGTATATTCTTCTACTATATGTAATTTATCTTTACTTAACTTTATAATATACCTATTGAGCGTACACCTTACTACCCTTAAATGGATTTCTTATGTTCGCTCCATTCCATGGTTGCCTGTAAGAGATTGCCTCAGTGCGATAAGGCCGCCAATTGTATTAGCCACCCTACCTTGCTGTGCTCCTACTGCTTCAAATTATTTTGGTGTACAATAAAGAGATATATTATTATTATTATTAGTATACTTTGTTTAACTGAATGGAGCTCTGGTTTTCTTCAAAACGCTGGGCAATGACTTGCCAATCCGTAACTATGACTGACAGTGAGTATGAAAGAAGCTCTGCTAGACTTCAATAAAACTCTATAAAGGCAAGGTAACGCAAAAATGATAGACAGGAATGACGAGTATTAGCTATAGACACCGCCTACCTAAGGCGAGTCGGGTCTTTGAAAACTTATTTCTAAAATTAGTACCTACTCATTCAGCTTATTTTACGCTGATATCTGGATTCGTTTATTTCATTAAAAATTGTTCTCAGCCCTACCCAGTTATCATATGCTTAAAGCTAAGCAAACCAATAAAGTTTATATTCGTATGACCCAATTTTTTAAGCTCTAATAACTTGAAATGGTATTGAATTTCATCACTGAGTGAAGAAAAAGTTTACTTCGCCATTGACAGAACAGCGAGAAATTCTGGAGCAGCAACCTCAGTTCAAATACAACAACACAAATTGTGTTGCTTCTATTTAAACTCTGCCTAAACCTAACTAATGGAATGCCACAAACTGTCAATAGATTCCAAAATAACCTTAACGTTTTCTTTAACAGAAAAACCGTCAAACATAACAGAAGTCTCTTTTACAATGTAATAAATAAAAGACTTAGTATCCAACCAGAAAATACGTTTCAATATGTGAGCGAACAAGACGCAAACTTATTGTAGGCGTAGAGCAAATTGCTCGTAATAATGTCGCAGCGCCATTGGCCCTATCATTTTGTACCAGTGTATGTACCTAGTAGGGTATCAAATAGATCACAAAATAGCAAAAAATTTAGTTCCTTATAATATATTTTAGATAATCAGCTTGTTATTTGGCAAGTTCGAAACCAATGTTAGTTATTATTTTAAGGGTATTCTCCATCCTCGATTCAATTTCCAATCCTGTGAGTTCCGCTCCAAGCTAAATAACCTCTAAACGATAAGTGCTGAGCTCTTTTGGTACCTTTATTTTATACAGTATCAGAATATGTATTTAAAATATAGCAACTAAAAGACAAAACTTTTCTCAGGAAGTCTAGCTCTTTTAATTCTCACTTTTTCTTTTTCTGTTACTTGTAACAATTTTGTTTACTAGTTCTAGCTATTATTCTACAATCTATTTGATTGAACAATATTTTTTTTGTTCTTTAATCAATATATCGTGTTACTAAAAAATTCCAGGGCCAGGACCTGGTAAACTGTACCTACGTATAGCGCATGGCTTAGTATCGTTGCCGAGTTACGTTTACTATTACGTATACTCGCCATTAAAATAGGCAACCACGGACAAAATGCTAACTTCACACCTGCAAAGAATCTTCTCTTGAATACTTTTCATTAGTATTGGCAGAATTACCCAATAAAATTCATTCTACTATAAATGCCAACGTATTTTTACACGACTTGCAAAAAAAATTGTGGATGTATGTGAGTTTCTTTATTCCACTAAAACTTCTAACCTGAACAGATTTGGATGTATGGGGTGGGGTATCTTTAGAATCGTTACATCATCCCAAGTTTCGCTGGCTATAATAAAAAAAAACAATATGTTGTATGCCTCGTAATTTGTTTTTTGGCAGGCCAGTTGTTTTGTTATTTTTTTTTTAATTAGTAACTTGTTTTTTATTTTACTTAAAAAGACCACTCTCGCAATAGGAATGATTCCTATGCTGCGAGGGATTTTAAAAACATTCAAGCAACGGACAAAAGAACATCCAGACACGAAACAACTTTTTGAGTATCACACACCCGTGTGGATGTAGAAATTGAAACCGAAACAATCAGCCTTGCACCATCCGTGCCGTCAAAATTGAGCTTGATTTATTTGTAAGTTAGTTACATGATTACACTCTGTGATATCTTAGTAAACTATATTCCAAGTGTGTACAAGTCCTCGTATTACACCAATGCCTGCCAAGTTCCACACATACATGGACATAATTTCCGATAGAACGCTTGCAAATTGACGTTGAACACTTTTTATTCCTATAGACATACGTTTTTGCTGTCTTGTGCTAGTTTCGTTTTCCTAAATGTATTTTTATGAGTAAGTAGTGTTTGTTTTATTATCTGAGAAGATGTTATAGACTGCGTATTATAGTACCCGCCTTATAAATTTAGTTCAGTTGTTTAATATTCACTATCAAACAAATTGAAATTCAAACTTAAAGTTAAACAAATTTATTAACAACCTGTTATTAGCAGGGTTTTAACGTTTATAACGAATAAGGAAATCAAAACGGCCACTTTTTCAATCGCAATTACAATGCTTGAGTTTACAATAAAATTTATTTTTAAGCAAGGTGCTATAACCAAACCTCGTTTCGATCAGGCAAATAATACCTAAGTTTAAAAAACGAAGAGATTTTAGCCTCCATTAGTTTAATTGTGCATTAAAAGCAGTTACTGATGACTGATACAGAGGGATAATACATTACCAAATAGTGGTCAAAGCAAAGGCTAAAACCACTCATTGGCAAATACATAAATACGTGAGCCTTGAATACAGAGTAAAAGTGCCTTAAATTTAATTACAGCTCCTGTAAGGAGGTAAAAGCTATCACGACCCTAGCCCCTCTAAATATAATGATTTTTAAAGCTTTTATTTAAATTGCAATGTTTGTTGGTAAGGTTCAAATCTTAGAAGCTGAATTAAAACTTCTTGCTCTTATCCTACGGATTTGTAATTATATTATAGGTCGCGGAAAAAGTCTTTTCGTATTTTGTATGTATAAAATTAAAGAAAGATCTCTTTGGTTGTACTGTTTTTATCTGGCTGGTTTTAATATCAATAAATATGGGACATTAAGAAAATTAAAAATAAAAAGTAAAAAGCACTTTCTCGCCATTCTTCAATTGTTTTTTTGTCCGCGAAAATGAGAGAATCTAACGAAGAAATTCGATACATTCTGACGTTTTAAGACGCGAAAAAAAATTGTGACGTTTATGGACCTAATGCAGTGTCAGTAAGAGTAGCACATAGTTGGTTTAAGTGTTCCCAGTCCGGTAATTTTGATGTCAAAGATGCAGCTCTCTCTGGTCGCCCTCATACGGATAAAATTAATGCCATTTTTAATTTAAATTTTAAAATAATAAATAAATTTAAAGGAGTAAGATCGGCATATTATTAGCAGTTATAACACAGCCGAAGAACTGAGGATTGACTATAAAACAGTTTTGACCCATGTGAAAAAGTCTGGCTATAAAAAAAAGCTCGATATTTGGGTGCTACACGAGCTCACTGAAATAAACCTAATGAATCGTGTACTCATTTACCATTTTTGAAAGGATTGATACACTGGTGATAAAAAGTGGCCTCCAGACGAGGGAACTCTTTAACGGTCAACATTAGAGGCACGACACTTAATATACCCATTAAATTATAATCATCTATTCTAAAGTTTACCATGACCTGGCTGCTGCTCCCTCGATTTGCTCCAGACTAGGGAACTCCTCAACGGTGAACAGTACAGACACACAGAGTCTGTGCTAAAGTTTACCGCGAGCTGCTGATGGCTGGCTGACTAGACGGATGGCTGCTGCGCCCAAGATTTGCTTCAGATGAACTAATTCCTTAACCGTCAACAGAGTAAATACTTGGCACTATGCTGTGTAGTGAGTGTTAGGGGATCAACCCACGCGATTCAAATCTTTGTGTGTTCCATAAATAGTTGTTCAAAAGCTAGGTGTTATTTTTGTCTATAGTTTGAATGCTTGTACCCCGTGACACTGGAATTATTCCTAGTGATGGAGGTTTTTTTTTTATAAGGATGTAATGATTAAAAGGAAGGATGACAGCATTTTCTGAAGTCTGAAATAAGTAATTTATGTATTATTATAGTGGATTAAACATAATGTACGTACCACGTCAGTAAGAAAAATGACCACAAAAAACTAAAAAAAAAATAATTAAATTGTAAAAAAAGATTTAAAAAAATAAGCTTTTATTCTAATACACCAAAAAGTAGAAAATAAGCTTTGAATTAAATTAAATTCATAATTTTGTTACATTAAGCCTATTTTCTTCTTTTTTAAATAAAAGCTTGTTTTTAAAAATCAATATATTTATTTGCAGTAAGTTTGAATTTGTAACACAGTTGATATTGGTCGGACTTATATTAAAAAGTAGCATACCGAGTGTGAAAGAGTTATGCTTTTTATGTAAGCGATGGTATGCGCAAATTCATAGTCTATTCATAGTGTTTACAGAATATAGGTCAGTATTCTTATTATATAAGTGAATATTCTGATTTACAAACATACAACAATAGTCTAAAATGTATACTGCGATGCAGATGTTAAAACATCAATTTCTTCAAATCATTCTCAACGGCATATCTGATGACCTACTTTTATATAAACAAATAAAGTGCTTTAGACTAGGCTAGGCTAACATTAGACTTTGAATAACATACTTATGGAGAAGAGAGATCGATTAAAACATTAATTTAAATGAAATAAGTCAGAGGAAATAGAAAAAAAATAGAAAAATCGAATTACATTACTACACAACGGTAATATATCGAATAATCCCGAAATCGAGTCACAAATCTTGTTTGGGACCACCGCAATCTAATACCGCGAACAAAATTTATGTTAACCGGATACCAATCAGAGACATACCTTTGTAAAATATTAGGAACCCGCGTCAAACTCAATACGATCTTTTTATTAGCTAGTTTGGATATTCGTTTTGCATAACCATGGAAAATACGAGAGTCGTCGCCTCGAAAGAAATTTTTAGAAATATATAGAATACAGCAGAATTGAAAGCGAAAGATATATACTAAAAAACTTATTTTTACTTGCTTTTGATAAACTTGGTATACGGTTATGTGTGGTACCTATGTATATGTTATATCTCTATTTCAACAGAATCTCGCAACTGAAGACTTGAAATTTAGTTTTCAACAATTGTGGTCAAAATTTATTTCAATTTTACATACAAAAAAGAAAGGCAATGATAAAAAAATACCCGATTTCAATTAACTAATATAACTATAAATTAAAAATTTAAAACACCCCCGACTCGAAAATCCTTTCAACGATTACAAAATACCTTACATTATTTTGGAAAAGAGCTGATACTCTTAAACTGCTCGACCAATATTAACCAAACATAGCTAAGAAATAGCACAAGGAAACTGGCTTTCAAATGAAAAAGCAGCATCGAAATCGGTCCATCCGTTTGAGGGCTACGATGCCATAGACAGACACACACATACATAGAGACATCGACGTCAAACTTATAACACCCCTGCGCCGGGGTTTAAAAAATATGCTCTATAAATATCTTTCTTGTGTCGGACAACATATTTATTGATAGGAATATTTTATACCCTTTCTGGTCTTAGTTTGAGAGGTGCAGCGATATCTGACTATATAAATGCCTGGTGAATACACCTAATACGTTCCTTTTGCCCGTTCGTAACGTTCTTTTATCATGACCTAACACTTCTATGGATTAAGACTTGATATTGATCTTCAAAATACCGAAAATAATACGAAGAATTTAAACGTTCTGGATTCCATTCTCACTCGGTAAAAATAACGGTGTCGTTTGAAATACATTGTTTTTTATATTTGCTAAATCATTAAAAGTCTTTTGAAAATAAAAAAATAGATATTTACACTGTACGTATCGTGTTGGATAGCTCATTTATCGAGGAGGGCTCTAGGCTATATAACACCACGCTACGACCAATAGGAGCAGAGCATCAATGAAAAATGTTGCGAAAACGGGGAAAATTTACAAACGCAGGCAAAGTTGCGCGGGACAGCTAGTTTTGAATAAAAAACAGTTTTAATGCAAACAATAAACTTTGGTTTGTCATAATTTACCATTAATTTACCACTTCAGTTCTTACTATATATTCTTTTGTTTCTTGTGATCTACTGTTGATTATTATCAGCCATATTCTTTAAAAAATATTGTCTACATTACTATGTAATTTATTTTATTTTACACTTCATTTCTATACCATGATGTACACACATACATTATGTGTGAATAATATAGTAATGCGCAGTATAATATTTGCACTGACATTCAAATATTTCAAAAGAAGCCTTAATTTACTGCTCTTTAAATACAAAGGTGAATAGATAATTGTATTCTAAATGTACGAGTTTCACAAGTGTGAAATAAGAGTATTAAAACAAATAATCGTAGGCAATTCATGTTTTTCTTCAATTTCGCCGTAATGAAACAATGCGCTCGAACAAATTAGCATTCATATTGAAAGTGGGTGTGCCACTGTTAAATAGTAAAACAGGTTATTTCAGTAACACTTCGGATAATTAATCCAATTCCAACTTTAAATATTGTAGATAGATAGATAGAGCCAAAACATATACTAAGTTAGTATTCAGTATAAAATTTGTGCGTGTAAAAATGTTAAGACTAAGTTTTTTTCGCAATTCCAGAGAAGCTTCGTTTTATTTCCGAGAACGCACAGGTTTATCAAAATCATTTATTTTAATTAAACCAATATTGGTGTTTTTGAATTGTCAGGAGTAGGACTCAATCAGAGTAAGTCAGTCGTGAAGATAGTTTCCTGTACCGTAGATTCAATGGAGAAGATCAAATAAGAAACTCCAAGGACAACCTTTTTCGACATGTTTTTTTACAAGTTTCTGGTTAGGTACATTACTTTTATGCACAAACGAAATGTGCGGACAATGTAACACATTACATACAGTAGCGCAAATTACTAGTATATTTAAGTAATAGCAGTCCGGAGATGGCCACATTCGAGCCCCGACCAAAAGCATTCATTCACAAGGATGATGCAAGTGTCAGCCATCGTCCAGCTCAACCATAATGAACGGAGCTCAAAGACCTGACACATATGCCACCATTGGAGGAACCTCTAGACGAGCATGACGTACTCAAAACTGCCAGTCAACATAGAAAATTAGCTTAATAAGTGACTACATAGTTCGCACATGATCCATTCAAAATTTTCTACTAGATTATAAATATAAAAATTCATATCATACCTACAATATCAATATGGTGTTAAGTAAATTCAGGAGAAGTAGAATCTAAAGACCACCATAAGTACATACCAATTTACACTGGGCCTGTAGAGCAGGATCAGCATTTTGCCAAGTATTTTTATGAGCTAAATTATCATCTAGTTTATGATATTCTCCTTTGTATAGCGTGCCTTTTAAACAAATTTTAAATTTCTTTGTTTAGTTAAATTTAGCTCTGAGCTAGATGTGAACTCGACTTCATTCATGTTTATGCCAGAAACAGCAATATGTCTTTATAATAGGCGTTGCACCTCTTCCTGAAAGGAGTGAATCTTCCATGCAGATTTTTTTTTAAATTGAATTGGCGGTGAAACATCCTGGAGTGTTAAAAAAATTGTTTTGATTGCTCATCGGGCTATTGGTGAGGCCGAGGCTGTATATCAGATTTAAACTGTCTAAAACCACGCGGTATGCCTTACAGCGCCTGTAATGAGTGGACCATCGGTACTGCGACGTTTTGTCTGCAATGGGCCACCCAGCACCAACCCGCGGTTAACAATCATCTACTAACTGGGCGATGTCAGGACACACCTTATACAGGAGACTGCTGCGGGTGAAGAACATGCAACCCGTCTTATCCCCCCGCGGCTACTCTTAGGCTACGCACGTAAGCCTGAGTGAAACACCTGGATGTTTTTCTACCGGTTCTTAGATTTCACACTAATGTAACCAAACGAAAAATGAATGGTCTAGAAATGTAAATGTCACTTGGTGAGTGTGAGGGGCCAAAATAGTTCGTTGGTATAACTAAGAACCGGCTACCCGATTACTCTGGGATCGCTAAACAATGAAAAGAAAAATTCCTGCTGTTACCACAATCAGCACAGAAAAGCACGCACCTATACGTCAATTTAAGGTAATAAATGCACAAAGGGTATGATGAATCGTACACTATAAATATTGAGCTATAGGTATTATGTAATACGTTTATAATAAAATTTATAACTCCTTATTCAAGTTTTCTATGCTATCATTAGAAATCTTACAAAATAAAAGACCACTTAACGTTATAGTTTTGTATAGTTAGATGCCTGTTATTACGTAATGATAATTCTTTCTTGAAAATTTAAATATTTTTTTCTATGAATGGGCAACCGACTGCGATAAATCAAATACTTATTACACCGAATTATATACAATACTTGTGCATAAAATGTTCCTACGACTATTTTTTACTTTTACGGGATGCGTGTAACATTAAACACGTCTACAGGTTTATTATAAACATAGATAAGGAAGAAGTAAGCTTACGTGACTATCTTAAAAGTACCTCCTTTCCAACAAGAAAAGATTGATTGCAATCTGACTACGTGTTAATGAATTACAACTGAGGAAAACGTCCTAAATTTCGGGATAAACAGTATCCAATGTCCCCCGTAGTATTTTTTTTAGTATTTAGTGCCGAGTTTCATTCGAATCCATTCAGTAGTTTTAGTGTAAGGCGTGGATAAGATATAGACAGACAGACAGACAAAAAATAATAAATTATAGTTTTGTCTTCAGGATCGGTTAAAGAGTGCCCCAAAAAAAAAATCAAAATATCTTCATTGTACAGAATTGGAGCTGTTACAGTTTTATTATAAATATACATTTAACACAGTATCCCATAGAAGATGTTTGCACTTTTTAAATTAAGTTTTGATTACACTAATTTATGTACTTTTCTAGTGGTACAATTATATCTTTCAAACCGTTTTTGTAAATAGATGCATTTTTTGATACAAATATTTCTTCATAAATATACTGACAAGGCTCCGTCAGGATGTTAATTTCCCTAAATAATAACTTGAAACACCTCACACACGGTCGTCTGATCCCAAACTAGGCACAGCCTGTACTATGGTAACCATACTACTGATAAATATACTTATATAATGTTACTAAATAGATAAATTAGACACACTATAGATAAATTAGGCACAGAATAAATCATTGTACTCATCACACAATTATTTGATTAGGGACTAATATTAATTACATCGTCAAAGCTAATGGCGCGTTATATGGCCGACCATATACTTGGAGCAGCCAAAAGAATTTTCATCCTCATCCGTTTATATTCGAAAACTTTCATCGAAATACAACCGGCATTTTATTTATCTGTCAGATAGATATTAGAAAACACTATTGTTATTCCAAGTTTTTTTTTTTTCAATATTGATAAAGCAGTTAAATTCTTTAGAGAGAATATCTCCTGATAGTTTTTTGGGTGTCAAATTGTATGCAAGCCTATTGATCAACTTTACAACTATCAAATCTTCAGGGACGTTGCCGAATAATACATTTCAGTGCTGAACTACAACGGTAACACTATATAATTTATGCAATTAATGAATATTACATGAATAGATGTGATGGGCGCCGTTGTTATATTAGGATGGATCATTGACCAAACTATTATTGTTTAGATCCACTATGTGGTTTTAATCGTTCAAAAGATAAGTGACAATCAAAAGAAATTCGAATGGCAAGGTAATATTTTAACTAAATCTAGGCTAGTCTTTCATAAGTGTCCGACGGATGAAAACTTTATTCAGATAAATTCGAACGCTATTAAGACACAAGTACATATTTTTCATATTGTAATACATACCTATTTTTTTTAAATAACGAAATATGCATTATGTATATGTATACACGCCGTCAGTCCGAATTCGATCACTCCATACGTACTTCTAAGGTTCATATAAAAATGTAGTTAACGGTGAAGGAAACATTTGGAAGATATTTACCTGATAAGTCTCCACAATGTTTTCGAGATCTCGTCAAACTCATAGCAGGCCAGTATGGCAGACTTGGGCCTAATCTCTTTCATACTACGAAGGAGGCCTATGCCTAGAAGAGGAAGCCACCTGTCAAGAAATAACACCACCCTTGTTCTCCGTAAATTTAAATGACACAAAAAGACGAAGGCGTGTAACATATTGAACCGCCGTATCCCGCCCTACTTCTGCTCGAACAACAGACTGACCTGTAGTACTTGGACCAGCGCTTTTGAAAGCGTTCAGAGCCCAGTGAATCGTCGGTAGGAAAAAAGTGTGATAGTCTTCTCCCGTTTTGTTTCCTCCAACCCTTTGGAGCTCATCACCTTCTCACAATGTTTTTACTTGAACTGGAACCACGCGACTCATGTATTTCATCCTCAGCACAAAATGGTTTGGCAGTATTAGTAGCATGGTACTGTTTTCTTTTTCTGTTGGTTAGTAGACTCACCATAGCCCTTGAGAGAGTGGATTGGGTTGGCATTGTTCAATTGACACGACTGGTGTCGATTGGAGATACCAGGATGCCAGTAACAGCTTATGAGGTGGACTAAGTGCTTGTTAGCCATGTTAATAGTATAAAATTGTGTAAATTATGTACGTTAAAACACTTCATCTTTTCAATTCTGTCAAATCAACATTTTGAAGACATCACGATATTCAATTCAGAGACTCGAAGTTCAAAATAAAAATAACAGTTTTGAAGTATTTCTTATACTGGAACAACGAAGAAGTTTAATTTACATCTAAAACTTAAAATAAATAATGTAACTCAAAGAGAAGTCGTGACTGTCGGACTTAGCGAAAATTCAGTGGAAACTGAAATATAGTGAGTTTCCCACTGTCCTAGTTCTGAGTATAAGCTTCTCAACTGCCTCTTTTTAGAGACTATACTAGTTACTAATTTGTACGCAACCGCTAACGTCATCAAAAATTTAAATACATTGGTTACTATTAAGTAAATCTAATTTTTGAAATGCTATCATTTTTTAGACATGCCAATATAGTGAAATTGTAATACAATTATTTCCTATGACAAAATGTTATCAAAATATAATTGTCTAGTCTTTGTTTTAAAAATAGTCACCTTTATAAATTATATGGACGTTGATGATATTCAAGTCATGAAAATATTAAATACATTACAACCACTTTTAATAAGTTGAAAAACACTCATACAAAGTTTAAAACCCATTATCCGTATTTATATTAAATTTCATTTCTTCACAATAGTTATGAATATGTACCACTATAGATTAATTCTCAAGTAATACAGAGACTTAACTTAATATTATACTGAATTCTAGTTGCATATTACTTAATATTTTGTTGCGTTCTCATTCAAACTGCTTTGCTGTATGTTTACATACTTATTCAAGGCTCGTGGGTTGTTTGCTTGAATACTATGAGATATTTGCTCCAGTACTTTTGTTACCGCACACAGGCATTCCGTTGCATCGGTACAGGTTACATTTTGCATTGAATTTGGTATTTTTATATCTCTTGCTGGTGAGGAAAAAGGTGTTGCCAGAAATATTTTCGTTTTATTTCATTCCCTGTATCTGCGGCTGAACGAAACGAAAAATGATTTTAACAAGGTCAGCTATCTTGTAAAATCAGGAACTGTACAGTATAAAAAGCTTCAAAATGTACTTATATTAATTCCCGCATGTTAGTTAATAGATTTATTCATACTATGCAGAATATCTATTAATTAACCTATCCTACTAATTATCATATCCTAAGAAAATAAAGAATAATAAACAAAATAAATCGATTTAAAAGGAAAATCATCATAATCATCAAGCAAGTTTACTTAAATATCTGAAATTCCGGTCACATTTAAACTCAATTTAAAAGAACTCTAGTGAAGAAAATGTATGCCAAACTAATATTAAAACAAACTTAATTAATTAAATTGTTAGATTTTCAATTCACTTTTACAATTTTATTTATATAAACAAGTTACAAAAAAGTATAACTTGGCGTCCCATGGAAAAAACGACCGCTATTTCGTGAGTAAATTTTTTGGCGATTTAAATGAATTCAACCCTCGAATGTAACTCTTCTCTATGTTAAATCAATTCTTAAGGGACAAAGAAAATAACTTACGAATTGCGACTACCAACCTTACGCTCAGAAGTAGTACATGTGTACTGCATAGCTGTTTGCTACTAACTGAGTGTTTCGATTCTTGCTTTGGTCTTATTTTACACATCAAAATATCGGTACTTGGTTTTTTGACACTTCAAATAATAGAGATTAAATACTAAGTTATAATTGAAATTAGTAACATTTCAATTTCTTATTTTTCAGCTAGGAACAAAAACTCACAAAGTAATGTACTATCACGAATTCATGGACGTTTACCTTATTCATTCTATACAGTATTAATATTGTTCCCATTCTACTCCTGACTTCTATACAGATAACTAAGAAATATAATACATGATTTTTTCCTATTCCAAAAGGAGCATTTAAATTTTGCGTTTAACCTTAGGCGTATTGCATGGGATGGGATAGCATGGGATTTTTCGTTTTGTTGCTCTAGATACACACACAGATATACAAATATCGTGCCCATTTAATACGTCATATATGTACGTCCGAAATGGTTCTGGGTGTAAGATAGGACCTGTTTACTTTATATGTATCTGTGCGTCACGGTGATTAAAACAATCAAGTTCCATAAACCATCAAAGATGACGAAACAAATTCCTTAGTTCTGAATGTGAAACCAATAGCCATAATATCACTTTTGCCAACGAATATATAATAGCGCTTATTTAATATGACGTCGACGCACCGCTGGTTAGTCGCAAAAGTCGCAGAAGTGATACCTTTTCATGTTTTAGATGTTTGATCATTTATAATGCCGATATTGACTCTTCCTATGCACCGTGAACCACCGCGGCATAGGTTTCCGCCAAAAACAATATGTGATGAAAACTGAATTAAAGACAAGTACTTGCTTAATCTCCATGGCACATTTCACAAAAATTAAGAGTATACTCGTAAGGTCTAGGACCTGGAAATAATAATATTGTCGCAAAAGTGGTTTTTGCCTGAAGCGTGAGCATTCACATTATACAAACAGAAAAGCACCCAAACTCAGAAAATTAAAAAAAATACATTCGTTTTGTTCGTTTGTTATAAGTCCTTTTTTTTTTCAAAATCCTTAACGTACTTTTTTATATTTAAAATGTATGTATTTGTCCCTAAACTTTACAATAAGATGGTGCATAGTGATGTAATGGTTCACAATAGCGACACGATAGACATCTGAGAAGTTAAACTAGTATTAATGCAAAATTGTACTGAAACTTGCTCCGAAAGCTTGAACTTTCAGTCTAATTCCTCTTTAAAATCACTAGAGGCCGTTAAGGTCAATAATAAGAGGAAATTTGTAACCACATGATATGAAACTAAAAAATAATCATAGATGGCGATACAATTACACTTTTGACAACAAAAAGTTGTTGTTAATTCATCAGAAAAATGCAATTATTTATCAAATACGTGGTTAAAGTACCTATACCTTCCGATTTGGTTAGTAATCAATCGGCCTAATCAATCAACGTCAAATACTTTTTAACGCTGGAATCAGTGGAATCAAACATATTTTGCAACTGATTATACACTCTTGATTGTTACCTGAAAGTATGAAATCTGTTGCAGAATCTTTTATGGAATGAAGTAAATTTTTTCCTCACCTAGAAAACCTATGTGTGTTTGACGATAGGGACCACATTTCAGAGCCCGTATTATCAAGTATAATGAAAACTAAACAAGCTGAAAGTAACACTAAACGCAGGATATTTAAACCACCAAAAATCACCTATTTCTGCTAAAGATTCCACCTAAATTATTATGTGCCACGAATGTCGGGTTACAGCACCACCGATTCTTCGACATATTTTTAACGAGGCCTTCAAATTATTTCAAAAGATAAGAGCTTTAACATTGGTGATTGTGTTGAAAGATGTGTTAACAGAGCCTTCCCAAAGTGTAACTGACGCTACTTCAAGAGATGGTTTTATTAGAACCAGGTTTGAATCTCGGGCAGAAATTTAGAATTTTGAACCCAAAAACAGGTTTACATTTAAAATGTTTATCATATTTTATAAGCTTTATTTTGTTCCCTTTATTTTCTTGGGCTTTATTTAATTAATTTCAAAAATAGAATACATTTTAAACTAGATTTTTGTACTTTTTTAGGCATACAGTTGAAGTCTGTAAAAATTTAATACTTACAAAACTTCAAAGTTTGGTGGAGAACTCAAGATGACACGCAATTCTAGTTATTTTACTTCTTTACTTTATTTCCTTTTTCGTAATCTGTGTAAAATCACGTAAATTTTGATACGTCTTGTGATAACGTAGATAGAAAAATAATCATGCATGGGCATTGTTTACCTTATTATTTTCATATTTTAGAAGAACTGCATCCTAATAACTTAAAAAAAACAGGCGTATTGTTAAGCCTCTCTACGACTCTACGAGACGCAGCCTTTGTTAATAAATTGGATGTAGAGAGTACCATATCAATATGTGGTACCGACGACAACCAAGACCACATATTGAGTAAATCTTATTCCAAATAGGATTCAAATCAGAACTTCATGTGTTCGGCACTCTATACTATACTATACTAATTTTCTTAAACGGTATTTGTTAGCCTTGTAATTGTTGAAAATTGCTACTAATCCAACAACTCTTAAAAGTTGATTGCCTTATAAAATTTAAACTTTACTAGTATATTTGCAATCCCAATGAAAACACAGTAAGAATGTATTGAGATCAAGCGAGGATAATGATAGGACCTGGAAATGGTTAGTGGAATTCTTCAATGTTTACCCTCGAGTTTGTGCTCATTTATCAACACTCGAACAACAGTCCCATAGTCCCACGGGTCTGATAATGGAGGCGGGTAGCGGATAGCGGTATTTTAGAACTTGGAATATATTGACATCATTTAATTTGTCGTATATAAAGGCGTCACGAATCTATGAACTGTCTTACATCCCATAGAGAAAACGCCAGATTTGATGTGTAGTTCACTTAAGCATGACATGTCATTTATCGACACTCGAACAACAGTCCCACAGTCCCACGGATCTGATAATGGAGGCGGGTGGTGGATAGCGGTATTTTAGAACTTGGATTATATTGACATCATTTAATTTGTCGTATATAAAGGCGTCACGAATCTATGAACTGTCTTACATCGCATAGAGAAAACGGATGATTTGATGTGTAGTTCACTTAAGCATGACATGTCATTTATCGACACTCGAACAATAGTCCCACAGTCCCACGGATCTGATAATGGAGGCGGGTGGTGGATAGCGGTATTTTAGAACTTGGAATATATCGACATCATTTAATTTGTCGTATATAAAGGCGTCACGAATCTATGAACTGTCTTACATCGCATAGAGAAAACGGCAGATTTGATGTGTAGTTCACTTAAGCATGACATGTCATTTATCGACACTCGAACAACAGTCCCACAGTCCCACGGATCTGATAATGGAGGCGGGTGGTGGATAGCGGCATTTTAGAACTTGGAATATATCGACATCATTTAATTTGTCGTATATAAAGGTGTCACGAATCTATGAACTGTCTTACATCCCGTAGAGAAAACGCCAGATTTGATGTGTAGTTCACTTAAGCATGACATGTCATTTATCAACATTCGAACAATAGTCCCACAGTCCCACGGGTCTGATAATGGAGGCGGATGGTGGATACGGTATTTTAGAACTTGGAATATATCGACATCATTTAATTTGTCGTATATAAAGGTGTCACGAATCTATGAACTGTCTTACATCCCGTAGAGAAAACGCCAGATTTGATGTGTAGTTCACTTAAGCATGACATGTCATTTATCAACATTCGAACAATAGTCCCACAGTCCCACGGGTCTGATAATGGAGGCGGATGGTGGATACGGTATTTTAGAACTTGGAATATATCGACATCATTTAATTTGTCGTATATAAAGGTGTCACGAATCTATAAACCAGATTTGATGTGTAGTTCACTTAAGCATGACTGTTCTGCTTATCAAAATGGCTAAAATAGGATTTGCCGACAATCTCAGTTATTTCTTTTCGAACTATTTAAAGAACCGTAAACAATTTGTTTTATATGAAAACACAAAATCTGCGACATATACCGTCAACTCGGGCATAGACATGGAAGCTGTTTGGGTCCTTTGTTATTTTTAATATTAATTAACGACCGTCTGTTATTTAATACAGTACGTGCCTAATGTTTGCAGATGACGTAAAACTGGCTTTAACCATCAACTCGCTTGCTGACTGCGAACTACTACACATTGATTTAAATAATGTATTTAATTGGCGTGTTGAAAATAGCTTAAATATAAATAAATGCGCTATTATGTCATACACTCGCAATCGCTCACCTGTACTAGAAAATTATTCAATAGCCAATAATGTATTACCACGAGTAACCACCATTAAAGACCTAGGGACATGGTTCGACAGCCATGCCATGATATATTAATAAATTATGTAGTAAAACGCGTAAAAGTTTAGGATTCGTATTAAGGCAAACCAAATGTTTTCATAATAAATTAACATTAACCGTATTATATATTTCTCAAGTTCGTAATAGCCTTGAAACTAATGCAGTAGTTTGGAATCCGCACCAAATCAGTCACACACAAAATATAGAAAGAGTACTGAAAGGTTTCGTTCGATACTTATTTAAGAAAATTTATTATTATTATCCGTATTTATACCCAACTCTTTATATTGTAGGAATGGTAGACTACAGAATGCTAGCAGTACGTCGTAAAGTCACCCTCGTCACATACTTTTTCTGTCTACTTCGCGGTATTACGTATAACCCGAGTCTATTAGTACGAGTGAGGTGGCGCGTGCCGCGGCGCGGAGGCTGCGCGGTGCGTGAGCGCCACCGGCACCTGCTAGCGGCGCCGGCCGCGCGCTCTATCGTCGCTCAGTTCGCGCCGCTGTCACGTGCTGTTAGATATATCAACGAAATTTTGATCTCTGATCAGACACTAGACATATTCATATGCTCTGAATATCCGATTATGAAGATAGCAGGGCGTTAGCTCGAGACACTGACAATTCCTAGTACTGTTACCAAAAGTTTTTATAGATATTAACTAAGTACTCATATACTATTGTGTGAGGATTATCTGTAAACAATATGTATTTTTTTGAAAATAAATAAATGTCATTTGGGTCAAAAGTAAAACACTAATATTGGGAAGTATAAGTTATATTATAATAAAAGTTTATATAATTAAATTACAGCATAAATTTTTCAGTAAGTAGGTACATAACTAGCACAGTGTAAGAAATACATTTTCACAATGTGAGCATATCTTTGTTTGTTTAAGTACAATAGCTTACATTAATATATTGATTATCGCAGTGAATGATCATGTATCGGCCATACGTCAATTCTTCCCCTTAATTGAAGTATTACCCACACAAGTTAATGAAGATGATGTAATTTTTTTATTTATATTTTTTCAACATGCGTCTGGCTGTTGTACATTTCTATTCAATTTTGTCGCAGTATCACTAAATGTACTCACATATATTGTGCGCGTTGCAAAAACCTTTGGTTAAAGCATCAGAGGTGCAATGAAGTAACTTACGAAGTAGTTATTATATTTACTCTGTGTAAATTTCCCCGGTTTACACATTGAAGACTAATAGACTAAAGAACTCGGTAATCAAATCTTAACTTCGATTCACAACTCTCTCTCATAGAAACGGTTTAAAGAAATACTATCATCGCTCTTAAAGCTAAAATGTTAAAGTCTTATAATATAGAAAGCGGCGTCGAAGCTTCTCTCCGTTTATTTAAAATATCCACTGTTCAAAATTCTGATCGCTCCGCTTAGGAGGATGGTCCCCGTAACTAAATAATTTTAGTTCTACAATGCTTAATAAAAAGCTAAACTTTATTTCTAAGGCAGGGAGTAGAATCTAGCACAGGTACTTACATGGGATTATGAAAAAGAAGAAACATTCTGACCTATCTAATAGTAATCAATGTTTTAAACTATTAAACTACAAATGTTTGCCAAAAAGCGTTACTGGTATTCGCTAAAAAAGCCTAAGTAATTAAACTTATATCTTAAAGTATTAATCGTTGAACTGTGCACTACCTCTATCAAATGTGATCTTAATTGGGTTGTGAACGTGATCGATAACTATGTATTAATTTTTGTTATATACTAAATTTGTGTCATTAATTTATCTTAATCACAAATAATATCCAAGTAAGTCAAAATTTAATGTATTTTTGAGGCACTTTATAAGTGGCTGAATTTACGACAGGTATAGTGCATATTGCTACAAATTTGATGAATATAAGCCTAATTACTTGTTGAATAATCGGTATAATATATCACAAATAATTTAAACGATGGACTGGTTTTTGCAGTACCTACTTCAATTACTTTTTGACACATTTTAGTCTCAAAGCATCTCGTATCGTCAACGATGTCACTTGTATCATTTTTGTAAATATCTTTCTGAACTTTTCCATCTTCAGTTACTTTCATAACATTTTCTTTTTATGCTTGTCATGTTTATTTTACACATCTGGTGCGCGAATCTCCACAGTTACTGAGGTTGGTCCCGGAGTCGTAGGTGATCTAAGAGTAGCTGATCTTAGAGACGTCGCTGAATGACCACTACTAGCTCTTGAACCTCGTCTAGACCCTGGAAATGAACACATTGTATAAAATATTATCATGAGTGAATGTGAAAGGCAAGGCATGCTTTTAGCATGATTTTCGTAAAAAGTACATGCCGTGAATTTAGTTTTGTAACTGAACCTATGATCATATTAAATAATTGCTTGAAGTCAATCAAAGCTCATCTAATGAAACTAAATATGTTTAAAAGATTTCTTTTAGTTTGAAAAGTTATCTTGATTGGTTCATTTTTTCATGCACTTGTATGCTATAATGTTTAATCCAAAATGTCTTCTAAAATTCTATAGTTAAATGAATAGTGATAAGTGTTTGACATTTTAAATGAAATTACAAAGAAAGGCAATGCCAACTATTTCAACTTACTGAAGCAGTCGAATGTATGTTACAACTATATAACAGCAGGTTATGTATAAAATGAGCCCAAGTTTGTGTATCTACAGAAAATGTTTAAAACCTAAGTGTTTTAGTCATTTCCTCACAATGAATATTACATTTACTTTACTTATATTGTTTGGGCATAGGAATATTTAGTCATCTACTAAAACATATTTTTAGTTAAAATTGCAATGTATGTTGTAAAAAGTGATACCGAGTGTTGAAAGAGTTAACAGTGTGTGCTAGTGTTTCACTAGCTATGTGTCATAACTTTGTAATACATATTTTTTCTGATTTCTGCACATTATTATGAATCAAGATGGTTATTATCGTATACAGTTTATAAACAAAGAATAATAAATCTATAATAAATAAATATATTTTATATATAATGCAAATTACAATTACTCAAAAATACTATGTTTTAGTGCCAAAAATTATGGCAAGGGATTCATCCCTTGCCATAATTTTTAGTCTTAAAACTGTACAACAAACAGTCTTAAAACACGTAGTTCGGTCATTCATGACCGAACTACGTGTTTTAAGACTGCTACTGACTCAATTAATATACTATTTCGATTCTAACTAGAAAATATTTACATGGTTTTTTTTTCAACTGAACAAATATGGGTTACATGTACGTAGTCAATAAGATTTATTTATATTTCCATTATATTAAGTAACGTCAACAACGGGATAAGGACCCTCATAAATTATATAAAATATACTAAGTATACTATTCTAAGTAAAACGTGTACAGAAAGATGCGTTCACACATGTAAAAAAATATATACAATTAAGACCTTGAGATTATCACGAACTGCTTTCCTCTTTTCATTTTCATTACCAAATGGGCAATTTCAATGTCTTCTTTGTCAACTTCGAAATGATGATTAATATCTTTAAATTTACCAAAGCTACAACTATTATTTGTAATTATTGCCATTACATTAGATATGAGTTTTCTCTTTGTTAACTGTTATAGTAAATGTCAGGTTTAGGCCGTTTATTCATGTTTGAGCTTTCCTTTGTGGTTTACTTATTATGTTTACTGATATAAAATGTTCTCGAACATCAGACTATTACCCAAAATATTTCCTCATCAGCCGCCAGCAGGACTTTGTCTCCACTTTTCAAGACCGCATCCACTAAACTTCATCCATTTAGATAAGCGCAAAACCTGTTCATTTTTCCTTCTCCATTTCTGACCTGATCTTACCGTGATCGGTGGACAAGTTGTTCTTCTTGCGAATGTTTAGGATTTTGAGTATATTTTGAATATACTTATAATATATTTGTGAATTTTCGTATAGGCATAGAACCCCCTTTGTTTTTTGAGTCGAAAATCAGTGAAATGATTAAAAAAAAATTTAAAGCACAATGCTTAATCTTTCAAGATTTATTTGATTAAGGTTCTACAGGATTCAGCATATGATCACATCTTTCTGTAAAAAAATATACAATACCAATAGATAAAAAATAAAAGTGATTATATTATCAACCCAAGCTATGGGCTGCAGTACCTAACCTTGAATGTTAATTAAATTTAATGAGCTTACTTAACAAGCAAAATGATATCATATGTAACCTGAGGACTTTCGGTGTAGCTGATGACTTTGATGGTGGCGTGCTGTTGATACATGAAATATATATGATTAGCATTGTTAGTGAGTAGGGGAAAGGGCAAGACGAACACATACACTAAAACATTCAATTTAAATGTTATGTATCTGATTAGAGTGTAATAGTTTCTGTATTCAGTCAGTGTTTAAAAGTGATATAAGATGTAAACTTACAGTACAAAGCCATAAACTTTGTTCATCTAATTAAATCTAAAAGGGAACTAACAGAGACGAATTAAGCTTCAGGTAACTTTGCCCGTTCCCCTTAAGGTTATAAAATCAGTAAATATTTAAAAATTCACCACATTTAGATACTAAACACATCGGTGTCAACATCTAATTAAACATTTTAAAATTAGTGCAATATCAAAATACAGATATAGCTGCAAACATCAAAAGCGATGCTGAATTTTGAGACGACCATGAGGGTCTGAAATATGTAGCTATTATTACCATAATTACTGTATATAAAACTGATAAAACGAACAACATTGAGAATAAGGTAGTTCTTAAATAACGAGTAATAGTGAGGAGCTATTTATAATATAATGCATAAAGATTTTTTGTTTTAAATTACAGTGTACGTAATATGTGAAGGCATGTTCCTCAACACCTAAAGAAGAGCAGGAATAAACTAAAAATAAAAGTATAGGCATGACGTATTGTACTCTAATATTTTTTTCTTAAATGCCCTTAATTCAATACGTCATTTGCCAAATACCACTTATAAGACAAGATCACCAGTTACAAGAAAAATTAACACTGACAATTCTCGTACATTTTAATATATGTATTAGACAATTATCAATATCTGTTAGTGCATCAACTTTTAATATTAGCTCTATTTGTTTCTCACTTTCTTGTTTTTATATTAAAGTAATCAAAATATTACCAGTTCATCTCAAGTGTTGTTCTTGTAACTACAACATCAAACTAAAATAAACCAGCAAAAAGGAATTGGTCGTTGGATACCTATTTAAGTCGATGTACCTGGACTTGGCGAGTGAGGCCTAAGTTCCTGCTGACTTGCCTGCCTTGATGGTGGACGTACACTCACTCGAGAGCCACGGCGGTCCTATAAATGATTAAATAAAAATTAAATAAAAAAGAGTAAGCTAAGAGCAATGTTTCGATCTTAGAATATTTTTTTTTATTTTTATTTAAGAATATAAGAAAAAAAAGTTTGAACTCATTTCTATTATCTCTAATTCTGGTTTACTATCAATTTTACTAGTCTTTAATAAGACTGTTATGTTACTTAACTTACGTCAAGCAATAGTTCCGTTCCCTATGGATGTAGTGACAATTTTTACTCATTTGACTAAAAACATATTCTTATTGATTTTATAGTTTTAAAAATTTAGATAGTTTATGATATAAAGTTATATATTTTAAAGAAAGAAATAATCTTTTTTTAGGTAAAATAACTCTTAACTCAAACCAACCATAATGCGGCCCTATTCACATGTTTGTAAAAAGAGTGTTATATTTTGTAAATTTGAGCGTGCATGCAAAAAAGTATTTTTCTTAAGCTGTCTTGGAAAAAAAATGTTTTTTGTCACTCGAATAAAATTTATACAAAGACAAGATAACGCTCAAATTGTTCCTTTTCACTGCTTCCATTGTTTTTACTTTAAAATAACTACTCTGAATTAGATATATTTTTTACAATACCTGTGAGTGTAGCAGTTTGGAATCTCTTAGCAGAGATACGTTCATTAGCCGAGGGTTGGGTGTGTTGAAAATTGTTCGGTTTTCTCGCCATCGTGCTCTGAAATGTTAATGTTTTTTGTAATTTAGAAGGAAGTTCCAGTCCAGGTTTTAAAGTATACCGTTCTGTACAATATATTGTCATACCCTAGAATGGTTTCACTGAGTCCTTTTTAATGTAGGCTGAATAAAAGTCTAAAATGTTTGAAGTTTGACGAACTGCTACCTTAAGACTTGACACATTAACCGTTGGCGTTAGTTCCAACCTAGACAGACCTAGACAGTCCCTGAAAAATTACCTGTTACATTTACAGCAAGTTTCAAAGTTATATACCATGTGTCATCATAATATGTTATGATAAAAAAAAAAAAAATTGGGCTAAGTTATATTTGAGGGTCACAATAATGAAATACAATTTTTTTCAACAGATTGAGAAAAGTATAGCTTCAGAAGTTTTATTTGTAAGGTTTCGTCATCAGCATGTCAACCATGAGACGTTCAGTATTATTTAACAAAGGCATCACAGAAAAACTTCTACGATGATGGGTAACTCACCGCTTTTATCACCTCTCAGCCATTTTGACCAGGTATGCGGTACACGGTATGACCTAAATTGGCAATCATTTTAATCTGTATACAAGAGCTATACCGTTAACTTTATTTGTTTCGAATCACATATCTTAGGGAAACGAAAATCGTAGTCTTTCTCATCGATAGTTGAGAGCTTTGGATATTTTTTATGAAGCCTGTTATAGTTAATAGCTATGTCTCAGTGCACTATGCGTAACATAGGGCATCAGTGATAACAACACGCGAATCAAAGTCTTTGGTCTTTGAGCACTGAAGTAACTGGGACAAGAATGTGTGTGGCTTTCCGATCGCTTTCCATTAGAGTTAGATCTTTCGGCTCACTTCTTCTTTCGGAATTGGCCCTTCCAAGTTAGATAACTTATTCTAGAAATATCGGTCGACGACTTCACTGCTGTTGGGGCAACAATTATTAGCATCGCATCTAATAATTGTTTTATTAGTTTATTAGATACAAGCAGCGCCCCGCGGTAAGTCCCGATCCCTTAAGAATATCAGGATAAAATGGCTATGCGTTAATCCAGGTCTCCAGCTATCTACATACCTAGTTTCATCGCAATCGGTTCAGTGGTTTTTGCGTGAAAGAATAACAAACATCCTTTCACATTTATAATATTAGTGGGATAATTTTCCTAAAGTACTGTACCTCAATATATCGATAAATGAATTATTACCTCTGAGGTTTTGTAAGGAATCTCTATGAAATCGAAGGCTACCCATAGTTCACAAACGCAAGACAACTCAATTTGGTAAATCGGATGAATGTTGTTGCTCGGGAGGACCAAAACACTCCAAAATTTTGTTTTAGCACAACGCACTAAAATTTTGATACCCTTACCGATAACGTAATTAACGAGACTATAAAAAACGGGAGAAGCGGATTTCCACAACCATTAAATAAGAATTAATTGTGATTAATAATTTTGTGCTTATTATAATTAAACTTATGTATGTGTATAGAATACGTATATTGTATATCACCTGCTAAAGAGCTGCAGCACGACACAAATGATGATGAACATGACAGCCATGCCAACCAAGACGCCAATCATTGCGGGATCTAACGTCTTCGTTGACTCCTCCACAGCCTTCACCGCTGAAATGTATATATTTTATAAATTATACATTTGCCCCAAAAGTCTAAAACAAGTAAAAATATGCCTTCTCTTTATTAGCGAATTTGAATTTTATGTAAATATTTTAACAGTTCAGGAGTCAGTTGCTTTTTAACATAATATTTAATACATATTATGTTAAAACGCCTAATGACAGTGCTGCAGTGTAGGTAGGCAGCTTTGAAACATTGACATTATTAATTTAATATTCATTTTATACGTCTTAAACGACGTACCGTTAAATATCTTATACGTTTAGTTTCCAATCTTTATTTTGCCACGAAATAAATCAAAACTTACAAGTACATACGACGGCACCGTCCACCATCACCTCGGGAACCATCTCGAACTTGCAAGCACATCGTTCGTTCTTGCATTCCGTCTTGAAATCCACGTCCTCGCATTGTTCGTTAAACATGCATGTCTCGTTGATGCTGGCAGCTGAAATATTTGTTGTACACGGTTAAGTCAACGTATTTGGAATATGCAGGTGTATCTGACACTGGAACACTTACGTATATCACTGAAAGGGCATACAGAATGTATGTGAGAATGGATCTCACATACATTCTGTATAATAAATTATATGGACGATCTTTGGGTTGAGGTCTTGTTTGATACTAAAAATATTTTGTTCGAATATATTGATGAATGTCTTTGTTGGGAAATGGTGTAGCCCATAATTTATAAGTTGCAATTTCCATAAAACAGCTACACTGGTATTAGAGATAATATTGAATACTTTATATTACTTTAAGTAACGTTTGGTAAACTTGAAGTTCATTATAATTAAAACTGTTCTTATTTTGGGTATTCATGGACAACAATTATCGCTTACTATCAGATGGGTCTTATACTTGTTTGACAACTAAATTTTAAAACAAATATTAATTATAAAAAATAAACATAATTTAAAGCCTATATAATGAAAGAAACGTGATAGTCATCGGAATAACATATATCAGAAATATATTTAATTAAATATTATACTAGAATTATCAGCGTATATCAGGAGCTATAGGTTTATCTCGCAAAATCCCGGGGTACATTGAAGATTAACCTCTAACATCGGCATCTTGCAAGTTAAGTCATTTTTATATGCGCAAAACAAAAAACTGTAATACCTTTGAAACAATCGCGCTCCATGATACATAATTATATATTGGGGAATTAACGCGATCATTTAAAGTGGAGTAAATGAAGACAAAAAGGGGCTAAACTCAACTACAACAATTTGAAAAACAGGTCGAATTGACTCCAAACTTTTTGCAAAACTTTATAAATTAGTACCTTCACACATCTCACACACGGCCGTCTGGTCCCTAACTAGGCAGACCCTGTACTATGGTAACCAGACTGCTGATAAACATACTTATAAATTTCTAAATACAAACATATTTTAAATAAATTACACCCAGACACAGAACAAATTATCATGCTCATCATCATCACACAATTATTTGTTCTGGGTGGGAATCAAACCCACGACCTCTGGCTAAGCAGTCAGGTTCACTAACCACTAGGCCAACAGGCCAGTCAAATAAATAAATGTCTTTAATATGAAAGTCCGCCATTTAAAAAATCCGGCTATTACCCGAATTTTGCAATAACAAACAATAATTGTAAAATGACATTTAAAAAAATTATTGAAACACTTGATATTTCTTGAATAATGAGTACTAATGTCCAATTTATTTCATATCATTTGCATTTATCAATTTTCAGATATAGTCATTTTTCATGTCATTTTATAGCTATTTGTGTAGCGCGCGCACTAGCGCGGCCCTGCTTTCTGCGTGAGCGAACGGTCGACGCAGCACAACTTGATGCCTTAGTTAATAAATTATTACTAGCTCTGTTTTAATAGCTTCAAAAATATTTTAAGTATTTTTTTTAAATTACCCATTCTTTCGAATGGTGCTATCAGTTTTTCAATAAAAATTTTATTGATAAAGTTATACGCAAAACACCGTATTTTTGAATCTATTTTGTTTAATAACTATTCTAGCCAGTTTTTCTATGAAGCGAACTTTTTACCATATATTATTAATACCATAATCAAGAGATTAAAACAAAGTTCGCCCTGTTTTCAACATTTGTAGAGTTAAAATCTTCATTTACTACACTATTAATAGGCATTACATACCTTTGAAACGCCTGACATTTCGACCAGGTTGCACCACAGAGCCAGTCAGCCCGTGACCTAAGGCATGCAACCTGATCTTCAAATTTAGTACAATTATATCAAAATTTACACTTTAGCAATACTCACGATAGCAATTTTATTAACAAGCTCAAAGACGAAACCGAATGCGGGTAACTGAACGCCTTTATACAATATTTGACAACCATTTAGTTAAAGTAATGGCATTTAAGTTTCACGTTTCAGTCCATTAGTCAATACTAATAAACTTTCATCTCAATAAATGAAAGTTTTTGATGCAAACATTAATATTAAATACAATTATTTATTAATGTTCGATGTCTCATCATTGGTTTGATGTCTTAAAATAATCTTTAAGATGAGGTTTTAACTAAGTTCATCAACGCACATTTAATGTATTCTGATTATTTCCACACAACAGTATAACTAATACTACCTTATTTACCAAAAAAAAGTATTATAACTTAACAATATCTGTATACAAAATTTTATCGAAATCGTTGAAGCCATTTCCTAGATTCAGATTGTATCTCTAAATATATACAAGAATTGCTTGTTTAAAGGTATTACATATGTTTAAAAGTCGTGAAAGGTTAAAAATAATTGGAGTGTTTAGACCTTTTCGAGCATTATAATGTTATTTAGTCATTTTGCTGGGTTACAAAACTCAATGCAATTATATCATTATGTAATATTTAGAGTACTCTTCGTAGCTTTATAGTTCTTGTGCTCCAATTAACTAAATGTGTCTTGATTTTTTATGAATATGAGCATTATATAGGCCTGGTGTGTTATGTTTTGTGAATTGGAAATCTATGATTTCCGAATTGTATTTCGGATCTTTCACTAATTGTAAATATGGCTTCCTATCTTCATAAGTAGGTATGTGTGTTATGTTGTGACCCAGATAAATAAACTTTGAGTGGAGCAAAACTATTTTCGTATGTGATTTAAAATTTTGTGAAACAAGGAGCAATTGAGGTCTGCGTTTCGTAATAAAAAGGCTACTAACACCATTATAAAACGTTACATTCCTTATTCATCCTAAAATGTATTGTTAGCTACAACTTACACATTAAAACTAATAAAAAAAGAAAAAGAAATGTATACGGGCTATTTACATGCATGCGTCATAAAATTCCTCCACATCGTCGCCTACTGGCAGTGTTCCCAGAAGGCTGGCAGCATTGCCACGTTGAATGGCAATGCTAATTCTCTGTGCAAGAAAAAGGCCCGCCTTCTGGTCACGAGAAGTGATTGTTGATTGATAGCTTAGATTTTTTAGGACAACTCCCGCATTAGGAATATTCCTATGGTGCGGCGGGCTTCACAACGACTCGACACAACTATTTGTGGATCACACAAAGTTTTGTCCCGTGTGGGATTTGAACCCACAACACTCGGCGTGGCGTGGCAAGGCGACCACTTAAACCATTGCACCATCCGTCAGTCCGTGTAGTTAGTATTTTGTTACTTAGTTACAAGTGAAGCTAATACAGGCATCTTTAAAAAGCTAAACGGCCCGCGCAAACACACACAAACACAAACAATATAACGAATTCAGAACATCTGAAACAATCTCCTAACCTATGAGTGGAGTCACGTTTAGAAACTTTAGAAACCTCTGTTTTTCAATTAATGTCAACATAATTATGTGCGTTTACAGCTTACAATCCTTCAAAATAATTCCCTTACCAAAATAATTCAAAGAATTCTAGAATTATCCTCGAGGTCTTAGCAGACTGACCCGACAGAAATTACTGTCGCGTTTGAATCTCTTATTTTGATGAGATGGGAAACCGTGATGAATATTAATACAGAAAACGCTTTCGACCGACTGCTGGGTTTTCTTTGTACAAAAGACTGACAAGGCTACGTAAATGTAGTTAAAATTTTGTTTCAGTATATCAAAACAAGAATGGTTTACTCCATGATTTCTACCCTCTCTTCTTTGTACTCGATCGTCATCATCGTCGTCATCAAAAGCGTTGGGATTTTAAAACCGAAGATGAGTGGTAGGTTTCCCTCCTTTATTCCTATTCAATTTTATGATTATTTAGACACTAATAAGTATTTTATAATATTTTTTTGTAAACACATAAAAGACGTTATACCTTTATTTTGCTTAAAAGTGAAGCGATAAAAAGTAAAATATTGTTCATGCCAACACATGGATAAAGGTGCAAAGCTTTCAGTAAAAGCCACTAATCTGATTAATGTAAATGTGGTTTCCTTTGTTATATCAACATACAACAAAATAGTTAAGCCTCTTATTCTGTTAAAATACATAAAGTTTAAATTCCCCTAAGATACTAAGCTCGGGCAAATATGTTGATACCAAAACCAAATGATTTCAGACGAGGAATAATAATATAAAATAATAATCATTCAAAACCCTTCATTGTGAACGTCCGCTCTATTGTGAGTAGTACCTACATATGACTACGGCTATTTGCATTGATCTGCGTTGTTCTAAGTACAATGTGCATATACTTACAAAGAGAAAAGGATCTGTGCATTTGTTCGTGATCTAGAGGCATTTGTACAAGTTTTGCTTGTGTCAATTGTCTATTGATAGACTAATTTTAAAACAAGAACAACTCTAAAATACAATCTATGTCAAAGTACAGCTAAGGAGTTAAAACAATTGTTTGTAAACCACACTACGGGGATCGAGGGATTGAATTTAACAAAACCTGACAAAGTGGCAATGGACGAGGTGACTATTTCACACAATCAATCAAAATCATTTATTTTAATTAAACTAACAACAGTTATTTTTGTATGGTAGAAGATTCCTATCTTCTACCATTCACGCTTCACGACTCACTGATTGACTCCTGTCAATCAGTGAGTCATGAAGCGTAGATCTGAAGGATAAAAAAGGGTAAGAAACTCCAACTCGTGTTGAAAATGTTTTTTGTATAAATTTCTGATTTCAGTGCTTATAAGTGAATGTTAAATGTGCGAACAATATACAACTGTAATTAATGATAATTTTCAACCCACCACACAATTCTTGCATTCTTTAATATTCATACATATAGCAAAAAGATTATATTGGAAAACCCTTAGTCCCTTTAGTAAAGGCAGTGTCTAGTTACCATAGTAACTCGACACAAGAATCAAGAGCGTGACCAGTCTCACTTCACTGCGAATGACTCAGAATCGTGAGCTGGAAATTCAATGTCAAATCGTTGATCGTTAACTTGTTCCACTGTGTACCTTTGCATTTACTCGTACTATTGTTTTTACGTGTGATACAAACAGTTCAATTATTTACGATGGCTAGACAGTTAAAATATAAGGTATGAATTTGAATGTTCTGTTTTACAGACTTTTTTGATAGTAAAAGGAAAATAATACCAACCACATTATTCAATTAAAGCGTTTATCTAATTTTGAGTTTTACTTATTTTAGTTTTTAAAATTTTACTTAAATACTAAGTAATACGTATGATGAATCATGCAATCATGCATGCATCAATGCTTAAAGTCACTGAACATAATAAAATATATATATATAAACATGAATCCCTATTTCTCTTGATTATGTCATAACTTGAGAACTACTTAATCAATTTCATTCCTCTTTTTTATGTTTTTTAATACTTTGTAGGCGGTTCTTACGGAACGGAAAATTAAGAAATATTTTCAAAAAATTTGAAAATTTTATAACCGACCTATTGCTGTTTTCCGACATAAACGTGAATGAAATCACGGGCACAGCCTGAACATTATAAACACCGGCCAAGTGCGAGTCGGACTCGCGCATGAAGGATTCCGCGCCATCGTACAAGATTTAATGCCATAAGTAAAAAAAAAATATGTCTCTAGTAGGAAAGCCCCCTTTAATTTTGTTTTCACTTTTATTATTTGCTGTTATAGCGGTAGCAGATATACACATTCTGTGAAAATTTCAACTGTCTATCTATTACGGATCCTGAGATACAACCCGGTGACAGACGGACAGACAGACGGACGAACAGCGGAGTCTTAGTAATAAGGTTCCGTTTTTACCCTTTGGGTACGGAACCCTAAAAGGTTTCATACCTTTAAATGAATCTGTGCAACATTAGTAGTGTTGTGTTTCGGATCGGTTCGATTCCCGTTGAGTGCAAATATTTATTATACATGAATTCGTCTATTCACATAGTTTGGGTGTTTCTATAATATATTATGTAATATTTATGCGTATTTACAAAAAAAAAACCGGTATCTGTGTACAATACCTATGTATTGTATCTGGGTGTAATTTATCTATAATATGTATGTATTTAGAAATATATAAGTATTATCAGGAGTCTAGTTACCATAGTACAGGCTCTGCCTTGTTTGGGATCAGAAGGCCGTGTGTGAGATGTGTGAAGTTATTAGGATTATTATAGTGTAAGCTGTGTTTAAGTCTAAGAACAATCAAATTAATTAGACATGAAGTTTTATATAACTATATTAAATTAAAAGCAAATAATATATGATAACTATTTGCTAAAATATAGCTCGTTATATCAATTAGACAAGCATATCAATAGGTGTGTGCTTTTGTCTGTGCTAAAGTAAAATAGAAACTAAATAAGGATATATTATGCTAAAATACATATATGAGGGCTATTCAAATTTCTTTTTTATTGTTCGAATTTAAAAAAAAATATACATATACATTGTACAAAGCCGGTACCGCCAACTCGCACTGTGTGACGTTTTCGTGACTTCTCCCTCTGTGCTTTCACATAAATCAGATAAGGTGCTTATGCACGATACTGGTACCGAACAAGATTTCGCTATTAACAATATTACATAGTTACCTACGCTATTAAATTATTGATTCAGTCCGACGGTAAAAGATTTCTTCAATAACGACATGAAAATTATGTTTAAAACACTAACGTGGCCCTGGTTCTCGGTCTCAACTCTTGTTCAAGCAAACTATTTCTTGTTTTGTTTGGAAATTCTCAGAAGTAGATTGGGTTTAAGGGTTTTTTCTACTAGCTGGATACAGGTAATAATTACTTGTGGCAAAAATGTAGAAAAAAAGCAAAATTTAGATGTGTAATGTTAAAAGTATTTTAGGTGTAGGTTTAGTTGTAGACGCTAAAAAAACATAAATTTATCTCTACCCTTGTAGCAATTCCATAATAGTTTAGAGTAAATTGTAAAATATATATACGTCCATTCGTATCAGTTTCTGCTCACAACTGAATTATAGAACAAAATTGCTATGTCTACAATCTTCTATATATGGCCATACAATTATATAACGGAATATCCACTGGTATTTCAAATGCCTTTTTTATATCACTAAACTGTCAGAAGTAGAAACGTAGACCTCCTGAGAGGGAACGGCGTTTGGTGTCTATGTCTATGAGATCAGTAAAACTATCCATATTCCCATGGAGCTCTA
Organism: Euplagia quadripunctaria; assembly: GCA_963859945.1. Lineage (NCBI taxonomy): Eukaryota > Metazoa > Arthropoda > Insecta > Lepidoptera > Erebidae > Euplagia > Euplagia quadripunctaria. The sequence goes on from OY982567.1 coordinate 13,085,514, forward strand.
GCAAACCGTCTCATTACCAGAACCCAACACCATTGTATATTTATTGTTTGAAACCATTCTGGCAAAAATCTGATGCGAAATCTTTTTCAGCTTTCGGATTTTTTCTTCTTGTGAATGAATAAAGCTCAGGACTAGTTTTTGATGTGACAGCTTCACTATGCTATCGCATTATAGATTTCATTATAAATTATACCTATAATTAAATATGACTATCTGTAGCCAAATCAGATAATATCAAGAACAGGCCAATGTAACATTGTTAATTTTTTCTTTTACTAAAGTACGAGTATATAACTATGACCTAGAACTAGTAAAACTTATTTTATAACAAATTTGTCCCTATTATAAGAGCATGTTAAGGATTTCGTACTTTGCATAACTAGTTATTAATAAAACAAAAGACATAACCATCACTTTTTACCATTGGGGACACGCGACACGCATGAAGACTGCAGCCATTGATCCGGGTTTTTCCTTATACGCCCTCCCTTTTAAAACTATTAAGAGATTTGAAGTAGTTGCACGCAATATCCTACTTTTTAACTAAAAATTTCGTTTGACATGTAACATATTTTACATTCTATATTTAATTACTATGAATATCAAACTATAAAGTGTAATTGCTATTTAAGTATCGTATGCTTTTTTGATTAGACCTTTGCGCTTCCATTTTAGTTGTTTAAGGTCAAAAATTCAACTCGTAAGCCACGCGTATGCGAAAAGGCAAAATACTCGGTTTTGTTACGTAATGGAAAGGCTGTTTGTAAAATTATTTTACTATTTATATACGTTTGTGGTAGTTATAGGTAGTGATATCGTCAATTTAAGGAGATCGTGTGCCAGCAAAAAATACCCTTTACCCTAGAATATAAGTAGTGTTAAATAAAGACTGGGAATGAAATACCTAAATTAGAAGCATAGCAGAAAAACTCACACAGTCTAAAAAGGAGGACTGTGTAAAAAATAAAAAGAGGTCAGTACCTACAGTTGTAACAGCAATAGAAGACAATTCATGAAACAATTCTTAAAAACAAAGAAACAATTTCGTTACCAGACATGACACTAGCACAAAAAATGTTTCATCGACCCTCTTTTTCTACAAAACACCTGACAAGCATTTTCATTAGAGATAAATAAGGCCGTTGTTATACTTTTGAAAAGGATTTTCTTTTTACTAGCGCCTATTATCTCGGGAACCAAGTCGTGAAAATCCAGACACCGCATAAATACGATATTATTTAATGAAACTAAAATTATTCAATAGAACAAATCTAAATCCGACAAATTTTCGGTATTGTTTTTATTGTTAATATGAATAGTACTCCAAAAATGAAATTATTTTCAAACAAGTTTCCAAGTTCGGTTGAAAAGCAAACCATGCCTAAAACTTATCTATGCAAATACCATCCTTTGTAATACATATGTATACGAGTGTTTATTTATTTCTAAGATTGATATTCAGCTGAGCAACGGAGCACATCGGTTGGATTTTTATCATAGGAATGGTTTATAAGTTAGCAAGTAGTATAGGGCACCCGAAAGGTTTCGGAGGGTGACAAGAAACATGTTTTTGTTCCTAAAAATATTCGGTTCGATATGAATCTTTTTTTTTTTCCTTTATTTCTGTTCATTCGTCTTTGTCCCGGTTGAACAATTATATATTAACATAATATTATAAACTATGTCTACCTATATATACCACTGAAATGTAAGTATAGGGAATTACCCCTTCACATATGATATCTTTAATGAGCATTGATATTACATCCGCGATTGGAGCACTGGTGACCTTTATCACAGGCTTTATCAAACCTACCTCAGGCACCAGTCTGGAAACTACATAGCTGTAAATTATTGTCATCATATTTCTAAGGTAACATTGTAAGATATAAACACTTTAAAGAAAAAGTTAAACCGACTTCATAAAGCACTAAGAAAAGGTACTGAAAAGTGAAAAATAATTGAATTCAAACTTAATTGAAAAGACTATACACAGAAAGACATCAGGTACCTACTCGTTTCTTTGAAGTTGGTACCAAGCTAAGTAGTAAGTGGCGGCACATGTGTATATAAGTATTATGGGATGTAACGGAGGTGAATTTATCGGAACCGGAGTCGGAATAGGAGTTTTTAACTGTCACTTATCGGAATCGGAATCAGAAGTCAGAGCCGTCGCCATCGTTAAAGGTGGACGTAATAAAATAATAAAACATAACCATAATACAGAAATAAATCTCTTTAATCGGAATGCAATAATTATAAAATTAATTAGGTATTCCACATATCATACATAAGTGCGCTACGATAGCAGCCACGTAGCTAGATAGGAGCTAGATAGTAGCAATTTATTAGTTTTAAATTTTATTGAGTTAATAATAATAATATTTATTTTCTCTTCCACAAAGTTGTTCAGAGACATTTGTTTTTTTGCCTCATCATGTGGAGTTGAAGTCGTGGACTGTTTTTATTCTCAGTGAAAACTGAACTTAATTAATTCGTCGTATTCGGTAAAACGTAAAGCCTTTAAATGAGCTTTTAATGCAGTAGTTACACAGGTGTGCCGATTTTCAGGGGTCTGGTGACAAGTTCCGATATATCTTTGACCGGGACACCAAAGGTCCCGATTTTTCACCATCCTCCTCAGTCTGTACTTTGATAGATAATTTTGACGGGAAAAACGGGTTCATCTGTATGCTGTTACTACAATTTTTTTTCTGTTTTTACATGTAAAAGGCATTAAAATTCCTTCCCGACTCAGTATAGGTCCATATCGTTACGATTTTCGACCTTCGTTATAACTCCAATTCAAATTTTTTTTTTTTTTTTTTATTTTATTAGGTCAGCCAACGATTATTACACTAAGCATTACAGATTTATAACTTAGCTACTAAATATGTATGAGTGCAATAATCACTTATAGGCTAACACCACATGCACAATGAAAAACGGTTATAAAAGTTAAAAATAAAATAGATTGATAAATTACCAAAAACACAAAAATAATAATTAAAAACAAGTTCAGTAAATTATTTACAATTTCATTCATACATTACTTGAGTTTTTAAATGAGCATCACAATATAATGTATAAAAATAATATAATATCAAATAATAAATTATGGTAAAAGTAGGTAAATTAGGATTAAATAAAATTAATCACAATTATATAGATTCAACTTAATTCAATATCAAATTATACATTGGTGAGATACTAATCAGATTGACATTAGTCCAGAACAGTAACATAATTAAATTAAATTTCATTTATATATATTTATATATATATATTCAACAAATATAATATTACAGCCGAATCAATAATACAACGTAGTCATTCATTTTTTTTGTGTGAACTGGTCGATAATGCACTTATAAAATTTACCAATGCTATCATGGTGTAAGTCAATTAAATCACTGCAGCCATTCAAAATTTTGCATAATCTAGGTATAATTGAATTAGTACCTGAGACCGTTCTCCTCAAAGGTGGGCACAATGGTGTAATACTGTTTCGAGGATATCTAGACGGAGCCCTGAATCTTATGAGACTTAGTAAATCTGGACAATCAATTAGGTTTCTCACGATTTTAAATAAAAATAATGCATCAGTCACGTCTCTGCGTATAGATAATCGGTGAATCCTAAAATACTGCAGTCGGCCATCATAAGTGGTCAGATGTCTACCTTTACCTGACGATATTGTAAGGTATGACAGAAAGCGTTTCTGGACGCGCTCTATGCGTAACATGTGTACGGCATAATGGGGTCTCCATACAACACTACAGTATTCTAAGATACTCCTCACGAGACTATTGTATAACAGGATTTTTGTGTTGCTTTTGAACTCTCTAGTATTCCTTATAACAAAGCCCAACATTTTAGACGCTCTTTTAACTATATTTTCAATCTGAGGTACAAAAGTAACTTTACTGTCAAAAAGAACGCCCAGGTCTTTAATGGTTTTTACTTCTTGGATCTTTAGGTTATTTATAAAGTATTCTGACATAAAGGGGTGAGCTCTCCTAGTGAATTTTAGATAATAACATTTTCCAGTATTTAGTTGCATTTTGTTACTCTTACACCAATGAATAAGTCTGTTTAGATCGTCTTGCAGGAGTTCGATATCACTAGGGGAATCAATTCTTCTGGCGAACTTTAAGTCATCGGCATAGAGAAAACACTAGGAAGGTCGTTAATAAATATGTTAAAAAGAATAGGAGCCAGATGTGACCCTTGAGGGGCTCCAGAAGTTATGTTACGATCCGTTGATTGAAAACCGTTCACAACAACAAAGAATTCTCTTTCTGTTAGATACGATTTCATCCATTCGAGCAAAGGTCCTGTGATACCATAAGCTGATAGTTTATATAACAGTATTTTATGCGAGATTTTGTCGAACGCCTTACTAAAATCAGTGTATATGACGTCATACTGTTTATTTACATCCATAGCTTGCACTAGTGATTCCGTAAACGTTGATAGGTTAGTGGCTGTAGACCTAGATGCAACAAAACCATGCTGTCGGTCACTAATGTACAGCCTTAGATGTCGTTGGATGTAAGGACATACCATAGACTCAAAAATCTTAGCAAAGGTCGACAGAATAGAAATGGGCCTATAATTAGATATTGACTCTTTCTTATTCGATTTATATACTGGCACTACTTTGGCCTTTTTCCACTCGCGTGGGAAAGTGCCTGTACATAGCGATGCGTTATATATACGTAGAAGTGGAGACGTCAGGGCCGATGCACAGGCAGATATGAAAACCGGTGGGATTCCATCAGGCCCTGCTCCCTTTCGAATATTAACAGTTTCTAGTCTTCTAAGTAAGCTTTCATAGTCAAAGGTTGGGTAAGTTAAACACTGGCTATTATTATTCAATGAGTTCAGTGAATCAAAATCGAAGTTAGT